>NMRB01000967.1:0-12367 GCA_002633025.1 Notospermus geniculatus | reverse complement strand
CCCCCCGTAGGCAAAATCCTGGATCCGCCCCTGGGTATATACCGTCTGTTAAAATCGACTGTCCTGGCTGAATGACGAGTCGACAGTGTTGGGTCAGTCGACTTTAAAAATACCCCTAACGGATCGAGTTTTGTCGGACATGTGCGCTTAGCTTTAAACTCCGTAGCGAACGCAGATGTAGCGAAACGACCGAATTCGGGTAACGAAACGACCAAACGAACTGACTGTAACGAAAAGGCCGTGTAACGAAACGACCTGATACCGTCACCCGGGCCCGTCGGCCTGAACCTGGAATAACCTTATTCCACGTAATGCATTATGGCCTGGTATTCATAAAGCTACTTAAAGATAATGTATCACCACTTCATTGTTTACATTCAATGTTTGTAAACATTGATGTTGACATTATGTTATTTTGGACTTTGGGACATGCCAACCCATCGAATTGAATACTTTCGGTATCAAATGAACTTCTAGAGGGGCACGCCACCAATAAATTACATGTACTCATAAGACAAAGAAAGACTGGACACAAACAAACAAAAATGTAAATAAACAATGATTTTCGTGGCCCGCGAAAATACCCGTGATATAGTATCTTTAAGTCAAAGCAGGATGAGTGAGAATACAACCGATACACCGTGCTCCAGCTGCTTTATTCATGAGGTCTAATAAAATAAATAAATTACACTTTTTGCATCGAGCGTCGTAGGGGAATCTGCAATTAAATTTTGAGGGTACTACAAAGAACCCCTCTGTTAGGGCAGGCAGGGGGGTTCTTTGTCTGCCACACTGGGAGAACCCTCACACCTTTATTTTGGTAGTCGATTTCTTTTTCGTGTTCAATGCGTAATCATTTATAGTAAAAATCACCAGGCGTTCGAGCGTAGTTCGAAGGGCGAAGTGACCGTAGTCCTTATGTCAAGATGCGCCATAAACTCAAACGAGATTTCACAAACGAGTGGTGCATTACATTATTTTCAAAAATCACACGACGATGTTTTTAATGATATTTTAATTTATGCGCCATTATAAATAATTTCTATAAAAATATTATATCCAATATAAATATTCATTCATTAAAATATAAAATTATAAATGCCATCATGTAGTACTGAATCTCTTCCTTGATTGTCTTTTTGTTTAAAAACGTTTTGCTAGGTTTCCGCTATTGTCTTTTACTAAGGGTGGGAATTCTGTTTCGGAGTTAATAGGTGGCGCCATCGATACTTTTTCAGTTGTCTTGACGATAGGGCGAGTTTGTGGTATTTTGTCCTGCGCACGGGAATTTCCCGCGTAATTGCCTTGCGCATTCCGTTTGTGCGCATCTTGACGTTTCATCGGTTGTTTCTTTCTCTTCGTTTCGTTGCGGGAGTTCGGCTTTTCGTTCCATCCGCATGTTTTTTGTTCCATTTTGTAACGTCTGCTTTCCACCGGTTTCATTTTTTTGGGTTCCTTTTTGTTTCTTACTGTATGCCACGACAAATCCGCGCGTGCTGCCAAACTGGACTGAAAATACAAATGAGATGACGTCACTGAGACTGCTTACGATTCTTGATAGTATTATTGCGGCCCATTTTGGTCACTTGTAAAAAATCTTCCGTAGGCCTACCTCTTTGCCTTGAACAATGGGAACAGATTTTGCTTTCTCTGACGTCATTGGAAGTTCCTTCACGGGGTCACGTGAGCTGTCGATCTGTGTACAGGAAGTTGGCGATTTCTCTGGCGTTTCCGACATGTTGTTGGATGTGCCCACGTCAGCAACCTTGCTTGCTGACGCGGCCTTTTCCTGTACACAGGGGATGGCATTCTCGTGTGAGACACTGGAAGTTGGCTTCCCCTGCAGAATTTCATCATCTTGAGTCCCATTCCCCTTGTCGGCCAGTTCGTTGGCGTCATTGGGGGAACTCTCATCGGGCGTGGCATCGTTGCAAATCTCAGTGTCCGTTAGAGGGCAGCTCGAGCAGCGCACTTCCTCCACGGATTTCTCGACCTCGACCTAAAACGTAGAATTCAATGCGCCAGGTGTACAAAATTCAAATCAGTGGGATTTAAAGCCTCGCTTATGTCAACAAGTTGCAACTGATAACTTATGTCGCCACCGAGTAGAAAAATACCGATCGGTCGCAACTGCCTGGAACTAGTTTATCGCCGTCTTTTGAGTGCTTATGTCGACACAGATTTCCTTTGATTTAAAGTGACGTGGTGATTAGGTCACGTGGTCACGTTAGGCCACGTGGAATGTAAAGCGAATTTCATTGGCTGTCTTCAGGATACAGTTGTCAACTAGTTGCTGAAGTTGAACATGTGCGACTTTCAGGATCTGGATATTTTTAGTTGGCAACTAGTTACTCTCTGACGCCCGAGAGCTTATGTCACCTAGTAGTTGTGACTAATTAGTTCCAACTATGCGCCGATTATCAGTTGCCAACTAGTTCTGACTGTACGTAAGGGCGACATAAGCGAGGCTTAAGGGGCGTACGGGTCGACATTGCGTCTTGAAGCAAATCGACGGATCCGTCGCAGATCAAAAAAGCACCACGCGCAGGTCGACATTTCAGCGATTGAGAGGAACTCTGAGCAACTGGCAGTACATCGAACAGCACGCTCATGTCGACAGCGCGTCTTTAAATGCCCCGAGCGGTCCGTTCCAACAATAGTAGCCGAAAAGTAGAACATGCGCAACTCGCGGCAACTAGCGGATCCGGCAGTTGCTCGCCGGAGACGCAAGCGCGCTCAGGTCGACAAAATCGGCAACTGATCAGTCGCTCCGAGTTGCTTCCATCGCCGGAAAGCTCGTTGCCGCGAGTTGCTTCAAGACGCAATGTCGACCTGTAAATCCCTTTAAAGAGACCCTATTTAGGCAGTGCGGTCACTTCATCACAGGTGGCGCTAGCAACTGACAAGCTCACATCACTGCTGCCGCCCCAGGACTGTAAAGAGTCGGCGAGAACTCACGTTGGAATCAACGGGCAGGTTCCGGTCATTGGAGACGGATTCCGTGACGGTCGATTCTGCCAAGGGTTCGCAAGGGTTGCTTGTCTCCGCGGAGTCCACAGATGCAATTGATGGACTGGAATTCGATGTCTGGTTGCCAAGATTGGTGACGTCAGATTCCTTCTCCACTTCTGTTCCTTTGATTTAGATTTGTAATGCGAAAAGAAAATGTTCTTCAGAAAATTGAATTGAAGAAATTAAAGGTGCTCTAGTTCGAATTGTAAACATACGGTTTGTTTATTTACATGGTTGATTATAATAGTTATTTTTCCTCGGACAGGTGGCACCACCGTGTATACCAAAACATTAATGTTATCTGTTTTTATATCTATCTTGATAAATATTCTTGTAACTGAAATATATTTATGATTTTACATTCAAAAACAAACAAAGTTGTGAAAGGCGGGATTTAATTCGATTTTATCTGATTTGTTAGTACCAAAAGTTGACAATAGGTGGCACACCGTAATGTTTACAATTCGAACTAGAGCACCTTTAAATGTCATTTCAGTACACTGAAAAACTCTGCTTCGTCAAAATGACGAACTTTGGGTTCGTTTTTATTTATCACCAAACTGAGTGTGACACTATAAGTTCTTTGAGTGACATTTTAGATAGGGCCTATGTGGAACTAAACATTGAGGAAATTCTTTGGTTATTCTATCTACTTTTATTATAAACACAACATTTCAACCAGTGTACCCTGGCCGTAGTCATGTGTACAAGTGAATGGCACATGAGAGACAAGGTACACCCTAAGTCAAAAGTAAATAGACAGCGACTAAATTCAATATTTCCTAATATAGCAGCGAGGCACAGTTTTTCTTTTTTTATTTCCATTGATAACAATTGCTTTGGCACCTTTTTACACCAAAATTATCTTGCTGTCCT
Source organism: Notospermus geniculatus (assembly GCA_002633025.1). Classification (NCBI taxonomy): domain Eukaryota; kingdom Metazoa; phylum Nemertea; class Pilidiophora; order Heteronemertea; family Lineidae; genus Notospermus; species Notospermus geniculatus. The sequence continues at coordinate 8,479 of NMRB01000967.1, read as the reverse complement.
TTGAACTGATATTTTTGTGAAAGTTTGAATTTTCATCAAAAAAAGTGATTTTTTATTCGTGATTTGTACCTTGTCCCTCATGTGGGGCTATGGCCCCATTCAACCCCGTCCCCCTACCTTCGCTGTTTGATGCCTTCTTCTTCTTTCTAGACCGTGTTCTCTTCTTCTTTTTCTTCATCTCGGGAAGAGTTTCTGGTTCCAGTTCCGGTTCCGGTTCCGGTTTCGGTTCCTGTTTTGGTTGTTCATCCTGACTCTGTCAATAAATTATAATATTTTATACCAAGTAAAACACCTCAAACTGATATAGATGAGTTTCGCTAGCAGCCATCTTGGCAAAATTAGGTCATCGTCATGGTGATTTCGCTGCTATGGAATGGGAGAACCAATCATCTGTCAGTCTGGAAGAGGATTTCCATGGTGATGACCTAATTTTGGCAAGATGGTTGCTAGCGAAACTCATCTAGTTACTTATAGGCCTGTACTCGTAATGGGCTGCACAGAGGGTTTAAGTTAGATGTATTGTCAAATAACTTTTATCTTTGCCAACTTTGGTATAGTGAGATAGTGAGAGTGCCATTTCTACAACTTAAAACAAGATAACTTGAACTAATGGTATATGCATACAAGGGTATTAACTCATCTGCCCCCCAGAGTCCAGCAGATGGCATCTTCTGTGAAAGTTTTCTCACATCCTATGGCATTGATTGAAAAATATTTGAAGAAATGTTGTTCCTGTGAACCATCTGACGAATCTTTCTTCAATTTTTTTCCAATTCATTTCCAAGGATTTTAAAAAACTTCAACAGAAGATACCGTCTGCTCAAACTTGGGTGCAGATGAGCTAAAATGCACAGGACTGTCCCATAGACGACATACGTATTGATCCGTATCGTTGTTACCACACCTGGAAAACTAAAATGTACAGGATAATCTTGGAGGAAGAATATTCTTGCTCCAAGGGTAATAGACCGTTCTCAAATTGACGTACGACAAACATCTGCGCACTTCCGCCGAAATCTCAACCACAACCTCGGTCTGAAACTGAATGACGTGACGCAGACAACCCCACGAGAGACTTCGACGATTGCTGAATCATGGATGGCGTCACGTCAGCTGGTTTCAGATCAAGGTTGTGCATTCGGAACACTTCGGGCCTTTCCGTCATTCTTCTGGCACAGTTTCAAGCTCTAAGTTGAGAATCGAGGTTGTGGTTGCAATTGCGGCGGAAGTGCGCAGATCCGCGAATTTGAGAATGGTCTATCTATTGAAGAACGTATTGGCATCCGTATTAAAGGGACCCTATAGACAACCATCTATTCGGCTCATATCAGTTCGGTCACTTCATCACAGGTGGCGCTACCAACTGATAACCTACGGATTTTGGCTCAAATGTTGATGTTTAGTGTATACTAGCAAAGTACCCGTCGAATGACGGTGATGAAAGTTTTTGTTGAAACGCGGGTGGTCCATATAAAAGCCGTGTTTAACTGACATCCGTTATCCGTTGCGATACCATGTTATCAGTTTTTCATCTTGATCCCTACATGGAGGCAAGCTTTGACGGATAACGTCGACGTATCGCATAACGGATAACGGATGTCAGGTAAACACCGCTTTCCTAAATGTCGGTCGGTGCACGACGAAACTTCGGTCACGTGCAGCGTACAGTAGCCACCGGTCATCCCGTTACAAACGATGTGGCGCTCGACGTGGCCGACGGACTGCTTCCCCAACCCGTCGTTGAAAGTGAAATTGATGTCCGCGCCAATGAACGTGAGGTACGCAGGGGCGTAGCTAGCGGGGACAGGGGCAGATGTCCCCCAGAGCAAACGGGGCAAATGTTTCCAAGGAAATTTTCCCTCTTGAGCCAGGTAGCCTAATTGTGGTGTCAGATGTCGGGAAAATGCATCTGAGAGGATGTCGATACATGTATTCAATTTTTTATGGGTGAGGACCCCAGCCCCCCTTCGCCCTCCAGACGACTCAATCAATCCCCTCCCCCAGCCATAAAAGCTAGCTACACCCCGCGCTACGCCCATGGGTACGTGTGTCACTGTTTGCTGACGTCACCGTGGAATGACGTCATAGGTGAATTGCCTGGCGTAGAAGCACGGCGTCAACACTCCCAGCTGTGATCTAATCATGGTGATGACGTCAAAACGTCGTCTTCACGTTGAGGTAGGCCTACTGCCTTTTTCTACAGCTGGCTGTGGAGACGATTCGCTTTGTTTTCCCCAGGGTTTTCAATTCAATCCACCTGCTATTGTTGAATAACTAACAGACGTAGGTGAGTTTTTTGAATTTTTATGCGCTCAGTGGTTAGTACGCCCCAGTGAAACTTTGAATAGAGAACAAAATGGCGACCATCAGACGGTACACACAGGAAGTAGTGAAGCTCAGCTGGGCATGTGCAGGAGGTTGATCATCGTAAACATGGCAACAGCGCAGGCGGAGAAATCCACTGACATCACATTATGGAGATAGCGCTTTCAATTCACTTCACGAATTTAAATTGGCGGGCGAAATAAGTTGTGAATAGGTGGAAAATACAGTTTGAGCCAGTTGCCCGATAATAGCCAATGATAGCAGTAGCCTGTAGCCACATGGGCCAACTTGGACGCTGATTGATGACGTCACTGCGCAACGCCGCCAATGCTGACGGACGGAAGTGCCTTCACGTTTTATAGTATAGATTACTGCAATATACGTCAGAGTTAGATTCTCATGCCAACCGATCAGTGTAATGAGCACATCAAAATGTCTATGAGGAGGCTGCCTGTAGGGCCCCTTTAACGTAACGAAAATTAATTAAAAATGCACTGGGGAAATCTAACACAACTACTGAGTGATGGAAAACGTTAAGTTATAGACCTGGGTAGGCCTATTTTGTGTTTGTGAATTCTTAGAAGAAAGTAACTTGACCAGCTCCAAGAATGACATCGATTTTCTCGTTGTCGTTCTGGGAGCGTTTCTGAACCTCTCTATTGTGACGTACCGGGTTCGCGAAGACTGCCCTCTCCTGTTCCTGATGACTGATTGCATCCTCCAGGGAGCGAAGCTGGTCATTCGCAAGAAGCGCTTGGAGTCGTCTCTCCATGGCTCCGCAGTGAGCTTCAATCTGTTTAGCCTAATCAGAAAAAGATATTAGAGAGGTTGCGCAGCTTTCCGACTCCGACTTCGGCTTCATTATTAGTTTGTTTACAACTTGGACGTCGAGCTCCTTTAAAGTGGTGAATCCACTGTCGCAATTTTGGCTTGAGACGGGATTGCGATCCCTTGCGATCACCTATGGCAATCGGAAGCCCTTAAGGTGATCGCAACCCCGTCTCAATCAAGCCAAAATCGCGACAGTGGATTCGCCGCTTAACGTTTATCGTTTGATTTCTTAAACTCCCTACTAGTAAAAATATACCGTATTTTTGCTATTAGCGAGGTTTAGCAGCTGGTTTCTCCTGGTCATGTTGGTAGAGCAAACTCATTCATTTCAGCACCCAGAACAAGCAAGCTTGTACCAAGATACTAACCAACTGACAATGAGGAGGTAGCCTAATTTTTTCTACCATTTGATGGCGCTGCGACCGTATCCATTTTTCCACTGTGACGTTGTTCGGAACGTCAACGTCACACTGCCGTGACGTTGTGGCTTCATGCTCGCACCTCGTATTGCCACGGAGATGACGTCCTGAAGACAATGAAGAGCCTGGCCTGATATGGTCGCAGCGACATCTTTCCGTGGAGAAGTGGCGACCTCCTCATTGCACCGTCTGATTCCAAACATTTTAAAGAAAAAACTCACCAGTTCGGCCTGTTCATTTTCATAAATTTTCTTTTCATTTTCAAAATCTTCAATTAATTGTAACTTTTCCTCTTCCATCTGAAAGGCGGCAAATTTTACGGTGATTTCATCTGGGGTCGCTATCTGAATCTACACCTTTAAAGGGCCACTGGATATTCCTTCCCTCCCTGCGCTAGAAACATACCCGCGTGAGGGAGACCTCTATTGACAATGTTGTTGAACTACCGCTTATCAACCTCGCCCCATGTAGAGTACTCTCGTCCCTAGTGTATCCACGGAGGCATATGAGCAAACTTCATTTCAACACCCGGAACAAGCAAGTTTGTCCCAAGGTAGGCCTAACCAACTCAAAATTGCACCGTCTGATTCCAAATATTTTAACGGTGCTCTAGTTCGAATTGTAAACATTACGGTGTGCCACCTATTGTCAACTTCTGGTACTAACAAATCAGATAAAATCGAATTAAATCTCACCTTTCACAACTTTTTGTTTGTTTTTGAGTGTAAAATCATAAATATATTTCAGTTACAAGAATATTTATCAAGATAGATATAAAAATAGATAACATTAATGTTTTGGTATACACAGTGCTGCCACCTGTCCGAGAAAAAATAACTATTATAATCAACCATGTAAATAAACAAACCGTAATGTTTACAATTCGAACTAGAGGTCTTTAAAGAAAAAAACTCACCAATTCATAGTTCACCTTCCACATCATTGTTTCGAACTTTTCATCTTCGCACTTTTTCTTTTCATTGTCATAATCCTCACGTAATTTTGCCATTTCCTCTTCAATCTGAAAGGCGGCAAATTTTACGGTGATTTCATCTGGGGTCGCGGCCGGTGGTCGCGGTCGCTAACTGAATCTAGTGCTTTAAAGGGCCACCGTAGGCTATATTCATTCCTTGTCCCTGCGCTTTTGCTTTTAGAAACAAACCCGCGTGACAGAGAGACCTCTATTGACAATGTTGTTGAACTACCGCTTATCAACCTCGCCCATGTAGGGTAACTCTCGTTCCTATGGTATCCACGTAGGCCTATGCATTGCACTAATAATATACGTCACCAACAATGTGGCGAAAGCTAAAACTACGGTATTGGGGAATAGACGATTCCCGAATTCGCAGATCGGCGCACTTCCGCCCGGCGAAATCTCAACCAGAACCTCGATCTGAAACCAGTTGACGTGACGCCATCCACGATTCAGCAATGGTCGAGTCTGATGCAACGTCTTCGAAGTCACTGTCGTGGGATTCTCTGCGTCACGTCATTCAGTTTCAGACCGAGGTTCTGGTTGAAATTTCGGCGGAAGTGCGCAGATCTTTCTCGTTTACGTCAATTTGAGAATGGTCTATTGATGCAATCAAAGCCGGTGGCGCCGGCTGTCGACAAGAAGTAAAAATCATATGGTGGACCTTTAAACCTCCCAACACCGGAACAAGCAGGTTTGTCCCACGGTTCACTGAAAAATGCGGCGTCTGATTCCATACTCACCGATTCGTACTTCTTCTTCAACTCCTCGTGTTCAGAATTTTCATTTTCGTAGAGTTTCTTCAATTTCTCATGTTCAGAATTCAACTCTTTGTTCTCGGCCTTGGCATCCTTATAGTTCTTCTCAAGAACTATCTTGGCACTCTTTTCTAAATCATTTTTTCTCAACCATTCTTCCTTTTCATTCTCATAATCATCAAGTGCTTTCAGCCAGTCGGACTTTGCCTCCATAAGCTGAAAATCGGCAAATTGTACGGTGATTTTCGTCAGGGATAAACTCCTTCGCAGTGTGTACGACGCCCCCCCCCCCGGGCCTACGGTTTACCCGCTCTCCACAACTGCTTCACTTCGTAGAATTCGCCGCCTTTGGTCAACAGATGGCGTCTGGGCCTCGCGGGGGTTTTATAGCCTATCCGCACGCTGCTTTCAGAATCTTTGGCCCACTGGCAACGGATTTTCTTGTGTTACCATGGCTACTACATCACATGATCCGCTCAGCAAATGAAAAAGTGTCTCAGTTCCATTCCAGTTTGGTTACAACCTCGTTTTGGTTACTGGTTGTTCGGCGCTTTCATTGGCCGACTCTCTCACCGCCGCCTGTTGACCAAACGCGGAGAATTTTACGAAGTAAAGCTCGCAGTGGTTCAGTGGTTAAATTACCAAATTTTTACCCCCATCTTGGTGTCTACGAAGAATTTGTGTGCGCGCACTTAACTGGTGGGCAAACCAACGCATGATTGGTTGGTCCATACGAATTTGCCCACCAGACGTGAGTGGGCAAATTCAGACGACAGAGGGGGTGACCAGACACACGCCTGATGTGCACTTTGAAAGAAATCCAAAATGGTGGGGTGGGGGTGGGGCTGGAAACAGTTTTTCCAGCTTTTAAATAAAGTTTTTCTACAGTTTTTAAATAATTTAGATGTGTACCTGGGTTGTCAGCACAGCGTTCTGTCCTCTCAGGATCTGTCTATGTTTTATCCAGGCCTGCTGGTCCTCTGAAAGAGATCGTAACGAAGTATCACATACATGTACTGCGCCAGTTTCGCACAGCCGCACTCAGGGCCTTGGCGCTCGCTTTTTAGCCTAAAGCATGGCGCACACGAGCGACTAAAATGGGGGCGACTACCGATGCGACTACCAGGTCGCATGCGATAACTACCTTTGAGGTCGATCAGTGATGTCATCCGCGACATCACTGATCTCCCAGTGAAGCATTTGTCGCAAACGAGTAAAAAAAACTAAAAAAACTAAAAATATGTTCAGTCGCTCCTGTAGTCGCAAGGCTAGTCGCCTAGAAAATCGCTCGTGTGCGCCATGCTTTTAGCAGCACACTAGGCGATGACGCAGGCAGAGGAGCTGCCTCGCCAGCCACCGCAGGCTAGGCGATATCGACTTGTATTGTTTGACAATGGGCGAACATCGCAGGCAAGGGGAATTCACCCATCGATCGCTGTCCAGCGCACACTTGGTGTCAACAGCCGATTTTGCTTGGTTGCGATCAGATCGCCAGCGATATTTAGCCAGGTGTGCTGCAGGCTTTAACTCGGCGCCTACAGGCGAATTAAGTTGGGCGCACGCAGAATGAATAATGCTCAATCGTATTTGGCACATTTGAAATGCTTTGTAGTGTGCGCCTGACGGCACAGCCTATTCTGACTGCTGAGCGATTTGATATTCGGTGCAGCGAGGTAGGCCTACAGCTACGGGGCACAGCTGAGCTGTGTGCGCCCAGCGTTAGTGTGGCCGTGGAGCGTGCAATTGCAAAGCCTGCTCGGCGTGTTGTAGGCCTATCCTTCGAAGTTTTCTCTAAGAAGTGCTTAAAATTCAAACCGGCAAAACGCCAAGTATTAACTACCGAACCAGGCAGCGAGAATGCGATGGCGCGAACGCGCGCTCGACCGCACATGCTGATGACGCACCATCGCAACGGTGCTGGTATCGATGGCGTGGCCTGCTGATGACGTCATAATACCGCAATGTGGATTGGGAGCAAAATTTCTGTCAAAAACTGACCAAAATATGAATAAAACGATGTTTTGTGCAACCTTCGGCAGTTATGTTGCCCGAAGCGCTTCGCTGAGGGCATACAGGCAACATTAAAGCGCCTCAAAGCGCACGAAACGTTAGGAGGCCTATGTTACCCTCCATCGAGGGCGCCAACTTTGAGTGGGAAAAGTGCAAAAATTCTCATCAAAACTGGCCAAAAATAAAAAAAATGATTGGTTAAAAGGACTTTCGTATCCGTAACAAGAGACTGATGATGTTGTGAGATTGTAAGCTCAAAAATTTGGGAAATCGGAGTGAAAATGGAAGTGCTCACCTTCGTGCTGTCGTTCCTTCCTTGACTTCTTCAATTTGAAGTTGAAACAAGGCATCTTTTGTTTTGTCCTCCTTCTAATTTCTTCCAAAAAGATATATATGCGAAACTTAACTTCACCTCAACGTCCGAGCTGTATATTATCAAAATCTTGAGATTAATTATGCAAAATACAATTTTTTTCTGGGAAATTTAGCTAAAAATCGCAGTGGGTGAGTGAGACCGTGATGGCGTCAATGAACGTCGCACACGATGTGTGGTGTCAACGCCTTGGTAGCGAGTGACGTCACCGCCTTGGCAACGTGTGACGTTGCGCGTGGTGTGTTCCAAAATAGGTCCACAGTAGTCCTTGCCGTATGCGTGGAATTTGCAGGTGTTCCCGGAAAGGGAGAGGCAGAGTTTTTTCTGGTTGCTGTTTTCTACTCGAAATCAGCCAGTTCATTATCATTTTTATCGATGTCTGGGATTTGCAAGGTGACGCGGATGGATTTCTGAAATCAACAAGACCTAGGCCTACTTTCACGTTGGTGTGATTCATCCGCTGGGTGTAAAAGGGCCTTAGCAACGTATCATTCCGCAGTACTACAAGCAGCTAACGAAAATAGTTCAGTGAATCATGCAACCGGCGTATCATAAAACAAGAGAAAAAATAATCAAACGTAAAAATAACTAGATTATGTGAGTATAGAAAAACGGCTGTCGAAATTAGGATTCGAACCAGCAACCCTTGGATCAGTAGGCCACCGCTCTACGAACTAAACGGCCTTCGTTACCACCACGGAAAACTTCTTGGTATCCTTCGTCAGGCACGGTCATGGCGAAATTTTTTTTACATTAAAACAGGTGATATAGGGATGAAAATTTAGAA
>NMRB01000966.1:165532-245950 GCA_002633025.1 Notospermus geniculatus | reverse complement strand
TCATCCCTGCAACTTTCAAATTCATAGCTTTTCTAGTTTTCCCAAGGATCACAAATCTTGGTCTCAAATGAAAATGAACAGCCCCTTTTCAAAAAAATTTTTGCAAGAAATTTTTTTTTGAAAATTTAAAAGGGCATGTTCTTTTTCGGAACATTTTTCCCAACTAATTTTTCATTTAGTTGCAGGTGTTTGATTTTCATGATAACTTCAGGTATAATATTTTATAATGTGAACTACATAATCATGAAAGAAAAATAAGACATTAGGCTACTTTCATTAATTAGGAAAACAAAGAGCATTTGCAAAATGTCTGAAAGCAGTGAAATTATTCCCTAATGTTTGTTGTAGTGGGAGAGTAGTGGTATTATTCATCATTCATCATAAAATCATTACTGAACATATTGGTTTTGCTGAAATATTTGCAAAAAATGTGTGACTTTCTTCATTTCTGGACCCCTATTTATGTGGGGGGAGAACAGAACAGCACATCTAGGCCTGACAGATTTGAATGGAATGCTGTGGTAAAGATTAATATTGTCAATATCAGTGAAGTGGTTTGTTGGTGTTGCATAAGGTCATAAAAGGGAAACTTGAATTTGACGTCCCATCGATCACATAAGCCTACCCACATGTCATGGTTGATTATACATGTTGTAACTGATATTGATCATAATCTTTACTACAGCATTCCATTCAAATCTGACAGGCCCAGATGTGCTGTTCTGTTATCCCCCCACATAAATAGGGGTGCAGAAATGAAGAAAATCACAGATTTTATGCAAATATTTCAGCAAAACCAATATGTTCAGTATTGATTTTATGATGAATGATAAATAATACCATTACTCTCCCAGTACAACAAACATTAGGGAATAATTTCACTGCTTTCATGCTGATTTCGGACATTTTGCAAATGCTCTTTGTTTTCCTAATTAATGAAACTAATGTCACATTTTTCTTTCATGATTATGTAGTTCACATTATAAAATATAATACCTGAAGTTATCATGAAAATCGAACACATGCAACTAAATGAAAAATTAGTTGGGAAAAATGTTCCGAAAAAGAACATGCCCTTTAGGTTTTAAACTCCGAGGCCTATGTTTGGTGCCATTTTAGGCGTATTTTGAAGCATAAAATCCCATTTTACCCTATGGCGGAAACCCTGTGGGCCTAAAAAGTGATTGATGCAGCATCCATGGCGATGGGCTGCACCTCCTACCGATAGTATAGAAAACAGTAGGGCCTAGCTATGCCCATGGAGTACATAATTTATGTCAATACTTTTGAGTGATGAATTTGTCTGTGATATAATTATGCAGGTCAGTTCAAGGCAACCCAATTATGGAATGACATCATCTGGATCCTGAAGAAGAATGTTGCTGTGAGGAAGCGCCGACTTAATAAGAAGGGGACATTCCATACTTGTTTCACTGGGACAGATGCTGTCAACACGGTGCTACAGACCCTGCAGGATGAGAGCTTCAGTAGCAGTGTGAAAGAAGTGACCAGAGAGAAGACAATTAAAGTCAGTTTTACTCCGAGGTCTTCTCCACTTCATCATTTTATGATCAGCTTTATATGGGCGTTGTGTCTATAAGTCAGATGACCTAAACATCAAACTTCCGTCTTTGGTACCGGTACATCCTTCTTAGAGTTTTCTGGCCAGAAATTTTTCCAAGAAGGGTGGGATGACTGCATTTTCCTACGATTTTAAGGCCCTGGGGCCTGTTATGACTTTAAGCTAATGGTACCATTAATTTCAATGCATTTTCCATTTGCTTAAAGGTACCATTAGCTTAAAATCACTTTATGAAACAGGCCTCTGGACTGTGAACAGAGTGGGAGTGAAATTCAAACAGGGTGGTGTAATATAAAATACATTGCAATTTACATTTTTAAACAGGGTGGTAAAATGACCTCTGAATTTTCAACAGGGTGGTACCGCCCTGTTTAAAACTCCTGGCAAGAATACTGTCTTATCCAAAAATGCAAGTTTAAGTAAAATGGCTATTTCCAAATCCAAGTTCAGAAAGTGCTCTGAGTCGGACATTCAACTGTATACAGCCATGGATTAGCAATGCCAGCATTTTGGGGGTTTTAAAAGCATTTACCAGTACAGTGGAACCCCGGTCGACGACCACCCCTATAACGCGACCACCCCGGAAAGACGACCAGTTTTCAATTGTCCCGATTGTTTTTCTCTTTATTTCCGTTTGGATAGTTTCACTAACGCGACCACCCCGCTATCCAGACCGCGACCACAGCTTTGGCTGTCCCAAGTGGCAATTAGCACCTCGGTAACACGACCACCAGCAACCTAATTAGTGGTCTGATTATCAAACAAAGGCGAGTCAGCAGTGTGTGTGTACCAAACAGGACCAATTAACACATGACATAGGCCATATGTGCATGACGGTTGGGGTCAACGATCATAAAAGGCAGGCTTAAGCATGAGACGGGCGCAATATTTACACGGAATTCACCATTTCCACACCTGCCAGTCGTCCATCCTAGTCATCACAGTGTCAGTGGGCTATCTGCTTACTAGTATCAGGCCAGGCTGGAGATGGTCTAGTCTAGTCTGGTTTATTAAACGAAACATGGATAAAAAAGAAAATATGACACTCAGTTTACTTTGGTCTGGATCGGCACTCATCGGGCCGATTTCGGTAAGGCGACCACCCCGCTAACGCGACCACTTTGGGTCTGTCCCGTGGGTGGTCGTGTTACCGGGGTTCCACTGTACTATTCAATTTGCCGCACATTTGATTTTGATTTTATAATCCTAACTGTGAGCTTTTTACTTGTCCTATTTCAGCTTTGCCAAGCATTTCTTGACAGCAGAGTATTCCATCCATTCAGTGGGAAAGACGAAGAAAAGTTTGAAGATAGCAATTCCAAATTCTACAGATTTCTCGATGATTCAGACTCTGATTCTGATTCGGACATGAACTCATCCAAAAGCAGCCATGATGTCAGCATGTCAAGCGTTAGTTCCACCCAGTCAGAGAATATCCCACTTGCTGATAAATTCCGGTATGACTGATGCATCCTAGTCCCCTAGTCAGTTGCATTGTCAGCGTAGTCGCTAAGGATTTGGCCAGACGGGTATCCTAAATGAGCGGCCGGTTGCCGATATTGGCGAGCACCGAAGGCACCACCGGAGCGGGCGGTCTGGTGCCCTCTCCCAGAAAATTTTGAAATCTAGAAGCCCGGAAATGCGATTTCATGACATTTGTGGTGGGGTATTTTTCGCACCTCTCAAATGCCTAGAAATTCTATGTTCTATACAACCTGTAGCATGTAGCCAGGTTGGGAAGCAGTCTGTCTGGATGATTGACATGTCAGGCGGCGTTGTTCATACCGTCTGACCAGTGCACTTCAGTTCATCGAAAGAAAAAACAATACAGGAGGAGCCTAATATCAGACCTCACATGGGACTTTCAGATCAATAGAAAGCAATCAGTTTTGTTTACTCTGAAAACTTTTTTTGTTCAACTATTTTTTTCGGCCGGGTCAACAGATGTTGTCAGCCGGGTATTTTACCCGGCTCCTGGTTATTAACGACAACGCTGATTGTTCTGATGTTGTGTTTCTTTCATTCAAGTATCACATGTAGTGAGACTCCTGATAGTTCTCATGCATGTCATGGTGTCTTGTCCTACATGTATATCATAAACGGCTGATCTTTTCTTCAGGATTGATCGTAACCTTGATCCTTATCTCCCTGATGTTGTCATCAGCAACCCATTGGTTATCAACCAAAGAGGACAGATCGTCCAAGAATTACTCGGCCTGAGTACCTCTAAGCAGAGACACAGCGCACCAGAATTGAGAAGAGGAACACTCTCACCATGCAACTTGTTTAAAAAAAGGGGAGCACATGAGACGACACCTCGGCGGGACATCTTTACTTCAAGAAGTAAGTACTGCTTCATTCCTGTTGTTGACAATGTTGTGATAAGTTCTTCAGGCTGCTAGAAAGTGGAGCAACGACTTTGCTTTTGCATGATGAGTCTCCCGCGAAATGCGTGAGACTTCGCAGGTCTGGAAAGCAAGTGTACCGGTATTTGGCCAAGTACACTCAAGAATGGTCCCCTTTCCCTTCAAACCGGGAGGTGTCGCCACAGTCACAAATAACTTTTAACGCTGATTTTGACCCAAGCTAAGGCTTTATCATGCTGATGTAAAAAATACTATCACATCTAAAAATACTACAAAATAGGGATTTTATCTTCAAAAAATACTACATGCCAAAATTTAGGGTTGGCAGCGGTGCAAAGTTGATGAGGAAAGAAATGATGAATGAGATTGTAAGTGAGTAAACCAAAGAACGAGAAAGCACAAAAATTGACACACGAAATGATATATACCGGTACATGTATCAAGAAGTCAACTCCCAGAATCTTGCAAATTTTCGACCCCAACTGGGGTCTTCCTCAGGCACTTTTCAGTTGGAGAGACCCAACTGAAAAGTGCCTGAAGAAGACCCCAGTTGGGGTAAAAAATTTGCAAGATTCTGGAAGTTGACTTCTTGATATTTATCGTGAGTAAACCTCATAGAAAAAGGGCAGGATGTTCTATAATGCTGCTTGATCATGGATAGCAAGGTATATTTCCGTTTACCTCACCATCTCTAAGTTCTAACTTCGATATTCATTTGATCAGTTGCAGACGACATTCTGAGGGAGGTAGCTCTATCTCGACTCCTGCGTTTGGTTGATCTACCAGTCTTGGATGGATTGCTCTGCATCACATACAAGTACAAGTCTCAACCTGTTAGTGCTTGCAACTCAAATTTTAGGGCTTATCGTACGCCTGCCATGTTTGAAGGGTGAGTCTCATCAAACACAGAAAACTCGCTGGACTTAAAGCCCAACAGTATGCGTTAGGTTTTGTATCTCACGACGGCCGACATAACCTTTGACCTTCAGGCAATATCGTATGTGTATGCTCAATAAGACTGTTCAAATCTACCTACCCGGTACTTGAATGATCTAAGTTACCAATTACTGGTAGGTATTGCGAGTGTTGCTACACATAAAAAGAATGAGTTGAAGCATGTTACCTTACCTGATGAAGGGTTAGTCACGCTATAACAGCTCGTTGAACTTCTCAAGTGATGAAGGTATGGCGGCCGTTTTGTTGTTTCGACATAGTATCAGTCCAGCCTTGCTGTTACGGTACCACTGGCTATACACCCGTATATAGGTTGGACAGGAGATCAGTCTTATCAAGGTGGGGAGGGAGAAAGAGTCATCATCATCGAATAAGGTCGAAGGTCATAGACCTGTTGATCTATTGCAGTGAAATCAACAGGAAACAACTCTGCACAGAGGCGCGGGTACTGGGGAAAAAAATTCACAAGTCAATGTCACAGATCCAGTAAAAAATGCAACATGCACAGTAGTAATGTCTCTCTCTCTCTCTGTCGTCTGCATAAATATATATCACGAGCTATTCATACTGGTACTTGTACGAGTCCCATGCCTTATCCAACTTTGCCTTAAATCCTGCGACTGTCTTGGCTTTCATGATATCAGGGGTCAGAGAATTCCATGCCTCTACCACTCGGAACCCAAAAGTATGTTTCCGCAACTCCGTTCTGGCCCTCCTTTTCTTTAGTTTCAATGAGTGACCTCTGTTGGATGACAAGCATCCCTGGATGACAAGAGTCACCTAATGCATATTGTTGGGCTTTAAGATTATCCCTACTTTACCTCGCTAAATCTTCTTTGTTGGACTGGAGGTGCAGCTAACTTCAAGCCTCTCAAGCAAGTAAGAGAATCGTCAGCCAAATTTCTAAACATGGATATCTCAAAAGCTGATAAGGCCCCTATTACACAGAAGTATACGGTATACGAAAACGCCAGTTAACAATGGCTTCACGGTCGTGAATCCATTTGAAGCCTTTGTTAATCGGCGTTTTCGTACCGTATACTTCTATGATTGTAATAGGGGCCTAAAAACTCGATTTTTACAAGATGTGTTTTTTGTCTTGTCCATAGGTGCTCTGATGATTGGACAAAAACTGCTTTAGACTGTCTCGAATATGTCCCAAAAGGAGTCAAGGTCATGGAAGCATACTTGGCAGAATCAAATGAGATAGTACAGAAACTAAAACTCTACCAAGGTGTGGCTGATCACTATTCAGAACTTCCCGAGCCACTCATACCTGATGGATTAACAGATTTAATGGTGGCTATACTTAACCTGATTATGCAAAGGGAGTACTATCTAACGATTGAGGCAATACAGCTGATGTTGGTCCTGTTGCCGCATTCACTCAAGGGCGAGATTGAAAAACTGATTGCATTCATGTGGGCTGTCACCAACGAGGACAAGATAGTTTTAGATGAGAAGGTATGTTGATTTCAAATGCCCTCAGTGAACCTAAGGACAGAAGAATGCAACTGAGTAGCTGTTAAGAGGCATGTTTATTGGGGCTGACAGTATCACAGTTATTTCAGCCCGTTAACCCGTCAACTGAGTACGATTTCGGAAAAGAAAAGAGGGGGCACGCTCATCCTCCCACAGCAGGGCTTTGGTCTCGTTCCTCTTCATACACTCCACACAAAGCCCTGCTAAAAAAAATTGGGCCTCCCAGGCAAGCAGAGGCGGTCAGAAAACCATTGCCCAATCAGAATGCAGCATTTTCAGGGTGTCAATATTAAAATAATTATGACTCATAATAACAATCAAAAATAATAAGAATCTTTCCTATACACAGGAAGAACCTTTGTGATAAAATTCAGTCAATTTTGGAAAGATGTAAGTGATTTGTAAAGGATAAAACTTTAAAATCAAACTGGGTAAAACCACGAAATTTGTACTTCTCCAGTCATCCTTAAAATACAGGGAGTGCAACTGGAGTATGGAACAGCCACATCAGAAGCACTGGCCGTTGTATTTCAGCAGGGGTTTGTGTGAGCGGATAAAGAGGAGCGAGGTAAAAACCCCTGCTGTGGGAGGATGGGGCACGCTGTGCTAGAAACATTGAAATCCGCGGTGAATTTCAATGATTTGCTCCAAATTTCAGAGTTTCATGGTCAATTTTACAGATTTGTTGGCTAAATAAGGGGTGTGTGTCCCCCTGATCCGCGCCTGAAGCTGAAGGAAATGGCGCTTCACAGTGCGTAGGACGTTATACATGTATTACGTCTGCAACCTGATGTGTCAAATGCTTTTCTTTTTTACTGTAATCTGTATCTTGTATACTTTTACAGCTTAGTAACCGTGCACTGATGGAGAAGATCATGACTCCAGCAATCTTGAGGAACCACATCCTGGCTAACAGTCAGGCTTCACAGATCGTTATGTTTATGCTTGATAATCATGATGAGGTCTTCCTTGTCCCTAGAACTGTACAGGAACAAGCCGACATTCGGATAACCTCGTTGAAGACAGGAAGACTGCAGCCGATATTGGGTGGGTTGGCTTCTGGTTTCCAGACATGTTGGGTCATATTCATAAAGCGGTTCTATCGTTAGGTCAGGACTGTCTTAGGCCGGTTCCAAGTATCGTTAACCACTGTACTTGGAACCGGCCTAAGATGGTTCTAACGATAGAACCGCTTTATGAATACGACCCATTGAGGTCCAAGAGTTCAGCATGAAATGGAACATTATTACATCATGTAGCTATGTAGTTGGTGGGTGAATATTAGGCAAGTGAGCCATCCCTGGACAGAGGTAATATTTTGATGATGAAAAAATTCCACATCGCCAAGGAAAATCTGTCGATAGCTTTATGCTCAGTTTAAGCAGAATGCCCTCTGGTTGTGTTGGTTCATATTTGGGTACCGGTACGTAAAAGATTTCCAACTTGTAAAATGGCCGCTGCACCGTTTCAGAGCACGTTGAACCCGGTAACAGTAAGTGACATGCTGTCTGTCCATGATAACCACACCTCCTTGTCATGATATCGATAGCGTGTTCAGTTTCGATTAACCCCTAACTTCACTTCAGCACTTGTTGAATTAACTACTTGAAAACCCTCCTGAATTCATGGTGTACCAAGTATATCCCAATAACTCTCTCCTCTGTGCCATGAACTTTTTCAGTTCATGAGTGAATATGTATTTGGAATGGTAAAAGGGCTGGCGTGGTGTTGGTTATGAGGATTTGTTTCCTCCCCCTATGTGGATCAACTCCCACCTGCCGATACAGGGCAGATCTGAAAAATAGATGCCAATACAGTAGACCAGCTATTTGCTAATTAGCAAATAGTGCACTAATTATGAATCACAACGAACTTTATTCGTACCAGGGGCGTAGAAGGACAAGAGCCTGACATGATGCAGGGTATAACATCTTTCTGTGGTTTCAAAATTTGCGGAGACAGCACTGAATAAGTGAAAACATGCCACGTCCGTGACCGTGGAATTGCCCTTCAGTTTTTATTGCGGTACGCTAAGAAATACTTATGGCGTGTTTTAATCAACGTTTGTGTGTGAGCGCCACCTGTGGTGACATGTTGGAACCCTTAGCATAACCAGAATGAATTTGTCCTGCACCAGACTCTGATCCAAGCGTAGGTAGCGGCGCGAGATCAGAGGCTGGCGGTGCGAGACTACCAATACATCAGCAATGTTGCATATTCTGAATGACATTTCAACCACCTCCCCTATTTCAGGCTAGAGTTTGAATTTCACCAATTTATATTTCAGAGTTTTCATATTGTGAAAGATTATCTGAGGAGGATTCAAGGCAGCAGTGTGTCAAGGCCACCGAAAAATCTCTCCACGATCTTATGAACAACATCCTTGATGACACACAAATTCCTTTGAAAGAGAAGAAGGTTCGACTGAAGCAACTACAGAAGGAACACCCCGAGGTGTTTCAGAAGTATTTCTCGGAGTATTTATAAATGTTGAAAGCATTGTGATTGAGATGTTCTCATATCCTCGGGAAGTTAATCATGTACAACATCTAAAGTCTCAATAACCCTTTCACTGGCAAGGCCTATTTTGTCAAAATTGAGATGTGTAAGAGGCCTGAAAGGCCCCTGAAACCAGGCCTTGTCTTCTGAGGCGCGTGAAAAACTGCTCGCCTGAGAACAGTAGAAAACTGTATTGTTCTGAGGCGAGCAGTTTTTCACTCGCCTCAAAAGACAAGGCCTGTGAAACTGTGTGAAATAGATATTCATTGGAAAACTGTTAGTGAGATCAGTGAATATTAGAAACTATATGTGACACAGCACAACAAAATGAGTCGGAATGTGCACAGAAGAAGACCGAAGATGACACCAGATGACAATTACAGAAATCGACAAAGTCAAATTTCACAATGGGCAGAAAGTCCTGAAATCAACAAACCGTTGGTGTCACCTTGGACATGTTAGGTCTTCTTCTGTGTGCATTCTGACTCATTTTGTCGTGCCGGGTCACATGTGACATGGTTTCTGTAAGGTGGAAGATTTAGCAGCTTTCATTAGTTTTAATAAAATTGCCATTGGCAGTGAAATGGTTAATAACCCAAGAGTCCACATGTGTCATTCTATGTATAAAATTGTATAGAATAATGTGTGTAATTTCTCAGTGTACATTCCAAACTCTGTCATGTTATAAAGTAACTAATTCTACACTGTGTATATTTTATTGGATCACATACTTTTTGCACGGATAGAATGTTTCCTGATCTGTTGATACTGCTGCTGAAATAAACTGAAAAGGGTGTGTATTATAATTTATGTTTATTCAAGCTAAAAAAAAAGAATGGGATGGGATTATTTCTGTGCTAGGTGTATTTTCCTCTTGTGGCTAGTATAACTTTGTCAGGGTCTGTTTTTATATTTTTATACTGTTTTACCAAGATTATATTAAGTTTGATTCATATCAGCTTTTACAGATAAAAATGTTATAAAAACAAATCATTACTGGTACTCTCAGTCATTCTTACGAACTATTCTCTTTCCATCCACCCACATCCCTGCTTCGGCGTCATCATGGAGGTATAAATCTCCAATGGCGTCATTGACCGACCCTTCTCAGGCTCGCAAGTCATAACTAGGAATTTTGTCCTTTGATAAGGCAGTGTTCTCCAACTCCTACTACGGTGTCTTCCCATTTCGCCCTTTCCCTATTCGCCCCTAATGGTTATTGGTTAGGGTTAGCTACCAGTATTTAATGGATTTACCGTTAGGGGGCGAAATAGGATGGGGCGAAGTGGGAATAAACCGTCTACTACTGTAACACATACTGCCTACCTGCCACCAAGTCAAAATTTCTGACCACTTAAAGCCCCACTGTATTGAATTTGAAAAACGCAAATCATCGCCGCGATTCTTGACGTCAGTGGACGACGTCAGCCGTAGTGTAAAATGTACTGCGCTCCATCTGAATACATTAGAGCTCTCCCTGTCGTTTTTTCTAATGTGTGCTGAAAACTAGGCCTTGATTCTCTGAAGTACGTATCAGACAAGCATTGGGGACCTTCACAAGGCTATGAGACCTCTTTGTGCTCTCTCCTAACATTTTGAAAATATATCGTAAAATTCAATACTGTGGGGCTTTAAAGCCCCACTGTATTGAATGTGAAAAACGCAAATCATCGCCGCGATTCTCGCACGACGTCAGCGTAGTGTAAAATGTACTACGCTCTGTCGGAATACATTAGAGCTCTCACTGCAGTTTTTTCCAATGTGTGCTGAAAACTAGGCCTTGATTCTGTGAAGTGCGCATCAGGCAAGCATTTTGGGGACCTTCACGAGGCTATGAGACCTCTATTTGCACTCTCCTAACTTTTTGAAAATATCGTAAAATTCAATACTGTGGGGCTTTAAAGTCAAAATCCAGTTGTGCCCTTCCTGTTATGATTATGATTATGGATCTCAGAATGAAGATATCATAGGTCCATTCTCCACTTGCTCTCGGCCAACTGCTGGGTGACGAAAACAACATGGGTATTCGGTAAAGTGTGTTACCCAAGGTTGACAAGTAAAAACTTCATCTCGCCCAATGATGACGTCATAACCTCCACCACCTGCAAATCTGCGGCCATGTTGCAGGCACTGGCGTGCACTGTGCATGAATGTACACAGACTATACACAGTGCGCTAATGCGAAGATGGCGTGACGTGAGAAGCCAAAAACCACGAAATAACTCATTCATTTCCAATCCATAGTCAGGTAAGACTCCATTACTCTTTGTTGTACATTTACTCATGTGATTTTTAAAAAGCTATTGTTCCCTGGTCGCCTTATCGAATAGAAATTGTGAATGAAAAGACGCCTTGACTCGGTCATGCATGCATGTCTGTCGTGCACTCCACGCGCCCGGCCCACTGTACATACGGCTGTACATCATATACAGTAGAGTAGTGGACCTACAATACTGTGTACACTGTAGACCAAGGCCTCTGCTGTGGTGGTAAATCAGGTCTCGACATGGACAGTCATTGGTTTTGATGCATACATAATGGCATAAGCAAGCAGGTAGGCCTACATGGCCTAGCCTAGGCGAAGGACTGGAAGCAGCAAAAAAATTCTGTGTTTGTTTCTTCTGAATTCTTCTTCTGTTTGTTGTGTTTTCTTTCTGGTCAATTTGGAATTGGCCGGGGCTAGGCCTATTCTTCTTCTTCCAGATGAGTGCCATATCAACAATTTGATTTTGAATAATAAGCACTTTTGTGGTGCTGCGCAGCGTCACGTCAACGATAAAAGCTTGGTCGTAGATATAAAACAACGTAGGCCTAATGTCACAGTGCAAATAACGCCAAACCAAATCTTATTCGTACCGTGACGGTGTGAATAAGTGCGCTACCGGCTCAGTCTTGAATCTTGATATAGGCCTAGGCGCAGGCCTAATAATAGCCTTCCACCACACGACTGTTACGGCCACTAGTGCTTCTGCCAGGATTCCAAAAGGGCAGGGTATTTTTTCGCCACTTCTGAAAAAGGGCATGGTGCTAGATTTGCAAGGGAAAGGCATAGTTGTGTCGGTGAAAAGGCCACAGGACTTGTTGCCAGTCCCACCACACAACAAGCCACGGGAATGAAAAAGCCGCTGCCACTCGCCAACTCGTTTTTGCCTGTTTTATGTCATTTTTTGATAATTATCTGTCACTGTCTTCCGCATTTCGGGTCTTTCTGTCATTGTTCGAAAAAGTTCTGCGTTGAGAATGGATTTACGCGAGTACGGCATGGCAGGTTTTCGATGGGACAGGGCCAGTTCATACTAGGGCTAGGCTAGGGCATGGCGTAAAAAAAATATTGATCTGGAGAGGCAGGGCACTTTCTGAAAAGGGGCATGGTGCTAATTGTGGCCTTGAAAAGGGCAAATGGCGCTTGGAAAAAGGGGCATGGGGGAGCGCCATTCCATTTTGCTCTAGCTGAAGCACTAATCCACGCATTCTTACGAATGTATCAAAATGTATCAATCTAACTCATCTGCATATCTGCGCGGATGTAGGTCACGGCGTCGCAGCTGTGAGAAAACACAGATCGCATTTTTTGAAGTCGGACCCGGGCACAAAACTGGCCAATATTAGATGTAAGACGCACTCACACATACATTCTGGTATCATTTATATGATTTCACACAACATTTTAATCATTATCATCGTCCACGGCAACATACAAGGTGAGTTAGACACAATTGAATCATCGATCTGGCCGTTCGAGCCGTTCCACATTTCATGTGCCGCCATCTTGGATTGTGCTAATTTATGCAAACAGTGCAATTTGGGACTCTGGAACAAAGATTTCGATGTCTTATCGACGTTTTTTCAAAGTATATGTGTAACGGTGATCGATTATTTGCTTTGCTCTACATACTTACACTCGATTTTGTTGATCAAACTCGCATGCTATGGATAAAACTGAGTGTTTTGGTCACGTTGGTCGCCACGGCGCAGTATTTTTGGCGGGAAAATAACACCCTCACTTTCAGGCCCATCGGCGTTAAAACCGCCGCCGTTCACGAAAAATGCTGAGTCTAACCCGCTAGATCTGATCATATTCATAATGAATCATCTCAAGCTCTGATTGGTTCAGAATGTGCGCAAATAAATTCGGAATCAATGTTCCCGGGTCAGCAAGTATCGGAGCCCGATGATTGGTCAGCTGGCTGCTTCCACCGGCTGTTCACGTGAACAGATGCGTGATCGTGGTGAACTGGCAAATGACGTTGCGCCGTTGGGAACACCGTAAGATGGCGTGTCAAATCGACCCAGTTAAACCATTGCAGTGAAATGCATTACGCGTAACAGTCGTGACCAGGTCGGCCTATCAACTCGTGTAGTCTTCGATCCGGAACGAGTTTAGAATCCCCAATCGGTGCCCAAAAAAAGGTCGTCGATTGATGGAATAAGCCGCATGTATAATAGGATTTCCATTGTGTGCTATGGAGTAACGTCACTTCCGATCGGGAATTCTAAACTTTAGCCCTTCGATCCATGACCTTCTTGCATACATCTGTTTTTCAGGACAGTTGATCTGGCTTTAACAAGAGCAAATATGTGGTCACATGGACAGATGCCGAGCTGGCCGATACAGCAGTCAAGCTACACCAGCATGCCACATGAACAGGGTAATTTTTGGGCGTGAATGTGATTTGATCCAGCAAAAAACAGTCGAGTACCCCCCCTCGCTATTACGAACCCTTCGGAGTGCAAGGGTTAAGTTCGTACTAACGTGGAGTTCGTAATAGCGAGGGTTTACATGTCATGACATTCTGGGAGCCAGACGTTGGGTTCGTAATATCCGGGAGTGCGTAAAAGGGTTCGTACTCTACCTTGAAATCCTTGAAAACCTGGAATTTTGAGGTCTCCCCTTTCCAGGTCTGGAAAACCTTGAAAAATCACAATTTACCCCAGAAGTCCTGGAAAAGTCCTTGAATTTTGCCCATGTAGCCTTCCATCGGGGTCTAGAATCCAAAATTTTCTGGGGGGAGGCCCCCCCCAATTTTCTTTTTATCCGTGCTCGAACTCGTCGAGTTATCAACCCTTAGCTATTCTGGCCCTTCAATAATATATTGGCAGAGAGAAAACCCTGCTTGCTTTTTGAATTGCCTGGGTTTAGTAATGTCATGATATTACATAGGCAAATGTCATGATTGAGCCTGGTAAGAACTTGAATATTGGCAAATAGTCCTGGAATTTTAGGATATTTGGCCCTGGAATTCCTTGAAAAGTCCTGGAACCCGATTTTACTAAAATCGAGGTTCGTAAGAGCGAGGGTGCACTGAATCTCCTCAACAGCAAGATCAAAGAAAAGAATTCCATCTGTTATAAAGACAGGACCACCTGGACTCATCTCTCTTTAATATCCTGAATTGTTTCTATTCCAGTTGACTGGGCTGCTCTGGCCAAACAATGGATTGCTCAAAAAGAAGCAAACGAACATGGAAGTGGGGATGTGATGGCTCCTATGATACGTGAACCCGCTGCTCCACCACCGCCACCTCCTATGCCTATGCACATCCCTCTGCCACCAGGTAAAGTCTGGAGTGTGACAGACACTGCACCCTCTCTCAGAACTACCAAAGATGATACTTTTCTGCAGAAATGTGGATTTCCACAGTTGAGAGGCGAAATATTGGGTCTTGAGATTCATGCAAATCTGTAATAAAAATTGAGGGGGGGGTGCGACTTGATGCCCAGCGGAGCACCTGGCTTGACAAAGCCAGATGCATGCCCGACGATGAATCAGTTCTGACTATCCATCTGAACCTCGCTCTCAGTCATCAGTCTAGATTGCTACCACGATCCTCTGCTAGATGGATATCCATCCAGTGGAGGATCGTGGTACCAGTCTATCGTCAGTCGTTACTAGCATCCACCAATCCGTAAAGATGCTGAAACAAAGAACCAGATTCTCATTACGGCCCGAGTTCCGAATCTCCTTTTGGTTCTCTGGTCTGGTTCATGAATTGAGCGACATCATAGCCTAGGATTATTCGGCTGAAATGCCGCGAAATCGCGCCTACGTTGTCGTTCCAAACATGCCAAATTCTAAAAATTTTCTCACGAGACACCCCCTCGCGCTCCCCCTAGGCCTTTGGCCAACTTCTGCGGTTTTGATCTAAACTAAGTCTCATCTGATCTCTGAACTACAGAGAAGCTGATATCAAGTCACTAAAACCCATCTCTTAGAACTGATGTCAATCCAAGATGGAGATGAAGTCATCTTTTAATCTTTTGTTGGCCAGGTTAACAAACATTTTCATTTTGAATCATCTGTCCCATGACATTGCCTTGTATCGTCTCATTTCAGACAATCACAATCCACCACGCAGCCGTGGTAATGATCATGTGATGGCTGGACCACCACACCAGCATGGCCAGTGGGGACCAAGTCCCAGTTGGGGCTGGCCTGGATTCCAGCCTGAGCAGGGAGGCTGGTCACACGGTCAGCAAAATACTCCCATGCCGATGGACCTGGAGCCCAAGGTACAAAGTTGTCCATACTGTAGACTTGTACTACTACTGTTCATTCCACATCCGATTGGCGCAAGGTTTATGGCCGATATCTCCACAACGGCTGGGTCAGATTTGCCACACTATACATCAATCAATTTGTCTTTTTGGCCGCTACATGCATCATCGCTGTCATTTTCCCTAAAAACGTGACATAAAAAAGTTGTTTCAACAATCGCTGTTCGTCTTTACGGCCTAAATGGCGGCCATTTTGAAATGACGCAATGCATCGCGCATGTGTAAACTGCACTGAACGTCGTGGTGAAATCAAATGAAATGGATTTTGAGAAAGGGATCCATTATGTCGACCTTACATAAAAAATGAAGATAGCAGAAAGATACCGACAAGAAAGACAAGTCAATTTACGTATGTTTTGTCAAATTTGATCCAGGCGTTGCGGAGATATCGGCCGAAAACCTCACGCCAATCGGATGTTGAATGAAGTGTAGGCCGCCTGACTGGCAGTTGTTGCATTTCCAGCCCATTCAGATTCCTCAATAAAAATACCGAACTTCTCTCTTCAGACAACAGAAGTGCAAACATTTGATTATGGCCATGGTGGGTCGACCAGCGGCTTCCAGCCTCCACAGCCCCAGGAACATCAAGAACCTCAGGTGTTTGAATACGGTCAGGGATCTGAATCTTTTAATCAGCAGGTAATGGTCTACAATGCTTTGTTCTTACCAGTTACATGCTTGATACTGAACAACATGGCTGAGCTCTCGCCAATGAGGAACTGGCGTGCCGTTTATCCCGACAGGTCGGCGCTGCGACTGAAGCGACGTCATTGACGTCGTTTTAAGTGTTGACGTTGCGTCATGAAAAAAATGAGCTGTATGTGTTTCTACAGGAATAATGAGATAAAGACGTTGCCATTATCGCTATCCTATACTTCATCTTTTCATCTGCTACAAGATGATGTAAATTTTAATGCCAGGCGACCGAAACAAAAGGGTTGTCTTCACGTCAGAAATAAATGGAAATGACGTCAGGAAAAAGAAACTTTGGTTGCACTGGTCGCAGTTCCAAGTCATGACGTTACTGTAGTTCCTCTGGGTCCCCATTGCCCATCTCACCCATTGAACTTCAGGCTGTGTCCAGATTCTAATGTCTTCTTCTGGCTGTGTCCAGATTCTAATGTCTTCTTCTGGCTGCTGTTTATTTAGAAACGAAATGTTCTGAACTGGTTCCTGTGTAGGCTAAAAACTCCTGAATCCTGCACCTAATCACTTTCTCCAGCATTACCTCTGACCTTCTTATTACAGGAATACAATAACTACTGGGATAGTCAGACACCACAACCACAACCAGAGATAACAGAGGAAGATGATCAGCGTCCTCATCACCAGAGGAACAGACGCCACGAGCGTGGCGGTCGTCGTAACCATAGTGACCGTGATCACCGATCAAATACCCATTATTCCTCGGCTCCCATGTCCCACCTTCCACCGCCAGTGCCTCCTGATCTTCCAATACCAACAACGGAGGAAGAGGAAACCTCAGGTTTGGGTTGAGTTGCCACAGAAATCAAGGAAGGCAGGGTTGGACCTACCAATACTTTTTAGCTCACCTCTGCTCTGTGAGGTGAGCTTCTCCCATGGTGTGTCGTCCGTCGTCGTCGTCCGTCGTCGTTAACATGGGTGGCACGTTGCCGCTTGGGTTACAAACCTGAAATTTGGTGTACAGGTACCCTATGGTAAAAACTATCTCTGGACCGAAACTTAGCGCTGCTGCTTGTACACTTTGGCCTGTAGGGGGGCGCTTTGTGAAAACCTTTTGGCCGTATCTCCTGAAAGCTGTCAGCTAGAACCACGAAACTTTTATGGTGGGTTCCTCTGATGAGACTACATCACATAAATGTGTCTTGGTACTGTCTACTTATATGCCAAATTTCGGTTCGATTGGACTTCAACATGGCTGCCAGGCGGCCATCTTGAAAAACTGACTTTGGCCATGTCTCACCGGTAGTCAATGTTACGATGTTTCAATGCTGTCTAAATATCTATGCAAGTATCCTGTACATTCCTGCTAAAATTTCAGTCCCAACGAACGTCACGTGTGGCCACCAGGTGGCCATCTTGAAAAATAAATTTTTGACATCTGTGACCTAGACAGGAAAGCAGTTTGTTCACAAATACCACTTGTATTCATTGTGCTCAGAAATTGTACTCCTTCTGGGTGCCATCACCTGAGTTTATGTCATTGACTGATAATACTGATCAGATCATAAAAATACTTCTTGGTGTGTTCAGCTTTATCTTATACATCAGTTCGGGAAAGTTCCGAATTTGGAAACGTTTCTGATTTTGGAAGCCCAGCGATTCCAATATTGGCAACGTTTCTTTTTTCGGAAGCGGTTTTCGATTCCGATATCGGAATCGGTGTAGGCCTATTTGCATGTTAGGCCTAATCGGGATATGAGTAACAAAAATCGGGAAGTGTTTTTTTCCATTAACAGATGGCAGCACCTGTGACCTTGTATTTCACGGCGTAAAATCTGAATTGCTGGCGTAAGTTGGCTGCAATCATCGATAATCATCAATTATCATCATCAAAAGGCTTGATTGTGCCATAATATCTGGGCTTCCAAATTCAGAAACGTTCCCGATATTGGAATCGAAAATCGCTTCCAAAAAAAGAAACGTTGCCAAAGTCGGAAACGTTTCCAATTTTTGAACTNTGAAATTTGGTGTACAGGTACCCTATGGTAAAAACTATCTCTGGACCGAAACTTAGCGCTGCTGCTTGTACACTTTGGCCTGTAGGGGGGCGCTTTGTGAAAACCTTTTGGCCGTATCTCCTGAAAGCTGTCAGCTAGAACCACGAAACTTTTATGGTGGGTTCCTCTGATGAGACTACATCACATAAATGTGTCTTGGTACTGTCTACTTATATGCCAAATTTTGGTTCGATTGGACTTCAACATGGCTGCCAGGCGGCCATCTTGAAAAACTGACTTTGGCCATGTCTCACCGGTAGTCAATGTTACGATGTTTCAATGTTGTCTAAATATCTATGCAAGTATCCTGTACATTCCTGCTAAAATTTCAGTCCCAACGAACGTCACGTGTGGCCACCAGGTGGCCATCTTGAAAAATAAATTTTTGACATCTGTGACCTAGAGAGGAAAGCAGTTTGTTCACAAATACCACTTGTATTCATTGTGCTCAGAAATTGTACTCCTTCTGGGTGCCATCACCTGAGTTTATGTCATTGACTGATAATACTGATCAGATCATAAAAATACTTCTTGGTGTGTTCAGCTTTATCTTATATGTACTGATCTTTCAACATTCACCATAACAGTCGCAGTTTCACACTTAACCACGGAGACTTATCACAGAGGTGAGCACAATGCCCCTGGCTTTTTAGCCAGAGTAAAGAAAATCCCTATTGTTCAATATAAATAGTGTATTCAATAGGGACTTTCTTTACTTTGGCTAAAAAAAGTAAAGGTACATGTAGGTCCAACCCTGGAAGGGAAATGTTGATACCGCTTTGCTATCTTGAATGATGCAGTTTGGATTTACCATAAAGCGAAATATTTTTGCGTCCTAAATGTTCGCGAATGGCCTAAAAATCCGACATTCGCGGGAGAAATATTCGCGCTAAAGGGCTTATTAAAATTTTCTGTGGGGAAATATATTTGCGAGTGTCGCACCCTGAAAAATGAGGAAGATCAGCACCACACTTCTCAGGAAGCAGGAAGCTGTATTATACAGCTTCCTGCTTCATGAGAAGTGTGATGCCGATCTATAGGATCTATAGGACATACTATATCCTGGCACGACCCATACTACATGTATCAGCTGCATACCACAATGCCGTTGCGTATGGCGGGTGTCGATGGTAATCTCCATTCGCGGAGAAAAAATTTAGTGAACACTGCAGCAATTTGCGATTTCCGCGAGAATTTTTCCCTGCGAACATATTTTGCCTTGTGGAAATCTAATATCTCCCCTTTGACTTTGTGCCCTACCCGGATCTTTATTTTACTTATTGATAAAAAGAAGTCATAGAAAGATGTACCTATTGGTGTTTTACTAGATGCTGCAAAGAGGCGTGCTCTGCCTCTCTGGATTCGTGAAGGTCTGGAGAAGATGGAGAAAGAGAAACAGAAGAAAGCAGAGAAAGAGATGAAAGAAAAGGCAAAGTTGGAAGCTGAGAAAGAAAAAGAGGCAGAGAAGGAGAAGAGGAAAGATGGAGAACAACCGGCTGTCGTCAAGAGCAAATTTGTAAGTAACAGGGATGAGATTTTTCTGGATTTATCCGGAATTCTGGATTTTTGGTCTGCCGAATATGTATTCCTGATTTTGAGTGTTTTCGTTCCGTCAGTGATGGATTTTACCCGCAACCGCGACGAGACAGTCAACATGGCTGCACCCATGAACGCTAAGGGCCGCGCCATCTTTCTTTTGCATCTCGCGAGACTTTAACCTCGTTCCCAATCTAACCTTCATTGCATTGGTTGGCGAGGGCCAGCTGGTATGCACCTGTTGACGAGGTTAGTCACGAGATGCGCATAAAGTATTGCGCAGTGGTTCAACATGGTGAATGGACAATGGATTAACTGATTCGTGAACTGATTCTACCATGTCTATTGTAATTGCATGTAGGCTATTGTTCAACCGATCTGTTATTCCTCCAAAAAGCAACATATTAATACAGCTTGGCTAGGTGTTAAAAGTAACTTGGGCAGGGCTCGAAAATAGTCCGGCGCTTTTGTGCCTAGCAACCACACAACAGCGCCAGACGCAGGTCAAAACCTGGGTTGTCTGGCGCTATAAATAGCGCCAGGCTCATTTGGCTGATTAATTTATGCAGTGTACTGAATCACACTGGTCATGTGGTGAACGAATCTTTCCTCACACAAACCAAACATTCTCTCAGTCAGTAATCCCTGCAAGACCAACATGATCAGCTGTTTGGCGCTAAAAACCTGCTGCCGACCATGCTTGCTTCAGAGCGGTGAACTGCGCAGTTCGTCGCGCATCTCATTCAGCGGTGAGAACTCCATCTCACCTCAAGTTGGTAGTGATTCAATGTATGTTGACCTACAGGTGTCTTATCAAACGTTCTGCAAGTTCCATGAGTCAGACGGTCGTCAATGCCAACGGCCAACGCAGCAGTTCTTGGAATTGAGTGATTGACGGGTCATAAACACAAGTGGCACGTGGCATCCTTTTGATCTCTGAGGCAGAGTTCTGATTGTCGTCTGCTACTGCTCTGACTCAAGGCTTGTTGTGTGGGGAGCTGGATGATTGAAATAGGCCTATATATAAATAAGTAGAGGTATGCAAACTCTAGATCTGTGTTTGAATATTATCAAAGGTCTAGCCTTCGCCTTGTGTAGGCTACGTAGGACGAATTAACCCTTCATGGTTGAAGATGCACTTGGACTACAAACTTCACCAGTGACCTGACAGTCATATTGACAAATTTATTTTATTTCTTCATTTTCAAAGAGTGCATCAAGCCAACCCAAGGTGATTAAATGGCGGATTGGCTCAAATATATTTAGCTTCAGAGGAATTAGAAACAGCTCCGGAGAGAGCATATATTTTCAATAGTCGGAAGCTGTTTTTAGCTCCAGGCCTTAAAACCTTATTTTCGAGCCCTGTTGGGGTGTTTCTGGATATTTAAAATCAGGCCAGTCTCATTACCGAAGTTGGGGTCGGAGTGAATCTCTGTCTACATCAGTTACCCTGGCACTCTGAGTGAATACTTGTGCTTCATTGTCCTTTATCATCTATCCTCAGGATTCAGATGATGAGAGTGAGGAGAAAGATCCAAAACCTGCTGGGGATTCCGACGAGGCTGAGAAAGCAGTGCCGGTGAAGGAGAAAGAGAAAGAGGAGGAAGAGGAGCCTGTACTGACTGAGGAGGAAAGACAACACAGGCTGGTAAGTCTCCCTTTGATAACTATCCAAAACTAAAGGCTCTCCTCCATGTGAGAGTTAATTTCTCGCACGAATTGCAGGTGCGGATCCAGAGGGGGGGGGGTTTGGGGGTTGCGACCCCCCCTGCTCGCCACCACCAATTTTTTTCTCAATAATTTGCAATAAGCAAAAAACATAAAAATGAAGCTTCTGTCTTGATACTGAGATGCCAGGAAATAGTGTCTATGGCCTTCTAGATTTCAAAATTTTCTGGCACAGGGCCCCCCCCAGGCCCCCCGTCGGCGCCCGCCTGCAACGACTGCCTTCAGCAGCCCTGACCCCCTCTGCCAAAAATCCTGGATCCACGCCTGAGTTGGCTCTCAATGAGCAATTCACCAATGTTGGCTTCCTCGTGGATTACGCCGAGACCAGTGAGACAGGTGACTGCCCAGATTTATTCTTCAGCTGAGTTGCCCGTAGAAAACCAACGCACATAGAAAACTCAGATGTGGAGGGGGCACCATAAGTGTGATGGTCTTGGCTAGTCATAGCTGCACTCTTGCCTGTCTCATCCAGGTGCGGATCGGGGGTGGCGGGTGCACCCCTTTTGGCCAACAAATCTGTAAAATTGACCGTGAAATTCTGAAATTTGGAGCAAATCATTGAAATTCACTGCAGATTTCAATGTTTCTAGCACAGCGCACCCCCTCTTTCCCGAAATCGTGCATCTGCCCCTATCATCACTACATGTACCCGGTATATAACCTGCATATGCTGAATACCGACTGATCTTCTTCCAGATTTTGAAAGTGAAACAATGGCTGACGGAGATCCTGATGGAGGTGACTGATCAGGAAATAGAGGGCGTTGCCCACGAGATGTTTTATCGTGAAAAAAACAAAGCAAGAAAAGGTATACGTCTCTCACTTCAGGGTAGCTAATGAAGTAAGAAATGCGAGAGGTTTAATGATACATCTAATGATATATCTATGACAGTCTGGTACGTTGGATCGTCATTGACGAGTTTCAGAACTTTAAAACACTGCTGACACTTGCTTATTGAGAAGTATTTTGGAGCTGGCTCTTGTGTCACTCTCAAAGACCAAGCGTAGTGCAAGTTGTTTTAGTGTAAGTTCATGAAGAAGCATGTTACTATCTCATGTTTATGAAGATACAATCCAAGTGTTGTTACCGAGATCTGACATTACCGCATCACGTTCCATTCCTTGATATCTGTGATACTTTACCATTTTTTTTCAGCAATATTGTGATGAATTTTCTGTATGCATTTACCTTCTATTCCATTAAATCATCTTGAAGTATAACGGCCTCCAGTCTATTAGAAAAGCCAGTCCTTTTCACTGCGTTTGCTGTTAAGTGCCATGTGTTGCCAAAAAGGAACAAAATTGTTTGGGTTTGTTTTCGCAACATTGGCACAGGGTGTGCACTTATTAACTACTGTCGTCTGAAGTTCATGTCCTATGCTTATTTTGCTAAAAGAAGTTCAATCAATTTAGTATCTTTTTGGCGGCATGTCCCTTCTACATACACAGTGTAAAGGAGGTGTTTGTGTAATATTTGTTGTCGTTGCACTGAGAATGAAGCCTAGGTTCATTTTAGAATACTGTACAAGTATTAAGATCAAGTGCAGTTATCTTACAAGAAGCTCATACAAGTACCTGTAAGTGCATCCCATGCGTTGATACTTGGAATTCGATCGTTGATTTTGTGTGCTGTTAAGCCTCGCTTATGTTGCCCTACGCTGTGATAGAAATAGCGTCAACAAGTTGCAACTGGTAACTTATGTCGCCACCGACAAGAAAAATACCGATCGGTCGCAACTACCTGGAACTAGTTTATCGCCGTCTTTTGAGTGCTTATGTCGACACAGATTTCCTTCGAAGTTGAACATGTGCGACTTTCAGGATCTGGATATTTTTAGTTGCCAACTAGTTGGCAACTAGTTACTCGCTGATGCCCGAGAGCTTATGTCACCTAGTAGTTGTGACTAATTAGTTCAACTACGCGCCGATTATCAGTTGCCAACTAGTTCTGACTGTATGTAAGGGCGACATAAGCGAGGCTTTACTGTACTTAGGCCTTTTTTTTATTACTTGGTTTATGGGAAATTTGGTAGGAAATCTGAAAGTGAATCGACAGTCGTTTTGTAAACAGAAGGATGATGTTTGTAAACATTGCCCTCACAGCCAATCAGAATGCAGGAATGAGTGTTTGTAAACAAAGATTCATCCCCTTTTGCATTTGGCTGACACATCGCTTTAAGTCGGAGGGGGAATTTTTTTAAAAAAAATTAGCATATACTGATACCGTCCTACATTTCCGCCATTACCATCCTCCATTTCCCCAAGAAACAAAACAACTCGCATGGTAAAAAGATGAAGTTTATTCATCCAAAGTTTGTGCAATTTTATTTTTTCGACATCAAGCTGAAACACAACATCGGCCAGAAAAAATTACTGAGAAATTTGAAGTTTAATTTTTTTTCAGAGGTTTATTTTTATGCAGAGGATCGCCAGAGAAAAAAAACAACTGTACTTGATTTTTTTTTTCTCTCTGAATTTGGCATTTTCAACGTCGGTGGTTCCGTAAACCAAGTAATAAAAAAAAAGACCTTATAGTTATTGCCAGTTGAGTGAACACAAGCTTGAGTCCACTTATCTTTATAGAAATCACTCATGATTTGGTTGCCTCCGTTGCTAAATTTAGGGAATTCCAAGTTTGACTTGAAAACAGTCTCACCCTTTTGTAGAATGTTCCTGGGTGCTATGAAAGTTCACCATCTCTTGAGTTCTGTTTGATATCTGCACCTTATTGATGTCATCACATTCTAATCTCCTCTTTTTCACATAGCAAGGTTTGAGCAGCATTTCAGGNCGAAAATATCAAATTTTTCCTTGTCAGATGGATAGCGCCTTCATTTTTTGACCGATCATTTTCATGTTGCATATGGGTGTGTATGACCACAAAATCTAGGTCAAGTTCGATTTTGGGTGCGATACGATTCCTACTTTGGCCAGTAGGGGACGTTTTGTGAAAAAATTCAAAGGCCTGTATTTTGTGAATGGCTTGCGCTATCACAATGAAACTTTGTATGCATGTACCTCTAATTTGTGGTGACTAGCACACGAAGTTTCGGTGCAATCTGATTCTCCACTTTGCCACTAGGGGGCCAAAACGAAAATATCAAATTTTTCCTTGTCAGATGGATAGCGCCTTCAGTTTTTGAAGGATCATTTTCATATTGCATAAAGGTGTGTACGACCAAAAAATCTAGGTCAAGGTTGATTTTGGGTGTGATGCCATTCCTATTTTGGTAGATAGTGGGCATTTTGTGAAAAACTTAAAAGGGCTATATTTTGATAATCGTTTCAGCTACTGTATTGAACCTTTGTATGTATTTACCTCTGGGTTGTAGTGACTTCCTGACGAAGTATTGGTGAAATCTAATTCTTGACTTTGCCGCCAGGAGGCCAAAACCAAACTCGCAAAATCTGCTATGTACGGTACGCTTGATGGTCACAGATATTGTCAAAGATGGCTTGTATGGGATTCTGATATGGCTTATGGTTTCCACCACTGTGCTAAAAAAGCCAAGCGGGCACAGTGCCTTTGGCACTATTTTTCCATTAACAGATGGCAGCACCTGTGACCTTGTATTTCACGGTGTACAATCTAAGTTGGCTGCAATCATCGATAATCATCAATTATCATCATCAAAAGCGTTGGTTGTGCCAGAATCTATGGGCTTCCAAATTCAGAAACGTTCCTGATATTGGAATCGAAAATTGCTTCCAAAAATAGAAACGTTGCCAAAGTCTCAAACATTTCCAATTTTGGAATTTTCCTGAACTGACATCAGTTACTCTGGCACTCTGAGTGAATACTTGTGCTTCATTGTCCTTAATCATCTATCCTCAGGATTCAGATGATGAGAGTGAGGAGAAAGATCCAAAACCTGCTGGGGATTCCGACGAGGCTGAGAAAGCAGTGCCGGTGAAGGAGAAAGAGAAAGAGGAGGAAGAGGAGCCTGTACTGACCGAGGAGGAAAGGCAACACAGGCTGGTATGTCTCCCTTGGCATGCTTGGATAACTATCCAAAACTAAAGGCTCTCCTCAATTAAAGAGCCAATTTCTCGCACGAGTTGCCTCTCAATGGGCAATTCACCAACGTTGGCTTCCTCATGGCTTTTCATCATCATACGCTGAGTTTGCCCATAGAGAGCCAACGCGCACAGAAAACACAGATGTGGAGGGGGCACCATAAGTGTGATGATGATGATGAGCCGCTGTGGTGTAGTGGCTAAAGCCTGCCGCACACCATGCACACGGGAGCTATCTGCTGAGCAAAAAGTTATTCGAGACCGTTTGCTCAGCAGATACTCACCGAAAAATACGCGCACATGGGAGCCTTCTGCCTCACGAGGCAAAAAACTCACCGAAATTACGCGCACACGCGAGCTACCTGCTGAGCAAAATGTCTCGAATAACTTTTTGCTCAGCAGATAGCTCCCGTGTGCGGCAGGCTTAATGTTTCACGTAAAACTGTACTNATGTCTAGTCATGTGCGCCTTGTGGCAGCCGGACTGTAATACTTCCCAGGAAATGGAGCTTGATCGGGATTGCACAGGCCTATAGCTGGGGGTAATTATTGTGAAGTGCCTTGACACTTAAATGTAAAAGGACTATAAGCCTACACATTGTTATTGTTATTATTATGATCTTGGCTAGTCATAGCTGCACTCTTGCCTGTCTCAACCTGCATGCTAAATAAGGACTGATCTTCTTCCAGATTTTGAAAGTGAAACAATGGCTGACGGAGATCCTGATGGAGGTGACCGATCAGGAAATAGAGGGCGTTGCCCAGGAGATGTTTCATCGTGAAAAAAACAAAGCAAGAAAAGGTATACGTCTCTCACTTCAGGGTAGCTAATGAAGTAAGAAATGCGAGAGAGATTTAATGATACATTATGGTTAACATTCCGATATCTATGACAGTCTGATCCGTTGGATCGTCATTGACGAGTTTCAGAACTTTAAAACACTGCTGACTCTTGCTTATAGAGAAGTATTTTGGAGCTGACTCTTGTATTGCTCTGAAAGGCCAAGCGTGGTGCAAGATGTTTTAGTGTAAGTTCATGAAGAAGCATGTTACTATCTCATGTTTATGAAGATACAATCCAAGTGTTGTTACCGAGATCTGACATTACCGCATCACGTTCCATTCCTTGATATCTGTGATACTTTACCATTTTTTTTCAGCAATATTGTGATGAATTTTCTGTATACATTTACTTTCTATTCCATTAAATCATCTTGAAGTATAACGGCCTCCAGTCTATTAGAAAAGCCAGTCCTTTTCACTGCGTTTGCTGTTAAGTGGCATGTCTTGCCAAAAAGGAACAAAATTGTTTGGGTTTGTTTTCGCAACATTGGCACAGGCGGTGCACTTGTTGACTTACCCCGTACATGTCGTCTGAAGTTCATGTCCTATGCTTATTTTGCTAAAAGAAGTTCAGTCAACTTAGTATCTTTTTGGCGGCATGTCCCTTCTACATACACAGTGTAAAGGAGGCGTTTGTGTAATATTTGTTGTCGTTGCACTGAGAATGAAGCCTAGGTTTATTGAAGTTCATTTTAGAATACAAGTACATGTGTATTAAGACCAAGTGCAGTTATCTTACAAAAAGCTCATAAATGCATCCCATCCATTCATACTTAGATTAGAATTCGTATCCAAAAAACAGCACAAAAACGACACACAGTATACAATAAATCGGAAAGTCGTTTCCGAATATTTCGCAAATTTTCGACCCCAATCGGGGTCTGCCTCAGGCGCTATGTAGAAGAGATCCCAGAGGGGAATTTTGCGTGCTGTTACTTTTTGCCAGTTGAGTGAACACGTGCTTGAGTCCACTTCTTTAGGCCAGACTTTTTTTATACCTTGTTAATAGCGCACTTTGATTTCCAGAGGTTTGTAGAGGTGGGCGGGGAAAAAAAAATAAAAAAATTTTTTTCTCCATTCACCAAAGCATTCTGTAAAACAAACAAAGCGGAGGAAGAAATAAAAATAAAATTTTATTTCAAAATAAATCTTTATTGTTCTAGCTACAACAGACTGCGCATAAGACGACAATTGTGATTGTTCTCCACGGGTGCATAGTGTGGTTCCTATTCACGCCACTAGATGCCGTGAGTTGATTAGATTTTTCGGGCAGGAAGGGCGGTGGTCGGAAGAGAAATTAAATTTTATTTGTTTTCTATTTGGAGCGATGTTGAACGTCGGCGGGTTTGCTAAATGGTCAGAAATATATTTTTTATTTTGTTTTTGGAATTTCGGGCGTCGGAGGGTTCGCTAAACAAGGAAAATGTATAAAAAAAGTCTGGCGTTATAGAAATCACTCATGATTTGGTTGCCTCCGTTGCTAAAGTTACCTAGGGAATTCCAAGTTTGACTTGAAAACAGTCTCACCATTTCTTGAGTTCTGTTTGATATCTGCACCTTATTGATGTCATCACATTCTAATCTCCTCTTTTTCACATAGCAAGGTTTGAGCAGCATTTCAGGGAAGTGCCACCGTGATTCCAGCTGATTTTCTCGATTGTCTTTATACTAATTTTTATATGTATATAAACCTACAGCTAAGCAACTGGCCAAGTCTTCGGCTTTGGCTTCCATCGGATCCTTGGGTAAGTCACAAAAATGTTTAGCATTTCTATCTACAGTTCATTCCAAATCCCAGTGGCGCGAGATTTTCAGCCGATATCTCCGCAACGGCTGGGTCAAATTCAACATACCATACATCAATTAACTTGTCTTTCTTGCCAGTATCTTTCTGCTATCTTCATTTTTCGCGTAAGGCCTGCATAACGGATCCCTTTCTCAAAACTCATTTCATTTCGCTATGCTGTTCAGTGCAGTTTACACGTGCGCGATGCATTGCGTCATTTCAAAATGGCCGCCATTTCGGCCGTAAACACGAACTGTGATTTATGAAAGAACTTTTTTCTGTTGCGTTTTTCGGGAAAATGACAGTGATGATGGCTGTACCGCCAAGAAAGACAAGTCGATTGACGTATGTTTCATCAAAATCGGCTGAGCCGTTGCGGACCTATCGTTGATAAACCTCGCACCAATCGGAAGTGGAATGAAGAGTAGGAAACTTTTCGATGAAACACATGCTCCAAGTGGTTGACTTATAGGTGCATCTAAACAATGTACTTTGACTGTGACCCAAAACTCCAATTGTGGTGTTACAGTCTTGTCACATTTGCACCAGGATGTCATGATGTATGAAAGACTTTTGTTTGTCTTTCGATCGTGACTATACAGCAAAACTCACAACACCAGTAACTTTCAGGGTCGTCTCCTCAATATTGTCAAGTTTTTGGTAGTGTCAGAGTTTTGGGGAACTCGTATAACTTATTGAACGATTTCTCAGTGGGTATTATCCAACATGGCATTGGGGTTTGTTCTCATTGGGGTTGTAGCCATTTTGTTTCTATCATCGGGGTGGCGCTGCGACCGTATCCACTTTTCCACTGTGACGTTGTATGGAATGTCAAAGTCACACTACTGTGACGTTGTGGCTTCATGCTCGCACCTCGTATTGCCACGGAGATGACGTCCTGAAGAGAATGAAAAGGCCTGATACGGTCGCAGCGACATCTTTCCGTGGAGAAGTGGCGATGTCCTCATTGGCGGGAGTGTAGGAAATGACAGAAGAATTTGCCCAGATGAAGGCCTCCTATTGGCTTAGCCTCAGCGGTGTTTTCCGTCTCAACAGGTCTCCAGTACGATTCCGACAGTGAGGCCTCCGAGAAAGAAGACTCGTCATCATCTTCAGACTCCGAGGCCGAGCTTGAACAGACCATCCGCGAAAAGAAGGCAGCATTTCTGCTGCGTGTGAAAGAAGAGGAAGAGGTGGAGAGGAAGGAGAGAAGACGAGAGGAGGAGAGAGAAAGACAGGCGCGGATAGCCCAGGAGGAAAGGGAGAGAAAAGACAGGGGTAAGAACTGTTGAGGGGTTGAAAGTGCCTTGGAATTACCGACTATAGGGCGCACCTGACTATAAGGCGCACCCCCAATTTCACCCAAAATCTCTGACAAAATCCATACATAAGGCGCACCTCCCTATAAGGCGCAGTCCCGTCAGTGAATGCTTCAGTGCATATTATACATATACAATGTATGGCTGCTCAGTGTGCATTGACCCAACAACAGCCAAGCTGACAATTACAGGGTCTGATTGCCTTGTTTGAACCCATTGACATCTGCAATTCTGCTGTTGGTACTGATGGATCTGGTTGTATGATTTCTTAGCTTGTTGTGACAAATTAGGCCTAACTGAAACTTCATCAGTTCACGATTCACTGCATCATCTGTCAACCAGCACTGTGACAATGACTGGCTTGCATGCATCCATGCATGCTTGAATGCTTGGGTTCGTCAGTGTCTTGACACTTCTGATCAAACTGTTAGACTGGATCCGCAGACAAGGCACACCCCCCTATAAGGCGCACCCCCAATTTTCGACCCTTCTTCAAGGAAAAAGGCCGTGCCTTATAGTCCGAAAAATACGGTACTGTAAAACCCTAATTGTTCGTGTGCCATTTTATTTTCGTGACTTTTGCGTCTGGCCTGTCATTCGCATACCCGGTACCGTAATTAAAAGGATGCTAAATTTATCCGACATGTCATAACAGTTCCTGGTTATGAAAGAAACATGAACCAGCATCCTACAGGAAACACTTGACTAGGGCCTAAATAAAACAAAACCGATGCAAGATCTCTGTCGGGCAGTAGGTCAAACAGAATATTATTACAAGGGCACTTAGTACCAAGAAGATGAAAGCTGGTCTTTTCTAGGAAGCAGTTACATTGGCCACCCAATTGCGAAGTTAAATAGACACGTAATCTCCGAGTCTGGCCTATCGCTAACTTGCCACCCTGCGTTTTACACATGACAATTTGTTAGAAATTGAAAGCTTATTCTTTCACTGCCAGAAATCACGTATTTTGAACCCGTTTTGCCCCCCCCCCCAAATTGACCAGATATAAGTAAGATACGCACACAAAATTAGAATGTTAGTTCATCCCACCTTTCAGTAGAAAACATCAAAATGACTGAAGTTATTCCAGTAAAACTTGCAAAAATTCTTGACAGAAATGATTTTGCACCAAAAACTACGATTTTTTACCCCAAAAAGGACCACAGCACACCCCTCCCCACCCTCTGGGTCACAAAAACCACAAATTGTGATGGTCCAAAGCGAGAGAAAGTGAAAGAAACCAGTGGAATGCATAGGAATAACATTAGCGATTGGTGAGACATCTGATGGTCATCTACTGAACTAAAGTTGAAAAACGTTGATCGACGATCTTTGACAGTGAACGAGTTCAGACCAAGAAGGGTTATCTGGCTTCAAATTATCTATCTAAATGGACGCTAAAAATACCAGTCCTACAGTACACTTCTTGAACCTTGCATGTATTCCAGTATTTGGTCTTGGCGTTGATTGCTGAGTCTGCTGGTGTGAATTTGATATTTGATCCGAAGTGATGTGTTTCTTCTGAATGTTTTCAGAGGAGCAGGAGAGAATCACTAGAATGCTTGAGAACACCATGGAGGAGGACGAAAGCTACCACTTCCAGAAGAAATACAGAGCTATTCCTGGGATAGAGGATCAGGAGGCGGCGGAATTGTACAGGAAGGGGCGGTCTAAGCGGGAGAGGGTTGAGCGATCGCGAAGAAAAGACGAGTATAAGACGAAAAAGAGGAAGGCTCAGAGCGCGACTAGTGACAGCGACAGCGACAGTTCAGACTCGAGTGACTCATCTGACTCCTCTAAGAGTGAGAGCACAACTTCCTCTGATGGGCGGGTATCGGACCGGCGGGATCGGTGGGAGGCGGAGGCAGGGAAGGTGAAGAATAGGGAGAGGAGGGAGTATGGACGGGGTGCGAGTAGGGACGAGGTTGGTGACGGGCATAGGGGGTCAAGTCAGGATGAGGGGAGGGGTTCACATCGGGACTATGAGCGACAGGCTAGTAGAGGGGAGAGGCGGGATGAGTATAGGTATGATAAATCTTATGAGAGGGGGAGGGAGAGGGAGAGGAGTAGGAGTAGGAGTCGGGAACGACGGAGTCGAAAACAACGTAGCAGGAGTAGTGAGCGGGATAGGGGGAGGGACAGGGATCATGAAAGACGTAAATATACTAGTAGTACCAGTTACGACAAGTATAGTGACCACGGACGGGAGTATCGTGAACAAGATACCCACAAACAACGTAGGAAGTATGATGAGTATGACACAGAGTATTATGA
Source organism: Notospermus geniculatus (assembly GCA_002633025.1). NCBI lineage: Eukaryota > Metazoa > Nemertea > Pilidiophora > Heteronemertea > Lineidae > Notospermus > Notospermus geniculatus. The sequence continues at coordinate 214,307 of NMRB01000966.1, read as the reverse complement.
TAAGTATGGGGCTGATGACGGTGACTATGAGTATAGTTCAAAATCCAAGTCGCGTTCGGAGAGGTACGACAACTCGCCTTCCTACGAGTCGCACAAGAAGCGGAAGAAAAGTTCCGACGAGTCGAGACCAAAGTCTAAGAAGTCGCGTAAGGATCGCCAAAGGGGCAGTGAGTCAGATTCTGATGGTCACGGTAAGAAGTCGAGAAAACACAAGTATAGATGAAGATAGGAATGAATAAGGTGGGCCCTCCTTTTACTACCTTCACTTCTTATGGCTTTCTTTATTCCAGGGTAAAACACCGAAGGGACGTGCAGTACACGCTGATGAATGCATTGACAGGGCATGTACACGTGTAGCTATGCTCTGCTACCATGTGCAGGATGACATGTAGCTAAGCTCTGCTACCATGTACCGGTGACATGTAGCTAAACTTTGCTACCATGTCACTATGGCCGTCCTCATTCTGAGGACTGTCTGATAGATGGAATTCCTAGATGCATAACCCTGCCTATGGTAGTTTGCAGAACCAGTTTAGTTCTAACATTCATTTAGCTCCACTGTCAGTATACATGTACTCACGGCACGTCCCTTTGGTCTTACAGTAAGTGGTTGTTGTGACAATATGATAAAACTCTTGGGCTCGTGTGCATAAAGGTGGAATAAGCTTATTCCAGGTATAACCTAACGTTATAACGTGAAGCTATACCTGGAATAAGCTTATTCCACCTTTATGCATACGGGCCCTGCAGATCAAATCTTTGGGGAACCGTCCTGCAAAAATAGTGTCGGAGGTAAACTCTCCGTACACGATATTCAGTCTGAGATATGTTGATCTGAACATTTTGGCAACACGTTGAATTTTGCCAATATTTCAATCATGTGCACGTAGTTTTGAACTGGATTGGGTGCTCTGTGTAACTACCGGTATGTCAACAAGTCATTGGCTGATACATTGTATTTATAAAAGCTAGCAAGATACAGAATAGCACAAAATTAACACACAAAATAATAATAAGCAAGAAGTCAATCTCCAGAATTCACGAATTTTCGACCCCAACCGGGGTCTTTTTCAAGTGGAACTTTACAATCTGAAACTCTAGAAAACTGAAACTCTTTTTTCTAGAGTTTCAGATTGTAAAGTTCCACTTGAAAAAGACCCCGGCTATAAAAGCTAGCAAATGCTTTTCCTTCAAGTTTTGTAGTACATTTACATTGCACCTCGCTGTGCAAATCTTAGATGCATAACCGTCTGCAAATCTTAAAAGCATTTGCTAACTTTTATGAATACCAGCCATTGTCTGGTGGAGGGCCATTTCTTCTGACATAATTATGCCCAGGGTTTCCATTGCAATTTGTTGATTGAGTTAGAAACTGGGAATGGGAAGAGTAGAAGACTTACTTTCAGTTCAAATTGCCCGAGGCTTTGTTTCCTATACTACTCTTCATTCCACATCCAATTGGCGCGAGGTTTACGCCCGATATCTCCGCAACGGCTGGGTCAAATTTGACATACCATACATCAATCGATTTGTCTTTTTTGCCGCTAGAGGCATCGCTGTCATTTTCCCTATACTTTATGAATGTGACAGAAGAAAGTTCTTTCACCAATCACAGTTCGTGTTTACGGGCGAAATAGTGGCCATTTTGAAATGACGCAATGCATCGTGCATGTGTAAACTGCACTGAACACCATGGTGAAATGAAATGGGTTTTGAGAAAGGGATCTGTAATGTTGGCCTTACGTGAAAAATGAAGATAGAGCAGAAAGATACCAACAAGAAAGACAAGTGAATTGATGTATAGTACCGGTATGTCAAATTTGACCCAGCCATTGCGGAGATATCGGCTGAGAACCTCGCACCAATCGGATGTGGAATGAAGTGTAGTTAACCAGTGATTCCTTCTCTACATGGTTCAGAGATCAGCAACTTCACAATCATCATGAGGTTTTGTTTTCCTAGATTGCAGATGGAAAGTTGCTGTGAATGTTGTGCTTTGGTTTATTTCAGGCTAAGACAGGAACGAATGCTTTGGATTAGACTGGATAAATAATGTCTCAAAATTTCCGACTGGAACTCGTGTTGAGCGCATGCTCTAGTCATCTCAATACATATCTGGAGTCAGGAGGTGGTTAAACGGGAATTACTGCCATGGACTTTCACTGAAATCATGCGGATTATGCCACGAAATTGACACGGGTTGAATGTCCTTGTTGGGAGTACAGCCAGGTCAGAGGGAACAGAATCAGTGTCTGTCTGGTTGAGGTTGCGTGTTAATAGGGAGGTTTCGCAAGCGCCCGGTTAGGCCATACGACGACGTTTGTCTATTGTTTGGGTACACCCACACAATAGATAAACGTCGTCGTATGGCCTAACTGGGCGCTTGCGAAACCTCCCTAATAGCAAGGTTTAGCACCTTTCCGACTCCGACTTCAACTACGAGAATGAATTGCAGTCCGCTACGGACATCCTTGATAAAAACGATTTGATAGACGTTTTGAATTCGTCAAACACCATAAATTGAAGGCAAAAAAATTTGGCCTTATAAATCGGAAGTGCGGATAAATAATGAATATTGAAGTCATAATCCTAGTCGTTACGACTTGAAACACGACTACAATATTTGCGATTTATGTGCACTTCCGATTACGAGTCAGAATTACTCTGTCACAAAGTTTACGGCATCTTACGATTTGCAAACGTCTTTTTATCAAGGATGTCTATAGCGGACTGCAGTTCATTCTGGTAGTTGAAGTCGGGAGTCGGAAAGGTGCTAAACCTTGCTAATATCACATAGGTCTCAAATCGGCTGTGTGGGAGGCCCACTGGCAGACTGAGGTGATTTTGGCGAGTCGGCCTTTCTTTACATGCAGCCATACCCAAAAGAATGAAAACTTTATGACAGATATACTGTAAAACAGGAAATTTTTGCGGACCCACAGTAATTCTGCCCCAGAATAATATTTTGTGCCTTTATAATTTGCGGACAGCTTGGCACCGCAAAATTAACATGCATTGTAACAAACTACAAGACTGAGGAAATTCGTAAGTGACATCCCTATTCAACACGATCTAGGCCTACTGGCAAGTGGTGCATTATACGAAATTGTGTCTTATTTTTGCGGTCACGCCGACAATGTTGAAATGAAATAATTTTTACGCATATTAAATTTGCCGATGTGAAAGAACCGCAAAGACCGCAAAATTAAAAAGTCCGCAAAAATTTCCCGTTTTACAGTACACTAGAACATGAAGTGTTTACCCAATGCCTTAAGATTCTGTACTCACTTGTCGGCTGTACATGTATACCCGACACTGACCCACTCTGGGACACCAACCCACTATGATGCAAGTTACCTTGCGAGATTTATCTTACATTGTTAGCAGAAGACATCGCTAGTCGATGCTGTAGTGTAAATTATGCTTGATATGGAACCAATGTCCTGCATGATAAATTACAATGCATGTATTGTATAAATAAGACCTCGTCGAGGTGTGGATTCAAGACATCCTATGCAATTCATTCTGCCCGCACATGGACACCAACAATTTGTTAGCTGAGAGTCTTTCCTCAAATTCTGCCGCCAGTACGGTCGATTTTATGTCTGTAAGCTGTTTGCCAAATGGTAGAAATGTTTGTTTCATTTGACAATCCTTGTGTTTTCCAAGCCAACACTACTGTGACCATTTCCAGGGGCGTAGCTAGCAGGGGGCAGGGGGCAAATGCTCCCAGAGCAAAAACATGAAAGGGGCAAAGCAAATTTTTCCTCTAAAAGGTCATTTTCCCTCTTCGAGGCAAGTTATTGTGTTGTCAGATGTCAGGAAAATGCATCTGAGAGGATGTATATATTCAATTTTTTTCTGGGGGAGGACCCCCCCCCCCTCTGACTTTGCCTCCAGACTCAATCAATTTTGCCCCCTAGGCCATGAAAGCTAGCTACGCCCCTGATTTCTCTTGAGTACGTACGTTTAGGTGTACTATACCAGATATTTGATGTACAGGTGCACTTTCTGTGTCTAGTATGATGTACAATGTATGTCATGTCCACATCATGTAAATACTGAGCCTCAGCTGTGTCAATCTTCTGTGATCTTTGGCGGCCAATGTACCGCACAGTGCTCAGTTGATTTGGTCATTTTTGCAAGAAATTCAGTGGTGATGCTATGTAAACTTGAGAGCAGGTCATTTGTTATTCGGAAGAGGTGATTTTAAAGTCAGTAATGTTAGAGACAGTGTTCGCAGATTAATCTGTACAACCACACCTGTGTGACCCCTCCCTTGGTGTTTGGGGCTGGCGTGATCTCTTTCACATCAGTCCTGTTGGATTTGGTATTCCTGCCAAGTTCAGTAACAAAGATACTTTCGTTAAAGAGAGCAAATCTGTGTAACTTAGACAATCAACACCAGGCGTGGATCCGGGGGCGCATCTGGCACGCACCCCCCTTTTCGGCCAACAAATCTGTAAAATTGACTGTGAAATGCTGAAATTTGGAGCAAATCATTGAAATTCACCGCAGACTTCAATGTTTCTCATGTTTCTAGCACAGTGCGCCCCCTCTTTTCCGAAACCATGGATCCACCCCTGAACACACCAGTTATAAGGCTTCAACATGAACATCGTCACCTGTTACCAAGACCTTCAACTTGTATTTGTTCAAGGAAAGATCTCATTTAAAAGTCTGTACAAATTGTAATATACAATGTAGATGTTTTTGCCCTGCCTTGGTGCAGGTTTTGTGCTGTCACTAGACACGCTAGTTTAGCAAGTTTTTACGCTTGTATTACGTCAGCCTAGCTTGAAATAAAATCCTTTCATCGTGAACTCATTCTTGTTGCTTCATGTTTTAGAGACATTGTCTGGACTTGTGTGAAGAGTCGGCGAAGATGTACATCTGTCCACTCTCGTTATACCGCCAGTGGCGGTATAGCGAGGGTATTGTTGTTGGCAATGTTGAAATGCCTTCGACCGAGGAAATCAATTGTCTGTGGCGTTATATCGAGGGGCGGTATAATGAGAGTGGACTGTACATGTAAAGTCCAGCAACATCTAATCGCTACCCAATGGAATGCGGAAGTGAGGAAATTGATAGTTGGATTTTCTACGAACCTTTAATCACACACGGCTCTTGAATAACAGGTGCACAGCGCGAACAATCGGGGAACAACCACAAGTGGTCAACAGGCATGATTAAAAATCACAATGCTCTGCCCCATTGTACATAACTTGCGCATTCCATTGGGTCACACTTAGATGTTGCCAGACTTTACATGTAGGAAATAGATTTTTGGTCTACTTCTCGCCAAAAATACCACGGAAAATATGTTTTCGAGTGAGAATAATTTGCTCTTATGATCTTATTTCTATGGCAAGTTCTTCTTCAAGCAAATCCCCAATGGCCCTTCATATCTGATGAGTAAAGTCTAAGATCACTCCCACTACTGGTAACAAAGTTGCACTTACTTAATCCTTTAGGCCTCAGTGGGTAAAAAATGTATGGTCAGATCCCCTCACAACGGCCTACACTGGCCTGCCAATTTCTGCTAGTTCACAACCCGTTGTTAAGATGGCACTTGCATCGGCCGGCGCAGGCCGGCTTGAGGATCTATCATCGAGATGTAAGCATTCTTACCCAGGGGGCCAAACCCCATTTTTGGTGAAAATGGGGGACCGACTGCTGTAAAAGGCCACCCCCGGGTAATGTGTTCAGGGGACCATGGGGACCCCCCTGAGTCACACTAGGGTGGGTGGCCTTTGAGATTTTTTGCAAGACACCGAAAAATTGACTTTGAAGTTGAGGACACTGACTTTTAGCATTGGACCCAAGAACGCCATGACTGAGCGTTGTACAGGAGAATGGGATGCGATGTAGCCTACAGCTAACTTTTGGACGGTGGGATTTACACCCCACAAATGTATTACCAATAGATAGAAACATATGGTGCCTCAGAAGCAGAAAAGCATGTTCTTAATTGTTTTTAGTAGTTATGTAATAAGGAAATGAATTTTTAATGCAAATTAACAGAAAATGGGTCAAAATACAAAAAAACGCTGTTTCCGATTACGTAACTAGTTAGAAACCATAACAAACATGCTTATTTGATTAAGAGCCGCCATGTTCCTATCTGTTGGTAATACATTTATGGGGTGTAAATCCAACCGTTCAAAAGTTAGCTGTACATCGCATCCCATTCTTCTGTACAGCGCTCAGTCAGGACTGGTCAGTTCTTGGGTCCAATGATAAAGTCAGTGTCCTGAACTTCAAAGTCAATTTTTCGGCGTCTTGCAAAAAATCTCAAAGGCCACCCACCCTAGTGTGGCTCAGGGGGGGGGGTCCCCTGAACACATTACCAGGGGGTTGCCTTTTACAGCAGCTGGTCCCCCATTTTTGCCCTTTGCCCCCTGGGTATCTGCAAAATATTTAAGGAGCCAGATCCAATTGCCACTCTCTAACCCAGGGACACTACCGGTACGTTGTCGCCGAATTGACCCGATTTACTACGTACATTTTGTAATGCATTTTTGTTGTTCCTCTTCCTGCCGCTAGGTGGCTCCCTCTACGTCGGCAGTCAAATAACACGTTTGAGATCCAATACCGTGCTCCTTTAAGTTTGACTTCTGACTCAAAAAATGAGCAGGATTCAATGAATCTCTAATCAGCAATAGTAGACCTATTGGCCAAAATGAGATTCACTGAATCATGCAAAATTCCCATCCCATGTCCTTCAGTACTCAGCCACATCTCAGGAAAATGGTTGTTGGTGGTTTGGAAATTCCAACATTTGCTTGATTAATGCATGGCAGAGAGGCATTCAGCAAAAGACACATTTTCGACAGCTTTCTACTCATCATGGTGATTTGAATTGTCAAAACTCATCAGGTAAGTGTGCAGAACATTCAAGTTACAGCTCTGATAGTTATACTAGTACCGGTACAGCTTTAGCTTTTCATCATGAAACCGCCAACTGATAGGACTCTTTAGTGTTTGTTGGTTTCACCCAACAACTACTGCCAATGAAGCATCTAATGATTACTGTGGTATGCCTGTTTGTATGGTCTTCATACTTATTCTCCCCCCCCCCCCCACTCCTTTCGCAATAAGTGAGAAGTTACTGTGAAAGGAGTGTAGTAGCTGGAGGCCAGAAGTAGCCTGTGACTGTCGGGGGCCAGTAGACCTAGCAGTACTGTGGGGAACTCGTCCATTACTGTGAGGTACATGTAGTGCAGCCAAATCAGTCAATGTCTTCCTGGCGTGGGTATAATAGAAATATATCCAGGTTCAACGTCGTCCCACAAAACTATACCTTGGGTATAGTTCGATCTACAAAAGTGTACCCACTACCGTAGCCTAGGTACGAGTTAGGAACGGATCTCGTGTGATCAACAGGTGTGTGTGATTGGTACTTTTGTCATATGGGGGCCTACCTGGGTGGCATGTTCGTGACAAATGCAAATGCATGAATTGAAAACATGTTTTTCGATTTGTCATGCTCTGTGGTCATGTGACATTTGGGAGAACAATCTCGTCTTCAGGTGCTGTATCCAATCCTTGGTACATGTTTGTAGATCGAACTATACCCAGGGTACAGTTTTGTGCGACGACATTGAACTTTGGTATATTTCTGATACACCCAGGATGACATTAACCGATTCGGCGGCAGCGCATGTAACAACGGCCAAGGCATTCTCTCAAGCCACATGCCTGTGCAAAACATGTTGAAAGCAGTTCCTGAAAGAGACACAATGGCAGCACCAATTCTGAAGGAAATTTCGTCTCTGGCTGAGTGTAAAGGAATAAGACAGTTCATGTTCATCGAGAAGCTTTTTATTGAAAATAGAAAAAGACTACAAAGATACTGAAGAAAACCATGTAGAATGTGTGTGCATCAGTAAAAACTATTAACCAACAATTGTAAACCTACAATAACATGGACATGTATATCATATATCACAGCTAAATATCATCGAAGGATGATTTCTGGTCATTTTACTTCCAGTATAGTATTTGCTTCTTGTATTACTTCATTGCACTGTGTATGGTGCTCCAAAAATATCAATTTGATTACATACATGTGTATGCCAAGTAGTGAGAACACATACATGTATATGGACATCGGTGGAACGCAATGCAATAAAAGTTGAATTACACATGTACCGATATCCAACAAAGAGCACAAAGAACGACACACAAAATGATAAAATACGTATAAAGTTGTCTCCGAATTTTGCAATTTGTTGGCCCCAACCGGGGTCTTCCTCGGGCACTTTCTAGTTGAGATCACTTCTGGGATCTTAACCAGAAAGTGCCTGAGGAAGACCCCAAAATTCGGAGACGACTTTATACTGATACGTAGTTTATGAATTACCGGTACGTTATGAAGTACCGTATACGCAAATATTTTCGCGAATAAAAATTACCGCGAAAATCGCGAATTGGTCAATACCCCCGCGAACTCTGTTACACGCGAACCATTTTCCAATCACCGACGATCCCTTAATACATCGTGGTTTGCATAGACTGGTTCCCGTCTTTGCCGCTGCACTCCCGCTGGCGCTCATGTTCCGGAACGTGAGTGCAGCGGCAAAGACGGGAACCAGTCTATGTTTGCACTGAATTGCAGACATGTGACACTGATCTGTCAATCACTCAGCTATCATGGCGCCCCGCCAGCAGTGAGGTCGATTATGACTGCTCGGATTTCTTTCTTTTCGGTGGATTTCGTACCATAACTGTCACACTCACCATCGAAAATGCAGTGTTTTTGAAACCTTACATCAGGACCCCAACCGCGAATATTTATCCATGCGAAAAGGTACTTTTGGACCCCAACCGCTAAATATTTTAGCCGTGAAAATATTTGCGTATACGGTAGGTTAGAAAAAAGAACACTATAGTATATTACAAGTACCCCTAGAAGGGTGAAAACTAGTTCCCTACAATGATTGTGCTTCATAAAACGACTAATGGGACATAAAATGGTTGAAGGTTTGATAAACAGTCATCTCGCCAACTGTAGGCCTGTCACACTAACAAACACACGATATGAAACCAACAAACACATACAGTGTACAACACCCAAAATGTTTTAAACCAGTGCAAAACAAGATGGCGATCACAGGGCTTGAAAATAGTCGGAAGCTCTGGAGCAATAGGGAGGTTAAGATAACGATCCGAGTCCTGACTCCCACTCCAGAGGATTCTTTTTGGGGGAACTACGTCATCACATACAACGGAGTTTTCCAAAGCAATGGTGTTCACTCATTCAGGAGAACGAATAGAACCTGCCTGTCTGTGGTAAATTTATCTCCGACTTGAAAAATCCGAATTTTAGCACCTCCGAGTGGGAGTCGGAGTCGGACCAGATCTTAACCTCTCTAATACATTTTGTAGCTTCTAGGAAACGGCCTTCTGCTCCAGACAATTGCAATGTCTGGAGCTAAAAACAGTGCCAGGCATAACTGGCATAAGGCCAGACTTTTTTTATACCTTGTTTAGCGCACTTCAATTTCCAGAGATTTGTAGAGGTGGTCGGAAAAAAAAAAAAATAAAAATTTATTTTCTCCCTTCACAAAAGCATTCTGTAAAACAAGCAGAGCGGAGGAAGAAATAAAAATAAAATTTTATTTCAAAATAAATATTCATTGTTCTAACCACGACAGACTATTCATAAGACAACGATNTAATTTACATACATTGAATCAAACAGCTTCAGAAAAATTGCTTCGTGCTCCAGTGTGAAAGCACCTCTGGAGCTGTTTTTAGCTCCAGGGTGAAAAACCTTATTTTCGAGCCCTGGATCACATGGTGACCATGGCAATGTACACAGAGCACCTTTCCTCACAACAAAATGAGTTCAATAAACTTGAAAATAGATCTTTTGCTTTCGAAGTATTTGAAAATATCACACGGACATGCTAAAAAAGATGAGACCACAGAACAAGACAAAGTCAACAAAAACTCTCCTCTGATGTGTCTTCAGAGGAATCGTCCGAATCGTCGTCGTCGCTGTTGCGTTTCCGCTTATCATACAACAACATATTCGAATTTGATTGTCGGCGATTTAACAACTTCTTGTTTTTTCGATACGATTTTACTCGCCTGGTGCTGGGTCCACCTTTCTTCCAGTAGATATTTGGTGGAGTGTTTGGCTTTGAGAGCTTGTTGAAGCTGTGTTTGAAGTTTGATTCGAATGATTTTCTTGAGAATGGAATCGGTGATGACTGATGATATCCTTTGGTGGGTGAGGCAGGAAGGCGAGGCTGAGGGGTGTCTGCAAGTAAAACACAAAGAGACATTACAAATAAGGACAGAACTGTCCGTACATGAGATTTCCAAAGTGCAAGGTACGTAATCTGAGCATCAGGGAGTATAAAACAAACCATATACAGGCCTCAACTTAAGGATTGAAAGGGGCAAGGCAAAATCAGCAATCAGGCAGGGCACATTGCCTTCACAGGTCTCCAAAATATTAGGGCAAAATGGCAATTTTGCTTGATCACTTTTCAAGATAAATTTGCAAAAAAAGGAGACCAAGGGACTAATTTTGACTTCACACTTTTCAGTACTAACTCAAATAATGGAATTGTTTGTTCAGGAATTCTTCAGCATTGTGCAGCGTGAAGAAATCATCTGTATACATGCCATGCGGTCACTTGAGTCTGATTGACATGATTGAGGAGTTGGGCCTAATTAGTGGGATTTGTTTGCCTTTTGAGGAGTAGATTGTACCAGGGCACTTCGGCAATTGAATGGGGCAGGAAGGCTACTATTGCCATATCAACAAGTATGTTTTTAGAGGGCACAAAGGCAAATCAGTCAAGCATCGACGACAATGCCTTCGCTTTAAGTTGAGGCCTGCATATACATCAAACACATCAGTCATCTAACATATGCTCGAGACTTACTTGCTTCTGAGAGTGCCGGCCTAGGAACTGATGGCTTCTCCATCCTCCGATCAGCCCCCGTCTTGGGCCGGTTCACAGTATGCTTCCTCTTGTTGGTATTAGGATTACTAAGGGAGTAATTTCCTAAGAAGTTGATGTTTGCTATATGTTTCAACTGACGAATGTACGATTCCATATTCTTCATAAACAATGGGACTTTCACACAGTCTGTCCTAGCGAGTCGCTTCACGCGTTGTACTTCGTCCCAGCAGACCTTCCCTGACGCCATCACAAGGAAATCGATGTTGTCAATGTTTTTCAGAATCTGCACGGCACCTGTGGGAAAGAATGCCAAATACAGACACAATCATTCAGAAATGGTGACATGGTAGTAATCTTCAGTGCTTGCTGGTGATCATGGGTTCATTTCATGAATCTTGTGGGCCTTATGCTGCGTTCAAACCTATTGCGCATCGAAATCAGTTTCCGTAAATCGAAATTACAGTGTTCTAGCCAGAAAATTTTCCAAAGAGGGTGGGATGACTGCATTTTCCTATGATTTTAAGGCCCTGGATTTTCAAACTGGGTGGGAGTGAAATTCAAACAGGGTGGTGTAATAGAAAATGCATTGCAAGTTACATTTTTAAACAGGATGGTAAAAAATTTGAACAGGGTCCATGGTAAAATGAGCTCTGAATTTTGAACAGGGTGGTACCGCCCTGTGAAACTGGCCTGGCTAGAACACTGAAATACGGAAATCGATTTGGTTACGCCAGGTCGGGTCACACTACAACTAAACCGATTTCGATGCGAAACAAAACGCGTCACACTCAACCCGCAATAAAGTGCATTAGGCATTGAATGTATACTGTGCAGAACATGATGGTGCGGCCTTTGTTAGTGTAAAATATGAACTCGTTTTCCCGCTCGCTAAAACGGAAATAAGATTGACAAGCGATACTGGGCATGTGCGGTGTGATGAGTCATCGCCCGTTCAGCTTGTTTCGGGATGAGCCGCAGGTCACACTGCAAATCAGTTTCGCGACAACTACCAGTGCATGTATTTCCACTTGGCTCACGCGCATCGAAATCGATAAAAAGACAGTGCTCCCTCGCTCTTACGTACTTCGATTCTACGAACTCCCGGATATTACGAACCCAACGTCTGGCTCCCAAAACTTCATGACATGTTGGCCCAATTCCTGCCCATGATCAATTACGCTGTGTACAGTTCAAACCAAAATCAAGCTAGCTTGGGTTTGATAAGAGTACCGGTACAATACAAACCGAATTATCCAAGCTTGGGTTTGATTAATGCATGTTTGAGCATTTAATCAGGCAAATATTCAATAAAGTCAGTCCCGTATACAAAGTGTGGCATGATCATCATGCCCCCACGGACGAATCCTCGCTATTACCAACTCCGCGTTAGTACGAACTTAACCCTTGGACCCCGAGGGGTTCGTAATAGCGAGGGAGGACTGTACCAGTTTCATTAAATCATATAAAAGTGATCTATTGTGATTTGAGTGTGAAGCATTGTATTGGAATAAGCCTTTATTGCGAATTTGATTCGATATAAAACCCTAGTGTGTACACGGCATACTCTGCTATCAAAATGTCAGCTGACTAACCTTCAAAATAGCACTGGTCCAGCCCAAATCCTCCCTGACTGTTAGCATCTCTTAACCCTCGCTTCACTCTCATCACCAGTTTCCAGCGGTGTTCAGGATCAGATACGTACGTCTCCAGATGTTCAAATAACTGTTTGAACGTCATGTTGACCGACATACAGGCAGTGTCTGTTGGAAAGAATGAATGGAGTACAGTGCCAAGTATAGTGGTGGAACTCTGTCCCCCACCACTGTCCCCCCACCACTCCTTTGTTCCTGAGTTTGAAAACGACCCTCTTATGGAAGGAGCCAAGGGAAATTTTCCACCCCTTTCTGCGGGCTTTTTTCATCCAATTAGACCCCTTATTGAAGGAACCAAGATATTTTCACCCCTTTTTCGTGAGGAACAAAATGAGACTCGGATATGATGCACTCCACAAGGTACATGTACTCGTTGGGATAAGGTAAATGCCGGGGTAAATGATAAAGCGCGGCCTGACCTGAAAGACACGTGTACAGCAGGAGGGATAACTTGTCGCTGGGATTGAGAATAGGACTTTCAAACTCCTTTTTATTATTTTTTCGGGAAGAGAACCTTTTGATCCCCTTTTTAAGAACTTTTCGGGAGAAAAGTCATTCAAAGTACCCCTATTTTAACTGTTTTTCGGGATTTTTTTCCCGAACAGTGCTGACGAAAATGACCCCTTTTCCCGAGAAAATTGGAACGAGCATGCGGGGGTGGGCGACCCCTGAGTGGAGGGGGGCCGGGACTCTGTCTGAGGTTGCGGGTGGAAGGGCAGACCAAGTCTTAGATAGAGGAAGGGCTCACTCTCTCCTTGATAGCTACATGTATGCAATGGCTCTGGTTTTCTCCTGCCAATAATGATGAATTATTGAGTGTACAACTTACAGTAAGCGAGAGCAGGCAGATAAAGGAACTTATTCTTGGCCTTCAGTACAGTGTTGATGGCGGCAAAACCTTCCTCAGATGTGCGTGATTCCTCCGAGCTGATGCGACGGAGACCAAATTGCTTCCTGTTGGCATACCATGGCTGGAGACCATCATTCCAGGCTCGGATCTGTGTGATAAGTTAAGGTGGAATTTGTTCTTGATGCTCTATTCGATCAATGTCTTAAGGTCCGTACACACCAAAAACACGCGTTGAACGCAGCGGAAAATGCCACGATTTCCACCCACATACAGGGGTCACAACTCCCGCATGAAACGCTGTGGCATGGTCCTGCAGTTAAAATGGCTGAACACTTGTGTAGATAGCCGCACCCTCTGAGCATGCGCAGGGAGAAAAACTGCCCCGGCAAGCGCACTGGATAACTACAAAAGTTATTTCGGACGGCGACGAGCGCGCGTTGTTTTTTGCCGCGCGTCTTGACCCTCTCATTCAAAATCCATTGAACCTATTTTCGTGGCGGTGAACGCACGTCGCTTTTCGCCGACACGGTTTTGGTGTCAACAGGCCTTTACACCGACTACCGGGTAGGCTGATTCAAACAGACAAATGCTCAGTTTCTGTACTTTCATTGATTGTGAATGTTATGTAGCACAGCATGAATTAGATAATCAACTTGATCAATGAATCAATACTATAATCTATGTCAAAAGGGATTTTTTGCCATAAGGATACAAAGTGTGATCCAATTTCGTGGTCCATGACGCAACCGATGCCATGCTCCCTGAGGTATGGATTCTCTTTAGAGTTCTTTAGCATGAGTGTATAGACACGAGATTCTGGTTTGTTGTATTTGAGATTTGGACCCCGCCATATGAGTCGAGCACTGAAAAGGAATGAAAAGAGAATTCAATCACAACCAAACTAACTTCATGTACAGTACCAAGGCTGAGAGATGCTCCAGCCACTCTGTGCAATCTACTTCTCAAGTAACTCTGGAGTGTTAAGGCAAAACCCAGTACTCTTGAACGTTAGTTGGGATGTTGATATTTTTGGTGGCTGTGAGGGGAATGTCGATGGTCGTCAGCTGCCCCTGCATTCAGAGAGACTTTAGTGAAAAGTCTCTCTGAATGCAGGACAGCTGACAGGATCTGTGGTTATAAGTATTTATTAGCAAATGCAGATTTGTAGGGAAATGGAAGGGCTGGGGAGATATTCGTCCTGCGACTAAAAGCGAAAAAAAACAGAGAAACAGATTCAGCAAAAAAAATAAACAGAGAAACAGACGCGTGAAAAAACCCGCCTCTCGCAAGGCTCGAACCCGGCGGCCCGGATTCATAGCCGGACGCTCTACCGATGCGCCAGCCGGCCATGATGCTGGCTGCTGAATAAATGTTTATGAATACATCCCAGCTGCTCAACATATTTTTATGATAATAGAAATGACGTCACAAATCAGAATAATCTTACAAAAATCGCATTTCACAACATCCACAGAGCAAGTCCCCAGCAAATCTGTCAGTACATGTATATCGCTACATAATGTACCCATCTACGTTCACAGCCACTAAAAACGTTAAACCAACCGTCCGATATATTCCATCTGAACATTAGGCGCATTTCACCTATAAGTCCAATTCTATTGACTGACCCGTGACCATGGTGACAAGTCTTTGGCTAGCTTCGCTGTTGGCCGCTACGCGGCGCGTTGGGCCCTTGCGTCTAGCAAGTCAAATCTTTTTCAGTTTTGAGAAATGTGTCCCTCCACTGCAAAACCAGTCGCATGTCGCTCTTAGCTTGGCAGGTTCAGTATTGTCTGTCTGTTATGAAATCTGAAATAATCTCTTTCTTCCATTCTCTTCTGGTGTCATCTTACCGGTAGTTCGTTACGGATCACCTTAACGACATGCGACTGGTTTTGCTGTGGAGGGTCATAAATTAAATATGCTTTGGAACATTAGAAGATGAGACCAAACCGAGTGAGTCCAAAAATGGTATCAACTCAAATTTGACCAAAATGTGACTTTGTACTACATGTACCCGTAGGTTTTGCCTTGACACTCAAGAACTCACCTACAGTATAGTAACAAAACAGACATACCTACAAACCAGGTCTTCCGTCCAGTAGATCTTCAAACAACCATCCAGGTTATTGTCCGAGAGATAATGAGCAACAGCCGTCGATGCTTCCACGTGATTGACACGTTTTCCCAACGTCTCATGAATATAACTCTCCGACTTCCCAAACACTGATTTGACCGTGTCTCCAGAATCCTTTTCGCTTCCTGGAAATACTCAAACTTGATCTCAACCTTGCTGGTGATGCTTTCTCGTCGTGCTGAACTCCCCTTAAAGTCAAACTTGGGCGTGATTCCATAACGGAGAAATCGTTCCTTCTGTTCGATGAGATTCGTTGGACACATATTGCCGACATATTGCGACGGTGTCGTGCTGACGCTGGTGATGATATTCACCTTCTTCGGCAGGTGTTTACTCTCCTTCATCCTCCTAGACACCCTTGTCGATTCCACGCAGAACAATTCTGGCTCCTTGATGGGTGGCAGGGAGGAAGTGCTGCCCATGCATCCAGTCTGCAAAGAAACACAGATATTAGGCATTTCGTTAAATTTGCCAAACGTGTGCTATGCAACTTGGTCCATTTGACTTCAGTCTCCAACCAGGGTTTCTGTCACTCAGAAATGTTTTTGAGGGTACGAATTTCTTCAAAATCAAGAAAAACTCCATGAAATTAAAGAAAGTGTCCCTTTTCTGTTCCTTTGAGGGTACTACCAACGTTTCTTCCTTTTGACAAAAGAGTTTTGAGATAATAATTCCAAAACAGGATGGCAAGGAAGGTTCACGGGGCTGGATCTTTTGTACACAAATGTCAGTTGTACCAAAAATAGATAAGCGAGCTTATCTATTTTTGGTTGTACCGGTACACAAATGTTATAGCCCCGTCACACTTAGTTCGAATCAGCAGGAATCAAGCAGAACCAGCCGGAATGAAAAAATTTGCAAAATTCGATTCGAGCCGGATTCAGGAAAAAATTTAAATTCATGTACAGCTTTGAAAGAGTGCACTTCAAATACTTGGAATGCACTTCGATTCGAATTCACCTCAAATCTAGTCAGAAATCTCACAGATTATGGCTGCAGAATATGGTTAGAATGTTCAAGAATTCACAAAGAATGCCTCTCGAATACCAAAAATGCACTTGGAATGTACTTCGAATGTAACCGGAATTTCCCGAGTGCATCTAGAATGCCGCCAGAATGGTCCCCGACAGGCTGCTGAATCCTGAATTTTCATCAGTCTTCTCAACTGGCAGGGTATGGACCCTTGACCTTTGGAATCTCCTTCAAATGCGATCGGAATGTTTCAAATGCTGTTGGAAGGCTGTCAGACTATTTAGAACGCAGTCAGAATGGAGATAGAATACACTTCAAATGCTGTTCGATATTTCTCCATTTGGAATGCACCTCGATAGTTTTCAACATGTCCAAAACATTCTGACTGACCACAGGAATGGGCCGGAAGATTAGGAACGCAGTCAGAATTTTTAGAATGCACTTCGAATGTCCAGGAATGAACTACGAATTGTCATTCCAACGGCATTCCTGCTCATTCTGCCTCTAGTGTGACGGGGGTATTAGGACACGACAGATTGGTTTAACAAACGGTCAATCAATAGAAACCACGCCTAGACATCAAAACGTCAAATGTCATGAATTAACCACAAATGAAATGGCCAGGGCCATTGTGCTCACCTCTGTGACAGAGTATGAAGTGTGAGTAGCCTGGTGATACACTGAATTGTGAAGGATTAGTTATAGAAACCACGCCTAGACATCAGAACGTCAAATGTCATGAATTAACCACAAAAAATTAAGTTGGTTTCCATGACAACGCACTACTCACAGGTGTATTCCACTGCTGATAAGATACGTTACACCGGCTATGTTCCTGACGAACAGATGCCATACTGTCTTCTGGGACAAGTTTACTTTTCGAAAGTCCCATTATTCGGTTATTAAATTATGCACCCAGCACAGGAGGAAATCAAACATGAGTGATTCTACTCAATGTTTGTTAAACACCAATCCACTGAATGTAGGATCTCTCCTCGGAGAACAGAAAATGGGGCAAGTAGAGATCAGCATTTTTATTTCAACAAAGCTCGTCTCAGAAACACTCAGCGAATATATTCAGGTTTTAATTCAAATTGCACATGTTATTAGCATAAACAGGGCTTATGACCATTGGAGCGAAGTAAGATGAACATTGAGAAGATTGGGAGAAAAGATTTTCACTCTGTGAGTGGGACTTTTTCATTTCCTAAATGCTGCGGGAGGTATTACACACTAGACTGATGATGCCAAGGCCCCTATGCAGTGCTTCACATAAGACGCGCGCAATCACATGCTCGCGCCCCTGTGCGCCTGCAAANTTTACCATAGGGTACCTGTACACCAAATTTCAAGTTTGTAACCCAAGCGGTTTAGAAACGTGCCACCCCTGTTAACGACGACGACGGACGACGACGACGACGACGACGACGACGGACGACGACGGACGACGGACGACACACCATGGGAGAAGCTCACCTCACAGAGGTGAGCTAAAAATTAAGTTGGTTTCCATGACAACGCACTACTCACAGGTGTATTCCACTGCTGATAAGATACGTAACACCGACTACGTTCCTGACGAACAGATGCCATACTGTCTTCTGGGACAAGTTTACTTTTCGAAAGTCCCATTATTCGGTTATTAAATTATGCACCCAGCACAGGAGGAAATCAAACATGAGTGCTTCTACTCAATGTTTGTTAAACACCAATCCACTGAATGTAGGATCTCTCCTCGGAGAACAGAAAATGGGGCAAGTAGAGATCAGCATTTTTATTTCAACAAAGGGCAAAGCTCATCTCAGAAACACTCAGCGAATATATTCAGGTTTTAATTGCACATGTTATTAGCATAAACAGGGCTTATGACCATTGGAGCGAAGTAAGATAAACATTGAGAACATTCGGAGGAAAGATTTTCACTCTGTAGGTGGGACTTTTTCATTTCCTAAATGCTGCGGGAGGTATTACACACAGAGTAGACTGATTGAGCTCTGCAGATTTCAACGTGAAGCACTGCCTTTTGGCAAGAAATGTTGTTCCTACAATTTTGAAATGCCCATTTATTTGACATTCAAAAAAACACTAGGCCTATTTACTTTTTACAAGCAACTCAAAGGTCAAAGCAAGTCCTACACATTTTTGGTCGCAGTCATAAGCTACGGTTACACCTGTTGAAAATACATGTACCCGTGTTTTTTCAGACCCGTGTCAAACCCGTGTGTACGAAAAGCCCGGCGAGAGGTCACACTACTACATTGTAGTTAAGTAGCTCGGCGACAGGTGCGCTGCATGCAGTGACTCTTCGGTCATTTCTGTATTGGCACACATCGTTGGAGGCGGGAAAACAACGTCACTAATATATGGCGGTGCCATCTGTAGCCGTGCGAAGAACTATCGAAAACACGGGGATTTCGATTAGCATGGCAACATTGCCGTGGTTCAAAAACCCGTGTTTTTCAGACACGGGTTTCTTGAAGCCCGGGGATTCATAAGTGTGACTGCAAAAAACCCGGGGATTTTGTGTAATGTAACCATGGCTATCGACCACTGCCACACTGTTGACAACATTGACTAGAAATTGCACTCAATGCCTGCACTCCACACTATAACATGTATAACAAGATTCAAAACTCATGAACAAATCCTTGAAAACCCAATTACTGTCTGAGGAAAGAGCCACAAGTTTGAATAGGTTTAGGAATGGAGTGGCCAAGTGTTGTTCTCTGTAAAAAAGACTTCCTTCCATGACAATGCATGAGGGAGTAGTCTCAGGAAGTCTTAAAATATTGAATGGTATTGGAAGTGATTTGGTATGATACATTTCAAGTTGTCTTTACTACATGTATCCCGGCACAATAAAGGCCTCACTTTCACTCAGTCTAGTGTTGTGTGGTTGCTGTAGTATAAATGTGCCAATCGGCCACATATCCAGGCCATTCTACTTCAGACGGAACAGGATGGGAGGACTTGGAATTCAATGTAAGTGCTGGTTCTATTTGTTTTACATTCAGGTATGGAAGTTCCCCAGGGGCGAGTCACTACCCATAAAGTGTGTTGCACATCAGTGTACTACTTTTTTCATAAGCCCCTTTCAGCTGGTAACAGCAATTTTGAATCCCCACCCCTTTTGGCTGGGTACTTTTCAATCCCCACCCCCTAAAGCTGGGTACTCTGCAATCCCTACCCCTAATGGCTGGGTAATTTGAAATCCCCACCCCTATAGCTGGGTATACCTTCATATATTCATATACCAGTATAGCTGTTCACACTTGCGACGCGATAAGAAGGTCAGGGCTCAAAGTTTACTTTTTTTCCTAGGAGCACTGTGCGCCTAAGCTTTTTATTTTAGGAGCACAGAGGCAATTTTTAGGAGCATATTTTTTCTTTACCCCAAAATGCACGTTCGTAGCATGGTAAACTGGCTTGATTCATTGACTATTCAATCTCTTTGTGTATGCACCCTGTAGAAAGATGCTTCATGTCTTTGTCACTGGTACATCCTGTATAATAATATCCCATGTGTCCGCAAACACACAGACGACTTAAAAGACACGTAATCAGGCGACACATTCCCTGGTTCATCATAGCCCACACTGCTTGTTGGCAGTGTAAAGTCCAATGTGGATCAGCCTTTCTATTGAAGAAGCACCACCCTCATATGTCCATGACCCAGGAGATAATAATACTGTGGCGGGAGAAAATTCACATTGTATTGCACAATTTGGCAGGTTTAGTGGGTGCAAGGAACCTGAATGAGCTACTGGAGATGGTCGTCTACAATGGCTGGTTCCCTACCTCACAGGCGGAACACTTAGACTACAATTCACCATTCTTACCAGTAGAAAAGAAATGGTTAAGGGAATACGAGTCCTACTTCAGTCCCGACTTTACCCCGGATGTCGAATATACTCCGTCACCACCGAATAGGATCGTCTGCCTGTTACATTGGAGGATCATGTCTGAACTCCTGTCACGGATCCCCTTAACAAGCTCTCTCAGATGAAAATGTTGAAGTCGGGGCACTTGCAGCATTTGACGATCTTCAGCTGGCGTATAAAGTTGCTCTGAGCTGAAATTATTCGCAGTCAACTAAGGAAGGAATACACTCGCTCAGAGATGAAGTAGTCGCAAAATGAAAGAAGAAGACGATCGTGCACGTGCGACTAGGAAAGATTCTTAGGGCGCATCTACGAATTTATGATCGCAAATGCGACCAATTTGGTCGCAACTTTGAGCCCTGGGGTTGGACTCGGGTTCCTAAGTAGGTCAAATTTGACCACGTGATCGCCCTACGTCACCAAACTCTCGCGAATTCAATTGTAACTTGGCTCGCTCGAGTCCAACTTGAGTTACAATCGAAGTCAGCCTAAAGGCGCCGCTCCACGTGACAGTTTTCTGTCAAAAGTTTGCTGTCAGATAGTCAATTATTGCTCTCAGACAGCAATAATTGCTGTCATACAGTACTGTATGACAGCAGTATTGCAGTCTGACAGCAATAATTGACTATCTGACAGCAAACTTTCGATAGAAAACTGTCACGTGGAGCAGTGCCTTTATAGGCATTGGAACACACTAGCAAGTCTTCTGGGACCAAACTATTTCAAGCGTCTTCTGAAAGTACACTCGGCCTTTGAAGAGTTACATTTCCAAGTAAAGTTCTCCCCGATGGGACGTAAGTGTCAAATCAANCTTCCCAAAATGTACTGTTATTATTGATAGACCCTGATCCAAGCAGTAGTGTCGCCGTCTGGTGCTAACTTGATGACTCATGCACACACTCTGCTGCATACATTAGTGACACATGTCCAGTTTTCCCGCCAAAAGATCGTCGATGACCAATGCGGCTATGAAGTGAGATATGTTATTCAAGTAAATATCTCCTTACTGGAAGACATCTAGCAAACAAATTTGATATGACTGGAAAGTGCATTCTTTCTGCATTACAGCCAAATAGATTATACAGGAATTCAGTCAGGGGTTTGAGAGAAATGGACTTGGAAACATAACAAGCTCTCTCAGATGAAAATGTTGAAGTCGGGGCACTTGCAGCATTTGACGATCTTCAGCTGGCGTATAAAGTTGCTCTGAGCTGAAACATTTATTCGCAGTCAACTAAGGAAGGAATACACTCGCTCAGAGATGAAGTAGTCGCAAAATGAAAGAAGAAGACGATCGCGCACGTGCGACTAGGAAAGATTCTTAGGGCGCATCTACGAATTTCGGATCGCAAATGCGACCAATTTGGTCGCAACTTTGAGCCCTGTAACATCCTTTGTTCAGATCGTGCCGCGTCGCACCACGCCTGCAGTGTGAACTAGGCTTTAAGCCTTGTTCACACAAGCCTAGTTCACACTGCAGGTGCAGTGCGACACGGTGCGATTCACGCCTGATTGTTTCCACTGTTAAACCTGCTCTGTTCACACTTGCGATGCGGTATTAAGAAGGCTGTAATCCTGACCTTTGTTCAGATCGCACCGCGCCTGCAGTGTGAACTAGGCTTTATCTTATCACCAACGCCGATGGTGACAAAATAGATGAATTTATTATAACAACTCAATAGCCCATACCAGTAGCTATGCTACCGTAAGGCGTAGGGCCTAGGCTTACATGTAGGCCCATACAATGTAGGCCTACATGTACATGTAGTTAAGCCTAGCGATGGCTAGCCTACCGGTAGGACTAGGTCGGCTATCCTAGCTAATTCATGTAATTACTAATTAGGGGCCTACAGGCCTCGGCCCTGATAATACTGTTGCCAAATTTTTTGCCAAACCAATTGTAACTGTAGCCAATCTAATATTTTTTTCGCCATTGGCAACATTGGCTAACAGTATCTGGAACCCTGGTTTACATTATTTTTTTAGAGAAAGATAACGGTGTTTTAAAGAAATACATGTATTGAAGTGGATGACGGTACAATAACAGTACAAACAGACAAAAAGGGGTGTTGGACGGTAATTAGCATGACCCGTTTCTTCTAAAATCTAGATCAAAATAGAAGGGCGCAGCACCCTGCCCCTCAAAATGTGCTTTTTCAGAACAGCTAGGCTAGGCCCCTGCTAATGCATTTTCTTTATAGGCCTAGGCCTAGGCCTACTAACTAACTGTACAGAAGAAAGGCAGCCAACCCTACCCTGCCCCCTTTTTCTCAGTTCACCCCTGCCCTTTTCTTTGCTTATTTCAATTTCAATTTCAGTTCGGGATTAGTCTTTATTTACAAACGTTTCTAAACTTGGACTCGGAGTCTGAATTTAGACACTGAGAGTGTCTAAATTCAGAAACTGTGAATTATTGCTTTAAAGTTTTAAATTCTTGAAAGACCATCGAACGTTTCTAAATTTAGACACTTTTATCACTGTTTATGGGTTCTCGGTCGATAAAAACCTGAATTTCTTGAAAACGCAGCCGGCGCCGTGAAAATGCAGCAGCCGTGGAATTAAAGAGGACATACAGGGCCACCTATCCATTGGGTCAGACCCTTTCCGATTTGATGCTTTAATATTCGGATTGAGCGTTTTTTGTTAAGGTGTCTGAATTTACCAGTGACTGCCTTTTGAGGCGCGCGATCGCGCTGGCGCACCATCGCGCACGTAAAATAAATCGACGTGAATGAAAACACGCACGCCTGATACTTGAAACGCATTTAAAAATCGCGCGCCTGAGATCTGGCATGTCTGGATGACGTAGCCTAATAAAATCCCCAGGTGAACACAATGCTCTATACACGAGTCGACCATTGGAAGAACGGTCTCGGTGATTGGTAAGAATCGGGCATTTTGCCAATGTAGGGTGATGTGATCCAATCAGGTTCAAGCTGACATATGTATCTCCCCCTCTCACTTCCTGAAAGAACAATGGCCGGCTTCAATCACCCCGGCCCTAGTATCAAGTGGAATTTAGTTCAGCTCAGCACATTTGACAAGTGGAATGTGGTTGCGAGCATGAAGCCAAAGATACAAACAATAAACAAGAAGCAGATGGTCACCGATCATAACGGGGACAAAACCCATGTGTGGGAAGCCGTTCCATGTCATGCATAATTTATGTCAGTAGCATGTGTATGATTGATGACGATTGCATATTGCGTTGAACCTAGGCCTACTGGCTCTTTAGTACAGCTTTTTTGTGGAATTTGTAACCGAGATGACTATTGATGTACCGGTAATTCTAGTTTAAAACTACGTCTTTTGATGCACAATTATCTCGTATGTCAGAATAAATCACCAGTTTTCTTTGCTCTTCGCGATGTCCCAACACTGGTGAATGAATACTAATGTCATCGCCACAACCATGGCAACAGCCAATGGGCGAGCAGTTGCTATCACGTGTGTAACAAATAAGGTCACTTAGTGCTACGATGTTTTGTAAACACTGACGAGTCGAAGTCATACGCAAGTTATTAGGCCTCCTGCCTCCTGCTAGCTAGCAGCTATAGGCTGGCTTGGATAAATCTTGCTACGTACAGGGCAGTCCGGACAAGAATGTCCGGATGAATCTGACTCATGGAGATTGGCTAAATTCACTGAAAAAAGACCTTACCAAGGATGTCTTGCGTGTGCTATTCAGGCACAGGAAAAAAACAGCTCACCTAGCTTTTGGAGGTGAGCTATGAACCACTCACGTGGATTTTTCAAAAGGCAGTCACTGATTTACACACCTTGAAAGTTTCTAAATTTGCACTCGGAGTCTAAATTCGGACTCTGTGAGTGTCTAAATTTAGAAACGTTTGTAAATAGGCCTACTAAAGACTTAGGCCCTACCTAGCCTATCCCGAACTGATTTCAATTTTATTTCAATTTCTGGGAGAAACACTAAAATAGGCCTATGCGTAGGCCTAGGCCCATCGGCCCATCTTTCAATGCATAGGCCTAGGCCTAGGGCCTAGGGCCTACGTACGAATGCCTTCCAGACAGAATCCGACAATAGGATAGGCCTAGGCATGACATGTGCAAACAGACCCTATTTTCGGACAAAAAGCGGACTGCCCATTTTTCCATCACTGTTTCGCATTCTCATGGAAATTTTCACGTTTTACACAAACGCCACTTACAATTACATCGTGTATCCTGTACCTCTGGGACAGAAATGACCGAGATTTGTTCCTATTTCTTGTTTATTTTTGACGATTCTCCTTTTCTCGCCCACTGGACATGCTGGACGCCATCTTGTCGCTACGGTAAATCGAACTGGTGCTGGCTTCCGTTTGTATCCCATTGTCCATGTACTGCATGTACTGCCATCTATCGTGAAAAGTAAAAACACGGCAAGTTGTAGTATTAGTCCGAGAAAGGAAAAAATTATGAATTTCTTCCAAAGAATTTCTTCCACCATTTCATGATTTATGCGAATATATTCATCATTCATGTCACGAATGTGATTGTTGGCTATAGGCCTAAATGGGAAGCGTACCAAGGAGTCGACTGTTTTGCCTGTTTCTGTGGCATTGGCTGCTGAATTAGGCCTAGTTGAAAAAAAGACAGAATGAGAAACTGAGACCGAGACTGGTGGTGAAAATGTACAGGAACAGCAACAGGGCGTCTCTAAAGTTCCACACAGAAGGTGAATGAAGTACGATGCTGCAGCAGTTATCATGTTATGAGTCAAATACAGTTGTTAATAAAGTAATGCGCTGTATATCAATGCTACTGAAAGGTCTCGCTACATGTACCTAGGCCGGTGTATGTCCAACTCGGCCCTAAGCCAACTCGGCCCATGTCTTCTGACCAACTCGGCCCTGGCGATATGCCAACTCGGCCCTAACTAAAAACCAACTTGGTCCAAACATTTTTGTGATCTTATTCCAGTTTTTAAGAGCATTCATGATCTTGCTACGTCCTACTCAACTTTCTGCATCAAGGAAGGATGAACCCAAGCATCGCAGTGGCGCATGCGTCCCTGTAGAGCTGAGTGCACTTGGTTGTGATATTAACTTGGCCCCAAAATGATTAATCTACGTAAAGCTTGCAATTAAATCAACAAAATATTGAACAAAAGATCCAATTTGAGCCCCTCGTGTCCATCATAGGATAGCTTATTTCTGTTCATAGATCAGACGGGGCCGACTGACCAGAAACCATCGTAGGCACACACATCATGCTGAGATGTCTGTATCTAGAAGTTGGCGCGAAGCCAACTCGGCCGGGCGGCCGCTGTCTGTTGTAGCCTATTCGCACAAACCAAGTAAAGATCTCTTTATCAAAATGACGGACACGGGAAAGCTTTTATGTCATTGGAAAGGGAAATTTTGTCGGGAATCCAACCAAATAGTTGAGGCAATTTCTTTGCATCCCAGAGAAATAAAAGCCAAAGTTCAGGACGAAGTGAAAGATCCTCAAGTCGGGAGTCGGGATCGTCAGCGGGCAAGTGTAATTTTCATATCATCGGGTTTATTTCATAGAAAACGCAACCAGCTGATCTTTTGACTGATGCGCCGTCCAAAACGGTAAATCAAATGTTTTTCGAATATTTTTTGAGTGAAGACAATGTTTCAAAAAAGAAACGAAATGGCCACGACCTCCTCCCCCCATCGTCAACATGAAAGTGGATTCAGAAAAGTACACCCAATTTTCACTGTGTCAGTGAAAAGTTGGTCTCATTGGCTAGGGCCGAGTTGGTCATAGCTAGGGCCGAGTTGGTTAGCAGGGCCGAGTTGGTCGTAGTAGGGCCGAGTTGGTCATGGGCCGAGTTGGCAAAGGGCCGAGTTGGACTGTATTCCCTAGGCCCCCCCCTAACCTACATGTATCGGTGCGTGCGCGGTCGCACTTATTTGCGTCCAACTGCGACCAATTGCGTCCAGTTGCGTCCAACGCTATAAAACGCTAATTTTATCAATACAAATGTTCAAATTTATGTTTTAAATGGTCATTCTCAACATTATCTCATCAGAATTAATCACAAAAAGGTGAATTATATGAAATTTGACGGGTCAAAAAACTCGCGAGGCCAGCCTTCCGCGATTGTGACTCTTCAGGCAATGGCGGCCATTTTGACAGAGTCTACCCCAGACAACGATAACAACAAAATGGCCGCCGGCTTCTGGACGCGAAAATAAACTCAATAAATCATGTAAATAAACGATTGAAAACGTTCCAAATTCCTTTCAGGAATGTTTGATTGACTCCTGCCTACACTCATAAATATTGATATGGACACTTTATTCTTAAAAATTACTTTTTTTATAGTGTTGGACGCCATTGGACGCAATTGGTCGCAGTTGGACGCAAATTAGTGCGACCCTACATGTATTGTCCTGAGTTGGCGGCCCGTGGACATGGTTGGTAGCTAGGCAGTGGTGCAGCCAAAAGTAAGAAAAGGTGATGGGCTTCCTTTCGGTCTGCTAATTAATTGCTGTCCTCCACCGTCTTCTACCGTCCACCCTCCCCTGTTGTACTACGTGGCGTACTGTTATTGTATCGTCCTCCACCTCAATAACATATTTATCTTTCTCTCGAAAATTAATGTAAAAACCGCATCAGAATCGCTGATCACATCACCGAATATTCTGCTTTTTTTTCATCGACCACCACCATGAGGTCGCCCATGGAACCACCTAATGGTGGGTTCGGGAAATGTTGTCATCTAATCTGGTTCCATGGGTGTCCGACGGGAGTGCTGACTGAAGATTCATGGTGGTGGTCGATGACAAAAAAACAATAAATATTCTGTGATGTGATTAGCGATTCTGATGCGGTTTACATTAATTTTTAGCCCGCTTGGCCGCAAGGCCCAGCAGGGCTTATGCTGTGGGTGGGGCCATTGAGTCGTGGTCTGTCGTGCGTAGTCCGTACGGCGGTACGTCCGTAAACTTTTGGTTTGTTAGCGCTCTAGCGCCTTTATTTTTTGACGAATCTTTTTGGTCTTCGGTGGGTGTATATATGGGCCTAAGATCTAGGTCGAGTTCAATTTTGAGCACGATTGGATTCCTATTTTTGCCTCCAGGGGGCGTTTTGTGAAAAATTTCAAAGGGCTATATTTTGATAATGGCTTGAGCTATCAAATTGAATGTTTGTACACATGTACCTCTAGGTTATATCAACTTACAGACAAAATTTCGGTGAAATCTGATTCTTGAATTTGCCACTAGGGGGCCAAAACCAAAATCACAAAAAGTGCTATTTCTCCTTAACCAAGAGACGGACTTTTGTCAATTTTTTTTCATGGGTATATCTAATAGGGATACAGAAGATATAGTATTGAAGTTTTTAATTTGACCTACTTTTCAAGTTCACAGAGGTCAAAGTTCGCCTGAAGTTACGAAATTGGCTCTTTTTGTAATGGTTTGGCCTATTGCTTTGAACTTTGCACATATACATTGTACATGTATCTACATTGTACTTCTAGGCTGTAACAACTAAGACGAATTTTCGGCAAATTCTGATTCTTGACTTTGCCACTAGGGGGCCAAACCCAAACAACAAAGTGTTATTTCTCCCTAACAAAGTGTTGGATCTTTGTCAAATTTATATCAAGGGTATAGGATACATAACATGATACTGCTTGAAGCCAAGCGGGCACAGTGCCATTGGCACTATTTTTCGAGAGAGAGATAAAGAAAAAGATTGTTTTAAAGAAATATTGAGGTGGAGGACGGACCGGTACAATAACAGTACAACAGGGGTGGAGGATGGTAGAAGACGGTGGAGGACGGCAATTACATGTAGCATGACTGATGGGCTTGGCTTGGCTTGTACGTCTGTCTACTTGTAGGGGGGGAGGGGCCAGGGATGGGTTCTTGGTGACCGTAGGGCTTCTACACACTAAAAATACTTTTTTTAGTGTGTAGTAAAAGCCCTACGGTCCCCAAGAACCTCCCCCCTCCTCCCCCTACAAGTACAAACAGACGTATGAGACGCCTGTGGTTGGGCCTACCGGTACGGTAGGCCTAGGCCCTACCGTTTTACCAGTCCAGACCAAAGCCACCAAGAAATATATTGTTTTCACTTTTTACAGTGCCCATTATCTCCTAAATGACCGCGGCATCATTCGGACAGAAGAATGTCGAAGAAAACACCAATTGATATATCATCGGGCAGTGAGAGTGATGATGTGAAGTGCACAGGTGTCACAGGAGTTGTTCCAGGTAGGTAGTGGGGTCAGTCAGTCAGTCAGTCAGTGCATGATACTCATGGCTTTAGATAATTTTGGAGGGCAAAGGGTATCATACTCATCGCTTCAGAATTTGAAGAGTATTTTCGCTCTTCAAAGGAGTATTCCACAGTGCTCGACAAATTGGCTGCCCGGGCACCCTGGACCATCAGAAAAGCTCAAAGTCAATGAGCACTTGTCCGTGGGCAATGAGGAGGGCGATATCCGACAGGTCGGCGCTGCGAGCGATGTGACCTGAGCGACGTCATTGACGTAATTTTAGGTCTTGACGTTGCGTCATGAGAAAATGACCTGTACATTTTCTACAGGAATAATGAGACAAAACGTATGCTTTTATCGGTGTCACATTTTGTCGTTTTAAGGGAAAAAGCAAATGAAGTTAGAGAAATTTTCATCTGCTACAAGATGATGTAAATTTTTCTGTCGGGCGACCAAAACAAACGGGTTATTTTCATGCCAAAAGTAAATTGAAATAACGTTAAAAGAAAGAAAGGGCATGGGCTGTTAAGGAGATGACATGCAAGTTGTGCAAAACTCGGAAATGGCTGAACCAATCGCAACCAAAATCACAGGGTGGTTCACTTTTGTTGAGTGATTGAAAACTGTACCTCAATAATTAATCTTGACTGACCCTGACCTATAGATTTAAAACAATGCATATTTTTAAATGCCCAGAAATATAAGAAATACATTAATCATCATTTGAAGCTCTAACTTCACATGAACATTATGTCCAGAATATCAATTGAAAGGAGTCTAATATTTTTAATGCACTTCCACTAGATATGTAGGAAATGAAACAAAGAAAACTTGAGATTTGTGGGTGTACTGAAAAAGGAGAACAGCCTCAGTGAAGTGTTTTGTTGAACAGAACGAAATAGACCGGTAGCCTTGCTGAACATGAATGGTTCCACTCAATTAGACTTATTCAACCTTGCCACTGTCTGCGAACTTTAGGTCGAGTGCAAAACCAGCAAGCAACTCTACTTTTTACACAGCTGACTTCACAAGCAGTATTATGTCACTATGAGCAGTATTGGGCACTATAGTCATGTCTGTTTACCACCATACCCAAACTGACCCCTGTCATACTCTTGAACACCCATTGACCAAAATAACTATGCCATGACAATCCACCAACAATCAGATTGAAGTCAGTTTCACCATGTTTCCAAGGAAGGCATGTTTTGGATATTCCCCCTGTTGAATACACCCCTTAATTATGTGATTTTGTTGTTCTTGTTTCTCCCATTATAATGACAGTAAATTGAAGACCTCTCAGTGGGACTTATCTATGGTACTCCCCTGAAGTTTGTGCGAAGTTACAGCTTCAAATCATGTTTATTTCTTATATTTCTGGGCATTCAAAAATGTGCATTGTTTTAAATCTATAGGTCAGGGTCAGTCAAGATTAATTATTGCAGTACAGTTTTCAATCACTCAACAAAAGTGAACCACCCTGTGATTTTGGTTGCGATTGGTCCAGCCATTTCCGAGTTTTGCATAACTTGCATGTCATCTCCTTAACAGCCCATGCCCTTTCGGTCACAACGCTCGCAGCGACGCCGTGTGGTGTTAGTTCAGCGCGGTCCTCATTACCGAAATGAAACATCTTTCAATAGGATAGAAGGCCCATCGCGCAAGTGACAATTTGGTCCAGGCAAGCAGAAATTTACTTTGAGGTTGCCCATGGGCAAGTGGGCGAAAATCTGATTTGTCAAGCACTGTTCCATCTAGTAAAGTATTGCAAACTGATAAATCTCAAGTATTTCACCCTTTCTGTTCTGGATTGAATGAGTATTCTGAGATTTCAAGGATTATTTTGAGCAAATACCCGGTACTCCTATCTTAAGCCCTGGATACTGGCAATTCTTTCTAGCCCTGCAGCTGGTTTGTTGGGAGTAAGCTATTTACATGTTGCACCACTGCCCGTCTCAATCTCCAGTGTAATAAGGTACCGGCAACCCTAATCCGCGACGTGGCGCTGACTATCAACCAGCACAACTGCGTCCTTGAAAGAGAGGCTAACATTGTTTCCCAATTAATTCTGAATCGCACACCATGTTTCTAGCCCAAATATAACTAAAACGCTGCACTCAATTTCTAATTTTACTTTTCTGTCATTAAGTAGAGAACTACTAAAATATATCTTATTGCTTTTGAGCAAAAATCTGTGCGGGAACATTGATGAATTTAATCGATAAAGTTTACCATTTTAGCGTAAACGACAGGCCAATGATCGACGTCATGGGTTGTGAATGAGTTTTTTTTGTAACGTCAGAATGACGCACGACGCCTGATGATGTTCAACAATCACAAAGCATGCGCACTTGCGTTTTAACCTGGTTGATGATCAGCGCCTCCTTTTGTTTGCCGGTACCTACCCCATTGGAATAAACTCCTTAACCATTTCTTTTTTAGCAACATCAAGATCTCCTGGACTGCAACATCTCACTTTTCTCAAGAAAGAAGGGAATCGCTTGATTGCTAATCACTACTATGTGAAGCCAGTGAGTAAGAATGTTGGATCTGGGGCTAAACAAGTAGCTAAAGATGATCTCTCACCAGTGATCATCAATTCATCCTCGGACAGTGGTGGCTCGAAGAAATCTGTTGGTGGTGTGAACAACTCGCAGTTGGTTGCTGCTGCGAATAAGATTAGAAATAACAATGATGTTGAAAGGAATCATACCGACGATGAATTTGAGACGCCACAATTTACGCCAGCAACCCATCGATGTGTTGCTAATTTATCTAATTCACGGCGGAACACTCCGTCACCTGGTTCTCAGTCTGGAAGACCAGGAACCAGTGGTGGAGAGAAGGAAACTGATCGTGTTAAACGTCAACACGGGATGAAGACGTCTGATTCTTGCTCAGACAAATCGGTGAGTACAACTGCCGACAACAAACGACAGAAAATGTCAGGCAGTGTGGAAGAATGGAGTCCCTCGTCTAGTTCCCTCAGTCGTTCACCGAGCCGTGCTCTGAAGAAGAAAATACGCCAGAGATCGGAGGAGAAACGTAAACGAGCTTTTCAGGCGTTGCCGTCATCGAGCGACGAGGACAATGGTGGCCCGCTAACTGGTAGCCCGTTACAACGTTATTCTAAAACAAAGAGGATGCGGTCTCCTGTTCAGGTTCAGAATTCTGGGAAGCCGAACATAATGGAAAATTCCAAGGCTCGGAAAAAGTTGGACCTTGTGAGAAATATGTCGTCATCGTCATCAACCTGTATGTCTGGTGGTATAAAAACTAACAATGAACCTGGTACCAGTAGCATGAGCACACAGCCGCCAAGCGGCCATGAGAACCCAAGCAGTGCCAGTACTCTTCCGCCAGAAAACTGTTCTGGAGACAGTGATGTGATTCCAATCTTTGATGAAGATGCAGTAAAACCAAGAAGTATGACGGTACAGCCGGCGGAGAAGTTGGTGGATAGGGATAGGCGAACGATTTCAAGTGTCCATGCGTCACTGGATGAGTTGAAGAAGAGCTTACAAGGTGCAAGTCGTTCCGAAGGTGATACTTCTGATCCTATAAAGCCAAGGAGGGTGACAGTACAGCCGGCAGAGAAGTTGGTGGATAGGGATAGGCGAACGATTTCAAGTGTCCATGCGTCACTGGATGAGTTGAAGAGGTTACAACGTGCAAGTCATTCCGAAGGGGATACTTCTGATCCTATAAAGCCACGAAAGGTGACAGTAGAGCCGGCAGAAAAGTTGGTGGATAGGGATAGGCAAATGGTTTTAAGTGTCCAAACGTCATTGGATGAGTTGAAGAAGAAGAAGAGGTTACAAGGGTTACAAGGTGCAAGCCATTCCGAAGGGAATACCTCTGATCCTATAAAGCCACGGAGGGTGACAGTACAGCCGGCAGAGAAGTTGGTGGATAGGGATAGGCAAACGATTTTAAGCGTCAATGCCACATTGGATCAATTGAAGAAGAAGAGGTTACAAGGGGCAAGTCCTTCTGAAGGGGATACCTCTGATCCTATCAACTCCAGTTCGGCTCGTTG
Organism: Notospermus geniculatus; assembly: GCA_002633025.1. Lineage (NCBI taxonomy): Eukaryota > Metazoa > Nemertea > Pilidiophora > Heteronemertea > Lineidae > Notospermus > Notospermus geniculatus. The sequence continues at coordinate 181,645 of NMRB01000966.1, read as the reverse complement.
CAAGGAAGAAAAGGCTGTTAATCCTGCTGTTGAGAATCCGGTGCTCAGCGCTGTTCGTAACGCCACAACCGGTGTTGACAGTGATAGGAATGTCGTCACTAGTGACTCTGATTTAGATTTACCATTGTCAGGATTGTGGAGCAAACGTTTTGGACCTTCAGATATTAAGCGGCAAGACTCCTTGTATTCTTCTGGAAATGATGTAGAATCTGGAAAAGGTGTAGAATGTGGTATGACAAAGTCGGGGTTTTGGGCAAAACTTGTGGAATCTCCTGCCAGTATGTCAGATGAAGGACAATGTCGTAAGTCTGGTTCTAAAAAACCCAAGTTGGAAAGGACACATGTCAGTAAACTGAAGAATATTTTCCAAAAAGTTAATGAGGAAAGGAACAGTGGGTCGTCTGCTGCCGAGGAGGAGGGCATCACAATAAAGTGTAGATCTCAGAGTTTACTGGGAGTGGGAGTCCAAGCGTTGAGTGATACTGATGCGGACAGCTCCAGACTGAAGTCCATTCATCCAAAACTTTTGCCGGGTTCAAATGTTGAAGTATCGAATGAAAAGGGTGAGAAAGATTGTGATCGATTGCTTGACGATGGATCGGAGACGGAGGGCCACGAGTCAAGCCTCGACGAGGAGTATCTGCTAGGAGAGGGCCCGAGCAGGACCGGGCCGAATGCCAAGGAATTGGTGGATTGGTCTTCCCTCCTCAAACCAGATTTATCGTTGGCGGAGGATTCCATGGAAAGTCAGTCATTGTTGAGAAAAACTGCTGAGGGTAGGTCATCGGTGTCAAAATCTAGTGAGAGATATCCGGAAGACAGTGCGCATATTGACAATATAGGGCGGAATATGGCTTCACCAGTCGTGGATGGTGAAGATCGCGACTTGTGTCATGGTACGCCATCATCAAGTTCAACTCACGGGGACTGCAATACCAAGAGGGAATGTGAAGATATTTACCACAGTACTCCGTTACGAGTATCAACTAATAATCCATCTGAAGCAGTGAAAAAGGAGTGTGGTATTGTCAAGGGTATGTCTCAAAATGCCCGGACCAAATTCATCCAGGTTAAGACGGAGCCTGCTGATGAAGTGAAACTGGAGCCTTTTGATGTAAAGATGATCAAAACTGAGCCAGGTTTGAAGGTCGAGAAAGTGGAGAATTGCGGTCCAGGCTGGGCATACTCTCAAGAAGATGACATTATCACGATATNCAGATATTAAGCGGCAAGACTCCTTGTATTCTTCTGGAAATGATGTAGAATCTGGAAAAGGTGTAGAATGTGGTATGACAAAGTCGGGGTTTTGGGCAAAACTTGTGGAATCTCCTGCCAGTATGTCAGATGAAGGACAATGTCGTAAGTCTGGTTCTAAAAAACCCAAGTTGGAAAGGACACATGTCAGTAAACTGAAGAATATTTTCCAAAAAGTTAATGAGGAAAGGAACAGTGGGTCGTCTGCTGCCGAGGAGGAGGGCATCACAATAAAGTGTAGATCTCAGAGTTTACTGGGAGTCCAAGCGTTGAGTGATACTGATGCGGACAGCTCCAGACTGAAGTCCATTCATCCAAAACTTTTGCCGGGTTCAAATGTTGAAGTATCGAATGAAAAGGGTGAGAAAGATTGTGATCGATTGCTTGACGATGGATCGGAGACGGAGGGCCACGAGTCAAGCCTCGACGAGGAGTATCTGCTAGGAGAGGGCCCGAGCAGGACCGGGCCGAATGCCAAGGAATTGGTGGATTGGTCTTCCCTCCTCAAGCCAGATTTATCGGTGGTGGAGGATTCCATGGAAAGTCAGTCATTGTTGCGGAAAACTGCTGAGGGTAGGTCATCGGTGTCAAAATCTAGTGAGAGACGTCCAGAGGACAGTGCGCATATTGACAATATAGGGCGGATAATGGCTTCACCAGTCGTGGATGGTGAAGATCGCGACTTGTGTCATGGTACGCCATCATCAAGTTCAACTCACGGGGACTGCAATACCAAGAGGGAATGTGAAGATATTTACCACAGTACTCCGTTACGAGTATCAACTAATAATCCATCCGAAGCAGTGAAAAAGGAGTTTGGTATTGTCAAGGGTATGTCTCAAAATGCCCGGGCCGAATTCATCCAGGTAAAGACGGAGCCTGCTGATGATGTGAAACTGGAGCCTTTTGATGTAAAGATGATCAAAACTGAGCCAGGTTTGAAGGTCGAGAAAGTGGAGAATTGCGGTCCAGGCTGGACGTACTCTCAAGAGGATGACATTATCACGATATACGACTCGGACGATGAGTTCATGAGGGAGATGTCACAGCATTCAGTGATGGTTGATAGTGAGGACTCTGATGTCTTGTGTAATGATACTATTGAAGAAATTGAGATGAATGAGGTGTCGAAGGAATCCTTGGCGGAGGTTTGGGCGCAGTTGGAGGCAATCATGCCTCGGTTTGAACACAAGAGGGTGGTTGCGGGAGGTCATAGTGGAGATGAAGTTTTGGAACAGCGTAAGACAACTTTGCCTCGATCTGAAAGTGAGGGGTCGGATGCGGGGGGTGGGAGTGAAGATGAGGAGGAGGAGGAGGAAGAGGGACTCGGGTCCGATGACGAAAGCACTGCTGACGATGATGCTGCTGACGACGACGATGATACAGAAATAGAGGCCGACTCTGACAGCCATGAGCATCAAGATGGACCAGATTATGAAGGGAACTTGGGTGAGGAGGAAAATTTTGGTTTCATGATGAGCCAGGGCTTTAGTGTCAATGAGTCGTTCAGGGAAACGGAGGAAGAGTCAGAGGAGTCGGACGGTAATGGCGATCGTCTGTTTGACCTTGAGCGAAGGTCATCTCATGATACAAGATGCTCGAATTCAAAACAGACAACGAATGCTAGGAAATCGGTTGTTGCACCAGAAGTTGATATGCAGGATGAAACTGCTGAGGATAACGTTGGAGTCTCAACTCTCAAAGTGTTCAAAGGGGTCGCTGTTCTGGGCGCATCACATGAAAATTCTTGGGATGATGATTCTGGTGATGATCTGATGCATACCAGACAGGATGATCGAAAAACGGTTGATCGTGAAAGTGTTGATGATGTTGATTCCTCGAGCATGATTGTAGAGAATACAGACAAGGATTCTGAACAGGTCAGAACTGATTTGCATAATCTGGGCAATGACTTGTCCTCGCAGGACTCCGCCTCAAAAAAGATTGAGGTCCCACCAGACTTGAGACCGAGGTTGGTTCTGGATAGACTAACCAAAGACCGCATTAGAATCTTGACTTCAAAAGCGCCTGCAAGGGTTGTGGATAAGGGGGATGGTGCTGGGAGGGGATCAGGAGATATCGCTCGGAAATCGTCTTGTGATGAAGATGTATCTTCGGATGATATGCGTCCATCTGATTTGAGGAGATCGACGACGAAGGCTAAAGATGGGAGAAGTGATGGCGGAACGAAATGTTCAAGAGACAATGGAGAAACTAGCTCAGAATGGAATAGGCTTGTAGGAAGTGGGTCTGGTAAAACGAACAAAAAAGGTGCTGTTTCTGAAAATAGGAAGTCAAGTGTTGTAAGTCCAAACTCAAAGCATTCGTCATCGAGTTCTAGTCGCACAAAATCGTACAGACGAATATCTGTTCAGTCGGATGACAGTGATGAATCTCCGAGTCGTGTTGGTAATGTCCAATCAAAGAATACCAATGAGAACTTTGAGCCGAACAGACTGCGGCATGAGCCGAACAGACTGCAGCATGAGCCGAACAGACTGCGGCATGATTCTGGGGAACTGGTGCGATCTGCATCACCTGTTTCAGCACAGGAAGCTGGTCGGATATTCCGGCGGAGAGCGTCGTCAGAATCCGACACATTCAGGCGGTCATCTTCCGATTCAGCACATTCTCTCATGATTGACATGGATGCAACTGATTCTCGCGACGAAGAGGAGAATCAGGATGAAGTAGCCAATGCAGCCGAGGGAGTTGGTCCTCATGCAGGAAGCTCAACTCGGAAACCGTTACAGTCCAACTCGACCAACAGACTACAAGCTGTGACAGAAAAGGTTATGAGTAACTTCAACCAGAAATCTACACAGCTGACGGCAGCCCAGCAGGACAGTCGGTTGACAAAACGACATATGAGGATACAGGAGGAGAAAGAACGTGATGAGAGACGGAGAGAACGACAGAGGAAGAAACTGGAGAAAGAACAAATGAAGAAGGAAAAAGAACGAATGAAGAAGGAAAAACAGAGAGGACGACAGAAGAATAAGGGTGTGGAATCCATTAGGTAGGTTCTGTCTGTCTGTCTGTCTTTGAGATTGTTTGGCCTAGTCATTTACAAATGGCCCACTAGGACAGTTCTTGTTCAATTTAGTGTCTTCTCTGTTTAAAAGTTTTTGTTTTTCAAAGGCGTGATTCATGTGACGAAGGCGCTGCTACCAGCACCATGCACCCTGATGGTTTTTACAGACCTGGCTCAGGGAAGCAGAAGTCGCGACAGTCGAGAAGCCTGTCTGACGGTCACTCGGATGAAACTGCTGAAGTGGACGACTCGCCATGGCTGAATTCGGCCCGCAGGAGATCACCAAAGAGAAAGTCCTCCATGGAACAGGTGAAAAAGACGTTTACAGCTATCCAACAGGCGGAAAACAACCGTAAGGTGATGTCGAGAGGTTTGAAAGAAAAACAAAGGAATACACCAATCAAATCAAAGCAGAATAGAACTGGTGAGTACGGCATTGATGGGCTCTCTATCATGTCTATCTTGACCCTGATTTGAATTTCTGAACACAACATGCTGTGGTATCGGCTAATACGATAAAAAAATATAAATTTCACCTTGCTGTCGGCTGCATTGAAGATTCGTCATTTATAATTATGTATGGTTGACCAGGGGTGTAGCTAGCTTTTATGGCGTAGGGGGCAACATTGATCGAGTCCGAAGGGTAAAAGCTGGAGGGGGTCTGGGGTCCTCCCCCAGAAAAAAATTGAAAATCTTCACCCTCTCAGATGCATTTTCCCCACATCTGACACTACAACTTGGCTCGAAGAAGGGAAATGACATTTTAGAGCAAAAATTTGTTTTGTCACCTTTTGCTCTGGGAGGCATTAGCCCCCCTGGCCCCCCCCCCCCACCCCGCTAGCTATGCCCCCATTATTGACTACTTCATCTCCTATCCCTACAGGGCCAGCCCCCGTGCCAGCTCCATCTGCCCCTCTACCGGTATTAGGGTCTTATCGTATACCCAAACGCTGCCATTCCTCGGGTGAAAGTGGATCAGAGATGACCAAAACTAGTCCTTTATCTGCAGAAGTGACAAGTAGTGGAAAAAAATGCAATGAGATACAGACTGTGCCAAAAAAACCACCGAAACAACGTGGGTTTTCATCCAGACAGGCCTTTTTGACCGAGTGTATGTTACAACCACCAAAGCCTGTCAGAAAAGAGAAATCTCAATCTGACAAAGACAAGCAGCCAAAAAGACATTCTGGTGATACTCATAAGTCTTCTAGTGGTGCTAAATCTGGACGGCAACAAGACCCTGCGTCTGACAAGGCTGATAAAGGCACACGTCAAGTGAGCAAAAGTGTGTCTGACAAGGCTGGTAAAGGCACACGTCAAGTGAGCAAAAGTGAACAAGGCAAACATCAGACAAAACGCCACTCGACCAAAGACGGGAGATCAGGACACAAGCCCAGATCAAACTCGAGGGAGGAGTCCACCTTGTGTGCTGGTGCTGATGAAACTCGTATCGTTCAAACTGTCGAAATGCCATCGCATAGTTTCAGACCAATACAGGCAGACGGAGATGCTGACAGTCCAATGGATGTTGGAACTGATGATACAACGGAAGCGATGCAAACGAAGTCGGCTGGTGATTCAGTCAGATCCAACGTTCTGGTGAAACCAACCCCGATTTATAAAGAGAATGGAGATCTGGTAGTTGGCATTCTGAAAGAGGTACGATCGAAGTACATATATCTATGGTCTGATTGGCTCATTTTGACTCCCAAGGGTTATGACATCGCTACGCCCTCCGACTCCGCTCGCACAACGGTGTAGTCTTAATGACGTAGCCAGTACCCGTGGGGTTCCAGGATGGTTTGGCTTCCATCTTCTTTGTATAATGAGGAACCGGTGGAACTACTCTGTGACATGGCGCTGACGAACAACTCAGTTAATAGTACGAAAGTCAAACCAACGTTATTTGCCATTAAATCCTGAAACTACATGTACACCCTACTTCTAGCCCTAAATATACCTGAAGTAGTCCACTGAATTTTGAATTTTACACATCCATCATCAAGTGTAGGACTGACTCAATGTATCTGAGTATTTTCAAAAGAAAATTCAAACGGGAACATGATGAATTTCATCGATTAATTTGACTATTTTAGCGTAAATAACAGACCGACGAGCGCCGTCATTGATTCTGAATGATGCATTTCACATAGCGTCGCGACATCAATGATGTTTTCAACGTCGCAGCGCATGCATTCTTGTGAAAAAACTGAGTTGTTGCCCAGCGCCTCCTTTTAGCACGCCAGTTCCCATCTGAGTAAAATTCTGAGAACATTACCAATCTTTTGTTGTTGATGAAAGTTGAGTTCTTGGAAAGTTTAGTCTTTCAGTGAACCATGTCATGTCCTTGCTGTTCTACTTGGGAATCTTTATCATATTTCCAGCCTGGTGTGCGGAAACCCAAAGGGAGGTTGCGATGGCATCCAGAGGTCAGGTCCCCCGAACCTCATCCAATCAGATCATGTCATTTCCCGGCTGAACTCCCCGAGTCGCAGGAGATCGAGAGGACTGAGGTCGTGTCCGACGATAGTCTTTATGGAGCTCTGCCGATTCCGAGGAATGAAAAGAATATCTCGTTACCAAGTCTCTTGGAAGATTTGATTTATTACATTCTGGGCTGGAATTACAAATGGCTGGAAGAGCAAGGTAGGGGTCCTTTTGAAAAGGATACACAGCTGATCATGATACATTGAATCCATGACCAGAGAGGGAAGTCGGATGACACCTCTACCGTTGTTGATAAAGTACAGGTCACAATTGACATCCCTACGGCTCCGCGTAAGTTACGAATAACTTACGCATAACTCACGGCTTTGGTGTCGCGTAACTCACCGCGTAACTCCCCAAAATCGTGTAACTCGCCTCGTAGCTCACTGTGTAACTCACTGCGTAACTAGCGAAATTCACGTAACTCACCGCGTAACTCATCTCGTAAGTTACACGTAACATAGCTCGTGAGTTGTTGCGTAAGTTACGAGTGACTTACGCATAACTTGCGCNTAACAAAACTATGGCAAAAGAAATAAAATAAGATTTATGTGCAACATGTTTGCAATTATACCAAATTGAGTTTCTGAAACTCAGACGAGTGGTGTATTATTTGTTGATGCCGAAGTTATTGCCATTGTACCACATATTTTGACTGCGCGCAAGCACTAAAGAACCCTGGCCAACCTCATGCTCAAGTTCCTACGGAATGTACTAGCTCTACCCAGGCTCTGTCACTTGGACACTATCTCTTGATGTGTCTCGATAGAAAGCCTGAGATTGAATACAGTGGCGCCACCAAATACGCTGGTGGTCTATCATGTTCTGGAGGTGTTTCGAAGGGCGTTTGCACTTCTGTAGACCACCATACTGCGGCGCTGTGGTGTTTTTGTTCATGCAGTTCAGCTTTAACTTACCTGAAAGTCATCAACTTTGTTTTCCAGAAAATGTAAAAGAGTTGCCACCGATCATTGACCCTCGAAAAGTCTACCCAAACCAAAGAACATTTGACTCGATCTTGGACTACTATAAGATCTTCACTCCATACATCCTACTGGAGACATGGCAGAAGGTGAGGACATACACTGATCCTGCATGGGCGTTCCCCCAGTCGTACGGGTTGCGTATCCTCTTCCTTACATGCTTAATGGGTATTGTCAGATGTAATCGCTTTATTACCAGTACTGCATACTGTAAACCGTGAAATATTCACGTGTGTTTTATTTTCGCGTTCAAGGGTCAAAACGCGAACATAAATCGTGCGAAAATTACTCTTCTTATTATTCTTTTGAAGCTGAAGGGTTCCAATCGCGAATATTTATTCTTCGCGAATTCGTAGATCACCAAAATCGCGAACATTTAGCGCTGCGAAAATATCATGGTTTACCGGTACAGTATTTGTGATCGGCATTCTCGCAGCAGCACTGTACATTATGCTGTCTTGCCCGACGCATGAATTTCTTTTGGGATTTTCATCCATAAAAATGCCTTTGTAGACATAACTTTGAAGACAGATTACTTACCTTACTAACAGAAACACTTTCCTCTGATAACTGTATCTTCTCTGATCATGGCATTTCCCTTGTTTTTAATAATATTCCACATGTTCCTCTCCTGTCTACAGCTTACCAATGACTTCAGGCTTGTCCCTCCTACTCATAGATTTGTGCAACAGACTGTCCTTAGTTGCCATCAGACGCAGTACGGGGGTGGGAAGATCCGATCGATGGATCTGATATGCAAAGGTTAGCATTCTTTAGATAGGTTTCACCAACCAAGTTGAACTTTTGTAAGTAACAAGATGCTGGTATGATAAGCCATATTTTTAGCTCACCTGGTGAGCTCTTACGGTGGTGCAGCGTCCATCGTCATCGTTGTCCGTCGTCTGTAGTCCGTTAGCAGGGCACGTTTCGTAACCGCTGGAGCTATTGATCTGAAACTTATCGCCATCTGTAGCCATTTCATATTATAAAAAAAGATGTGGTCTGCAACTCAGCAGAAACATTTGTGACCCTCCACAGCAAAACCAGTCGCATGTCACTCTTTAGCTTGGCAGGTTGAGGCCAAATGTTTGTCATTTTCAATATTGTCTGCCTGTTATGAAATCTGAAATAATCTATTTCTTCCATTCTCTTCTGGTGTCATCTTAGTTCATTGCGGCTCACCTTCTGAGCGACATGTGACTGGTTTTGCTGTGGAGGCTCACGTATGGATGTCTTTGACATTTAGGCCCCTGTGCCGTTACTTGAGGTCATCTAGTTTCTTGTATTACTTCAGCATTTATGAAGAAAGAAACAGGGCATCGGTTCAAGGAAGATGATTTGGTGATGGTTGTCCTCCAGAAGGCAGAAGCAGAGGGAGGTGAAGTTCATTCTCTGGCGTATGTCAAGAAGGTTTCCATTCTGCCTGTCAGTCTTGATGATTTTGCTGACCAAGCATTACCAGCCTTGATGGGTGAGTACAAGTCGGTTGGGAATTCGAAAAAGTATTTGCCGTGTGTCAAATATCTTAGCCAAGTGTTGGAAGCCAGGGATATTCATTGGTCTGGTCAGGTGGTTATTATGGCCTCCACACACCTCACGGTGGGGAGGACATATTGGTTTCGCAGGATTTCTTTCTTTCTTTCTCTCCAATTTTCACATTCCCGGGACGGTTTTGCAAAAACCACTGAACGGATCGCGCTCAAACTTCATCACAAGCAGCAATATGATTGTTGCCAGGTCTGAAAGGCTGGAATTTTACATACTTGCATTATTAACCGATTTTGGGGCGATTTTTAATGAAAAATTCGCCGGCTCGCTGAGATCGTGACGCAGTCAACAACCATGACGTCGCCCCCAGCAACACAGCGTCACTCGCGGCGGCCACGCTCCAGCTTTCGCTGACGTCACATATATTTTCTCGGATGCACGGTGACGTCACACACTACTGCACACGTTCCAGGAATAATTTCTAGGTCAGTCATCTGGCCAATCAGCGATCGACATGATAATTACATTTAGGTCAGCATGGCGGCGTACATGTGCTCGTGTCAGTTCTGACGGCGTAGTGCCGTGGATAACTTCAGTATTCAGTCTCCAAAGATTATCGTTACACATCACATCCAATCCTCAATCCAATCCTCAACTCTCAACCCTTTATTCTTAAAAACTTTCGAGAATCATCATCACAAAAATAGGATGTTTTAAGCGACGTAAACAGGAGCGACAAACGCAGTGTAAAGCCGTGTGCATCTATGGATGTAGCCCCGGTATGTAGCTTGGCCTACACTAATGACCAGATCGTCTCAACGAATTTCAACATGTTCAGTAGCACCAAGATTATCATCAGACTTGGCACTTTCAGTCCCAAGGATGGAGAAACATGTTAGCTCTGGCATATCTGGATGTGGAGGTCATCAAATTCGCTGTTGAGCGAATTTAACATTTCTAGTTTGACCAAAGTGACTTGTAGGGAAGCCAGCCTTGTTAAGTCTGTGGACATTCTCCCATAGCAGGGTTTGGTCTCACTCCTCTTCATTTGCTTGTGTGAGTGGATGATGAAGAAGAGTGAGGTAAAACCCCAGCTGTGGGAGGATGATGTCCGTACAGCTTCCTGGTATTGGCTACGTTAGCGGCCATTATGCTTGAAATCCTAGGATGTCCCGTAATGTGAGATTCGTACGGCAGTGATTTACTCAATTAGTTTCAGAAGGAAAAACGGCTTCTGAGCTCCTCATGAACTATGATGTAGTCGTGTACAAACTTACCCTAAGGTTTAGGAAGATTGTCTACACTCAAGGAACCATCATCCCTGTCCAGGTAAGCTTCTGATCGTCTCCTTAGTGTTTATAGCTGCGCTTCCACAGTACAAAAAAAGCCGGTATTTGTCCAGGCTTATTCTGCTTCCATTTAATAAATCCGGTTCTATTATGCGGATCTATTAAGGTCGTACAGTAATAGCGTAGCCGAGTGTACTCCGCATCTAAATTAGATGCGGATCAACACTGGTGTTTTCTCTAGTGGAATGGCAATAAGTCCGGGTCTATTTGTAGTATTATGTCCGGCTACGGGTGGCTTAAGATCGGTTGTGATATTGGATATTGCGCATGCTCAAGAGTACCAGAACAATATATGGCACGTGGTTCACTCCACGTATCGCCATCTGTAGCCAAACTTACTAACCTTGAATCCAGTAGTGGAAGCGCAAGCTGTGAAATATCCGGTCTTATTTATATGCGGATAGACACCGGTACTAATAAGACCGGATATAAAAGCTGTAATGGAAGCGCAGCTAACGAAGCCTTGGCTAGTCTCGAGCAAAACCTTAGGGTTGAGTGCTCTCATGATGAGTAATGACTTGAACTGAATATGACTGTGTAGCACTGCAGAACATTTTAAGGCGCGTTCACATTAGCACTTTAAAGCGATTTGAGACCGGCCTAAACAGTTAGCGCGCATTAACCGTTCAGACTACAAAGTTTTTAATGCGATCTCAGGCCAGTCTAGCGAGTCCGCTTCTTGTAGCGAGTTTGGCGCATCGTGTCACCGCGCTGACTGGATTGCTCCAAACTGTTCAGACACATAGTCTAGACCGGCCTAGGATACCTGAATTGGCCTGAGATCGCTACAAGAAGTGGACTCGCTAGACCGGCCTGAGATCGCATTAAAAACTTTGTAGTGTGAACGCGCCTGAAGCTAGACCGGCCTAGCCAATGCGCATTCCCGAATGCGAACTGGGGAATTCGGTCTCAGATCGGTCTAGATGTGAACGCGGCTATATAGAAAAGAACAAATGTCCTGCACTAGGAAACCAGTAAAACAACCTGCACTATCAACGAGTGGTGTTCTCTGTTTTCTAGGCCCTCTCCTCCCTGCACATGGCAATGCGACAGTTTTCCGCCATGTTCTTCCTGAACAAGAACGAAGTCCTTCGGCGGCATATCATCAATCCCCACCAACCCAACGTGTTCAATGAATGTACAGCCATCATGGATAAGAAGGTCATGGTATGTAACCCACGTCGTACTATTATGTTCTCTTTGTGTTTGAGATGCCATTGTTATTTTACGTCTGGTGGAGGGTGCATTGTGTTCAGTATTAAGGGCTTCTCATCTAAATGCAGCAGCAATGATATCGGCCTCGCATGCTAATCTGAGAAGTTGTCCCCTTTTGTGTTGGATGGACAAGGACCTGTCTGGCAGTGGTGTTTAAGGTCCTTCCTTCAGAAAATGAACCTGAATGAACCGACGTGACACCAGGAGATAAAGACAGCAATAGAATCGCTGAGACTTCGCAACAGACACGCAGACAAATACATTGGTTCAAACTTCCCAACCTCGGAGTGTTTGATGACTGGTTTTGTGGTGGAGGCTAACATTTGTCAACTAAAGTGTTGTCTGTCTATTGTGAAATCTGAGTGATCCTGTTTCTATCATTATCACTTGGTGTCATGTCGGTACGTTTAGGCTCATTTTCCGTGCGAGCTTACACTGGTTTTGTCGCGGAGGGTTACATACATGTATGTTGGCCCAGTCCATCAGTCTTACCGGTATTAACGTCTCTCTGTTGGTGGTGATATTCAGGGACATTATTCACAAACATCTGTAGAGAACCAAACGTTTGAACCAAAAGGCTTGATATTGACTGCTTCACTCTCAGGGTTTCCACTTGTGTAACAATGGGCGCGGTGCCCGTTCTAATTGATCTCAGCACCCTGTAAAAAAAAACGCCGCCCGGTCAAAATTATTCACTTTAAATAACACTGAGGTTTTCCAAGCACCGACAGGAGCTAGATTTGCGGTCCGAAATGCTGGGAAATCACATTTCGGGGCTTCTAGATTTCAAATTTTTCTGGGGAGGCCCCCAGACATCCCCCCTGAGGACACGCGTGCAGCAGCGGCTTCCCGATATCAGTAAAATATTATCTCAGGAGTGCAAGCACCCACTTAGGGCATTATAACTACTCATCAAACAATATTGGGCGATATTGAGGATATGTAGGAGGAAACCGGAGCCCCCGGAAAAAAACTAAGATGTCGAGGAGAGATCGCCCTCTCTACCACATAAAGCCGCTTGCACGACCGGGGATCGAACCCGCAACCTCGGTGGCAGGCGCCGATGTTTTCAATGCGCCACCCCGACACCGATATCAGTAACCGTGTGACGTCACCAGTGCCCGGTCGGTTTCAAACCCTGTGGAGAACTCTCTGCATTGTGCTTTATCCTTGGAATAGAAGATCGGATCATTTTGCGATTCTGATATTCTCAGTTGCTTTGAGAATGAAGTCCCTGGTGTCTAGATCTTGGCTTTTTCCCTTGTCAACTCTTTAAATCCTCAAAAAACATGATTGTACTATTCCTTTGTTGTGCTTATAGGTCACATTTGCTGCTTGCTTACCCTCACCTCAGCTTTTTTGATAGCGATTTGTTCCGTCAGATAACGAAATATTTTCATCATAGCTTCACCTTCATAAACCGTGCTGAAACAGGGATCTGCCCCTGATACAAGGGGCACTACATGTAGGTAGCCCCACCCAGCACCTTTTTATCTCCACTCAAATTCACAACTATGAAGCACTGTCACTGCATGCGAATACTTACCATTGAAAATAAACCCTAACAGAATTTCGATCTTACTAACATACCTCATTCGAACTCGCAGCTGAGCTGGAGCACCTCGCACTGCAAACAGTTTTTTGGGCACATCCCTGGTTCCGAGTCGGAGTAAAATGGTATGATAGGAATTGAACCCACAACGTCCTCGGTGACGGGCCTATTTCAATCTAAAAACGATGGAAATAGGCCCCAGGAATACATGAACAAACTGGGCAAATACTTGGTGTCATATGAGAAATAATTAAAGCAAATGAGAGTGCACCACTGTTATTCTGCATGTCTTCGAAAAAGCTGTTATTTTGTATGTCTGTGGAAGGATTGTTTAACTCATCTGCTCTTAGGTTTGAGCAGACGGTGTCTTCTTCTGCTGAAGTTTTCTAAAAACCTCAGAAATAAATTGGAAAAAATTTGAAGAAACATTCTTCAGATGGTTGATAGAAACAACATTTCTTCAAATAGTTTTCAATCAATACCATAGGATATGAGAAAATTTGACAGAAGATGCCGTCTGCTGGACTCCGGGGTTTTGATGTGACAATGGAAAACTTGTGGCTCAACCTGAGTTCAAGATACATGTAATCTTCGTTGGTGCATGTGGCCCATGGTGTCTTGTGGGATAGGTCCATCCTGCATGCCTTCATGTGGTCTTCCCTTGACACACTTTCAGCAAACTATAGTCAGTTTACAGTGTTCGGTAAGTGGTCAGAGATTAAATTGCTTGTTCGCTGCTTCATTTACTGGTAATAAGGACTCTGGAGGTACCACTGGTTACATGCTTTGGAAGCTATTCCTAGATCAGTCGATAGAGGAACAAGCACAGGTGCCCCAAAGGTATGGGGTGGGGGTTGTTCCACTGCACCGATCATTGGCTGAGGTGATACAACCCACCTGTGTTCGTGAAGACAGAGGTTCTTCTGTACTGGTTGTACTGTGGTCTAGGCCTGAAGCATTTTAGGCCTGGTGTATCGCATGCATTGCACTGTGATCCCAGTAGGGCTAAGCGCTAGGGTGGCTGTCATATCCCAAGGCCGGCATAGTAGGCCTAGCATACCGAAGGGCCTCAACTGACTCAAGGCAGGCCAAGAACTACAAAAGCCTAGGCAGGCCCTACCAGTATCATGAATAGGCCTACTTAGCGTACCATTCTTTTCTGGTCAATAAATTTTTTGTCTTTTAGCTTTCAATATGCATGATAGTGATTTGTTTTGACAGCTAGATAGACTACCAGTACAGCACTAAGCTAGGCCTAGCTTGCTAAAGCAAAGCCTAGCATGGTACCTTCCGAGTCCCAATCTTTTTATACAAATCATTTATTTATTTTCAAAGAGATCTCTGCGCATGCTGCCACTTTTGTTCACTTGCCCTGCTTTCATTTCGTTTCATTTCCTTTAATGTTTGACAACTTGTCTTGTATTATGTGTATTAGGGCCTAGTATACTGGCCTTTTGATTTTGACCTCATAACCATATCACACAATAAAACAAATAATCTTGTGCACTTATGAGCTGTCTCATTAGGCCTGTTTACACGGTGTGGGAAACCTACCTCCAACCTCCTCTCGCAGATTCGGTTCAGGATGGATTGATCACTTTTACTCAGTGCGGGTTCAGTAACCGGCCTCGATACAGTGCCACTAGATGGTGTGTATCAACGTTTTGACATTATTTACAATTATTGTAAGTACAAGATATCCTGGAAATATCTCACTTAAAATCGATAAAATATGGTTCTAACAGCATGTGCAGTGCTCGAGAAATCTCGCACATTATTTCTTCACAGGTAACTAATACATCAAGTACGCGAGTGACTTTGTCACTCGGGCAGCGTGCTCAATCCCACCTGAGGCCCATGGAGGTCGGTTCTCTTTTACAAGAGAATAACCAGCCTGCACCTTCCTCCACCGTCCCGGGACTCATGCGGCGAACTGAACTGACCTGAGGAAGGTGGAGGTCAGTTGTTTCGCTTTTACACAGGGAAAAATAACCGAACCCTCCTGGATCCGGAATGAACCCGCACCGTGTAAACAGGCGTACTGGCTCGTACATGTCATACATGTTATTGAACTTTGATACTCTGTTTTACACATTAAGAGGTCAGTCCTGGAAAACTACCGACGGTGTACAGAAATTATAAATGACAGGTCATGTGGATAAATTCCGATCTCCTATTGGCCAAGATTGCGGTAGGAACCTTCTGAGGTGTGTAGAAATGCGTAATATCCCCACAGACCCAAAAAGCCAACAGGCAGGCCATACACTATATGTGTGAAATGTAGATCTTAGGAACGATGCATGTCTGGTATTAGAAAAACAAACCTGAAAATGACATGCATCTGGCTTTTAGAAAAGATCAACACCCCTCGTAATAGTGTATGGTCTGTTGGCTTTGGATTTGTGAGGGGAATCGCATTTCTGCATATCTCAAAAAGTTAAGAGCACTCCTACCACTGTCACTGCCAATAGAAAGATCGGATTTTATCCACATGACCTGTCAATCACAATTCATGCACACCGTCGGCAGTTTTCCAGGACTGACCTCTTAAAGCTGACAGGTCAGATATACTCTCCGACTTGTATGCAAAAATTTTTACGCTCAACTTCGGCAGACCACGAGGCTGCCGAAGTCGAGCATTCGGTAATGTTCGTAATGTACACTAAGCTTCCTACTTTGAAACACCCATTACGCCCTGCGCATACCAACTACGTCATCATTCACTCGCCTGATAACCGGAAGTGAAGGATC
>NMRB01000966.1:152646-165034 GCA_002633025.1 Notospermus geniculatus | reverse complement strand
ATGCGATACGCTATTATTACTCTGGCGGTGATTACCTCTAATTCCCGGGAAATTTTCCTTCATCCATTTTGAAGTTTCGAGTGTTGGATCATCAGAGAGCCCTCGATCCTTCACTTCCGGTTATCAGGCGAGTGAATGATGACGTAGTTGGTATGCGCAGGGTGTAATGGGTGTTTCAAGGTAGGAAGCTTAGTGTACATTACGAACATTACCGAATGCTCGACTTCGGCAGCCTCGTGGTCTGCCGAAGTTGAGCGTAAAAATTTTTGCATACAAGTCGGAGAGTATATCTGACCTGTCAGCTTTAATGTGTAAAAGAGAGTATGTGTCATGCTGTTAGTTTGTAACAGAGGTTAAAGTAGCCTTCTGGATTGGAGTGATTTTATGCAATAAACAAAAGAGCGTAGAATCAATTCTTGTTTTCAACTCATTTCTTGTTTTCAATCTGTAGTGATGTCTGTCTCTTGTTTGTTATTGAATTCTTCACAAAGATGATCAGCTGAAGAAAACCTGCATTGGTTTCTCCCGAAAGTTCAATCATTTCATCGTCTTTTGTTTCTGCAGGCAGCTGGTTACCGCAAAGAACAAGCAGACGCTATCTGTATCGCAGCCAAGGCTGCCCTCCAGCCGTACCTACATCCTAGAGTGATCTTAATCAAAGGCCCCGCTGGTACGGGCAAGTCGTACATGGTACCAGAAATCATCAAACAGATTATGAAGGTAAGAAATCCAGCGTGTTGAAGGAATGAATCTGGTGAAGGCTTTGGTGATTTGAAGAGGTTTTGAAACAATAGCCACCGTCCTCATCCTGAGGATATCAGAGCTTCTTATTGCTTGCTCCCCTCGTCACCGCACGAGCTTGTGATATGGACTGCTCCTGGCGCCCCACCCAGGCCAGGGGTCAACCGTACCCATGCTCATTCCAATTTTCTCGGGAAAAGGGGTCATTTTTGGCAGCACAGTTCGGGAAAAAATTCCCGAAAAACACTTAAAATAGGGGAACTTTGAATGACTTTGCTCCCGAAAAATTCTTAAAAAGCGTGTCAAACGGTTTTCTTCCCAAAAAAATAAATAAAAAGAGGTATAAAACTTCTATTCTCAATCCCAGCGACGAGTTATCCCTCCCTTGGTTCTGTAAATTTAAATAGGGGGTCAAATATTGCATGAAGAATCTCGAAAAAGGGGTGAAAATATCTTGGTTCCTTCCATTAGGGAGTCTAATTGGATGAAAAAAGCCCAGAGAAAGGGGTGGAAAATTCCCCTTGGTTCCTTCCATAAGGTTGTCCTTTTCAAACTCAGGAACAAGCATATGTGTACCGGTACCCTAAAATTAAGGAGTGGGGGGGGGACTGCTGCAGAAAGAAGAACCATACCATACCATTTTGGAGAAGTCTCCTCGCGAAAATTATGGTAGCTGTCTGTCGTACTCCTCATGTGGCCTCATTTTCTGACAGATGGAGAAGGATTCCACTGGAGCAAGACCCAAGATCCTGGTGTGCGCCCCCAACGATTGTGCCCTGGACAACCTCCTCAGAAAGATTCATGCGAGGAAGCTGAAGGACTTGAGTAAGTCGGAACTACAGCTCTCATTAGACATGTTAGAAGTTCAGAACAAAGATGTCATTCACACTGCAGTGAATTCATATGTCAACTGTGGTGGGTTTGCTCCAGACACTGACCTGCAGTATTGGCTAACACCATCTTGTCCAAACAAGGCCAGCAACTGCGTCTTTAGCCTTGTCCGAATCATGCGTTAATGCATAAATTATAAATGAATCTGACCCCGCCTCCGAGCCAATCACAATTCGTAAAGCAACTCGCCGTTCGGCACTTGCTCTTCCCTTCCCACACACATTTGTAACACGGATTGTGATTGGCACGTTGATTAGCCTTCGCACACCTATGATTGGCTGAGGCTCTGAGCTCCTCAGAAGCGGGAAGTGTGATGGTTTCAAACCAGGCTAGATGGGCGTCAGGCCAGATAGACTGGTGAGAATCAGATGGCTAACACCTGTTCACATTCTGCCTGGGTTTGCAGTGTTCGAAGTTCAAATTCCTTGGTTCTCTTTCAGAGGTGAACCTAATCCGAATAGGGTCTGAGCACGTTCACCCTGAGGTGGCCAGATATTGTCTGGATAATCTGATCAAGATGCAGGCGGAGAACTGTGAGTATCATTCTGCTGTGGTGACGAAGGAGTGTGTGTGTGTTAATAATGAAATTTCTGAGTTTCCACAATGGCCCAGTTAGGCCTACGACATCGCTTCACTCACCTATGGTTCGAGTAGGCTTAACAATGGAAGGAATACTCGCTAAACGTTGTAGGCCTAAGGCTCGTCTACACATAGGTATATTTGTTCTAAAACATTTACGAACATCACAGGACAAAATAATGTTGGTAAATGTTCCAATACAAAAATACCTATGTCTGGACGTCCTCTAAAACATCTTGAAACATCCTGGAACATTCTGGCACAATGTTGGCAAATAGAAACATGCAGCTTTCAGAACATTTGTGCCAAGATGTTCTATAGTACGTTGAAGTCATCTGGAGTTCGATGGGCGTACATGTATGTCAATCAAACCCTTAGTAACCAGACCACAATGAACTTAGGGTTTACTCTAAATGGTCCAACGCACATTGTTTTCTAACCAGCTAAACCTTGGTTCGAAACGACAACTAGACCTTGATTTGAAATTGAACACAGGCACAGGCATGGGATTGGCTGGCAGTGTCCTGTCAATAAAACGCATGTCAATAGCCAGACTTCACCAACAATACCAAGGTCTGCCTGACAACCGAAGGTCCGCCGATCGAGCTCCAGATGACTTAAACGTACTATAGGTAGGCCTATTGGCCAGTGAGTGAGCAGTTTCAAGTCACATGCTGTTCAAAGGGACAGGAGTCCTGGAACAAGTCCGAACAACCTGCAACGTTTGCTGTCCAATGTTCGGGCTTGTTCTAATACAAAAGTACCTACGTGTAGATGAGCCTTAACTATGCCATTGCGAAATCTTATTGCTAGGCATGACAACATTTTGTTCACAACATTTCTACAGTCAACTCGAGTTTAAACCACCGGTTCATTATGTTCATAAGCACACCCACAATCGAAATGGGAGTGAATAAAACATAACAAGTGTTATGATGAATGGGTGGAATCGGTAGCTCAAGGCTTAGGCTGACCTGGATTGAAACGCAACTGATTAATTGAAGCCTAAAATCCATTTCCACCCTGCATGAGGCCACAAAGAGAATTGGATCAAACAAGGGTCAGTTTCACCCTAGGCCTTATAACCAACTATTCATTCCAGTGTGGGGTTGTGATTGGAGTAGCGATTCCACCCATTCAGGATAATACTTGGTACGTTTTATTCATTCCCATTTCGATTGTGGGTGTGCTTATAAACAACATAATGAACCGGTGGTTTAAACTCGAGTTTACTGTATATCCAGATTTTCTCTGGTCATTTCATCCAATGTGTCTAACCGCTGTTGATTTCAGTGGCGAAGAGGGAGCAGAATTCCCACCTGGATGATGTCAAGCAAGACATCGATGAGCTGGTGAAGACAATCAACATGAATATTGAAAAGATCAATTCTTTAAGGTTGGATGGTTCAAAGATGAGCATGGCTGAGGTAAAGGGTGCCACGTTTTTTTGTGGGGGAGACGGGGTGAATTTGAACCATGGACTCGTGCATGCAGAATATTATTGCAGCTTTACATGTATGTTCCACGAACTGTGGAGGAGGAATCGAGGTCCAGTGCCAGGATGTCTTGTATCCTGGATAGGGTATGAATCGTATGTAGAGGGCCGTATTCTAGAAGCCTCCTTAACTGTAAGGTCCACTTTAAGCTTTTGTATTCTGCCCTGCAAACAATAGCTAAAGGTAAACCTGTAGAGTTAAGGAAGCTTCTAGAATATGGCCCAAGGTGTGGGTACCTTTCACCTGGATCAGAGTATGAATCGTAAGTGTGGGTACCTTCCTGATTTGCCATTTCCTTCCAGGCCAAGAATCTTGAGGAGATAGTGGAGAGGGACAAAGGAAGACGGGAAAACCAGAAGAAAATTTATGATGTAAGGATGGAAATGATGATATATCTTCTCCATTGAATGCTTGAACATTTTATTCCTGCACAAAGTATCGCAATTTTTGTATGGTTGTGGTTTGGGTGTGAAGTCAGTTATCCAGGGTATAAAACAGACAACTTCCATTTCTATATTTTCAAAAAAAGTACATCTTCTAGTTCCTTTTTTCAGCAACTCTGTGACAATGCCACCAAAGAAGTTAGTCCAAATTTTTTGCATTTTTCTGCTGCAGTTTTTTGCTTCCTTTGGCTAAGGGATCTTGTTCTTTTGCTTTCTCTCTAACTAATCTGTTGCTTAGAATTAGGACTGTTATCTAATTATGGCCTCCACAGCTCTCGGGTGAGGAGGACATACGAGTAACCTACACAAAACCTTAGGGATGTCAATTGTGACCTGTACTGTAAGTTACGAGTAACTTACGCGTAGCTCATGGCTTTGGTTTCGCGAAACTAACCGCGTAACTAGCCAAAATCGTGTAACTCGCCTCGTAAATCACTGCGTAGCTAGCGAAATTCGCGTAACTCACCTCGTAAGTTACGCGTAACATAGCTCGTGAGTTGTTGCGTAAGTTACGAGTGACTTGCGCAAATTTAGGGATGTCAATTGTGACCTGTACTGTATTGATTTCAGTGGGTTTCTTCTATGGATCTCGTCAATCCCTTGTAATACAGGCACGGTTTTACAAAAACTACTCGACAGAATTTGCTCAAACTTTCACAGAATCTTGAATATAAATGTCTCCACCGATGAAAGGCTGGAATTTACCTTATTTGCAATATTAACCGAGTTTTGGGTGATTTTTGATGAAATTTGCCTGCACATCGTGCTTCTGGCGCAGCCAACAATCCGTGACGTCGCTGCGAGCAACGCAGCATCACTCGCGACGGCCCTGGCAGCCACGACTCAGTTTTCGCTGACGTCATCACATAAATTTTCCCGGATCCACTGTGGCGTCACGCACACTACGCAAGTTCCAGGAGTTGTATAATTCCTACGTCAGCCGTCTGGCCAATCAGCGATCTAAATGATACTAGTAATTACACACTGTGATTCAGGTCAGCATGGCATGCACTGCGGCGTGCATGTGTTCGCGTCAGTTTCTGTCGGGTAGACTTGGATAATTTCAGCATGTTATGATGGAGAAGTTCACGTCTGTTTCAGTGTGGAGGTCATCTGATTCGAATTTACAATTCTAGTTCTTCTCAATCTACTAATCTCCTTTCTCCGACCTAGTGCAAGTAGACAACATTGACAGAAAGATGACTGTATTCTGTTATTGACTGTACCACTGTTTGTGGCCTCTTTTTGACGTCTTCAAGAATCTTTCACTATTTAGTCATCTATAGATCCATGCGTTTGATTGGGACCTACGTTTACGAGAATTTGACCAGGCATGCCCTTTTTAACTCAATACGGTCGCCAGGTCTTTGGTGATTCCCACTAATTTAACACACCATCGGAAAGCTTAGAACCTTGGGATCACGATGGTCACAATTACTTGGGAATCTATAACTGCTTAACGGAATACTCGCTTTGGAAACCTAAAAGTTTGACTTGAAACGTTTGCAAAACCCACTTGGGACGTCAATGACGTCGTCGATGTACAGGAGAAAGCATGGGCGCTGGCCTCGCCAACACTGACGTGACGCTGCGCCTTGACTACGTTTGGCCTGAGACGTTGTTCCCAATCAACTGCAACGATCTATAGTGACTAAAGAATAGAAAATAGTTTACGTAGTTTTAGTTGCACTCCTCCTATCACCTTCAATATCTATTGGCTTTCTTGAATCCACTTTCTATCATTTTGCCAGCAAACCATGGCCCATATTCTAGAACCCTCCTTAACTGCAAGGTCCATTTCAAGCTTTTGTATTCTGCCCTGCAAACAATAGCTAAAGGTAGATTTAAAGGAGCTGGACGTCCAAGTTGTAAACACTCACTCACTGGTTCTCTATCCACGCGACGCCTGCGGTGCTGCCACCTATTGTCGGTGATATGTACTGACGTGAATATCGTGAGTGAGTTGCATTGGACCGGGCACCAGTCTAACGATCACGTGGCGCTACTGGTGCTGCCACCTTCACGAAGGAATAAAACTAGTTTGCTGACCACTGTTTGTAAACAAACTGGTTTGTTTACAACTTGGACGTCAAACTCCTTTAAGGAAGGTTCTAGAATACAGCCCATGTCTCTCTCTTGCATGGCTAGATACCCACACAACTAACCCAGGCGCGGATCCAGAGGGGGGGTTTGGGGGTTGTGACCCCCTGGTCGCCAACAGTTGTTTTTTTTCAATAATTTGTGACATTAAGCAAAAAATGCAAGAAAAAAGCTTCTGTTTTGATACTGAGATGCCAGGAAATTGCATCTGTGGCCTTCTAGATTTCAAAATTTTCTGGGTGAGACCCCCAGACGGCGTGGGGATCTTTGGCGCCTGCCTGCAACGAAAGCCGTTGGCTGCCCCCATCTCCCAAAAATCCTGGATCTGCGCCTGTAACCCATGAGAACAAAAACTAGAATGTCTTTGCACGAATATGATGTCTAAAGTTCAACTCGCTTTAAGCCCCCGTCATATATCCACTCCGGGGCCCGTACGGCAAGTAAAAACAGACAGATTGCCCCTGATCTCCGGGGAATGAAAACCGTAGAAATGAAAATGAACATGAAAATGAAAATGAACATGAAAATCGTAATGGAACGTACTGTCTCTAAAATCCACGGCAAGCCACTGGGTGGTGAAAATCGTACAGGGCCCGGTGGATATGTGACGGGGGCTTTACATGTACAATGTACTTTGACTCCAGTCTGAAGGCTTTCAGTTCTTGTAGGAAGAGAAACTGTTGCAAGAAGCTCTTGATTCTAATCTTTCAAACTTATTCTTCTCTTCAGGCTGTTACCAGACGTCGTTTTAAAAACTCCGAGATCCAGCAAGATCTGTTACAGGATGCTGAAGTTATCTGCTGTGTGTTAAACTCACCTGGTGCTAACGTCCTCATGGATCATTTTAAGACGGGTCTGAAGGGTTCACAGGGGAATCGTCAGCTTAGCTTTACATGTGCCATCATTGATGAGGTGAGGGTTCGAGGAACTTGAAGGGTTTTCTTCTGCTCAATAAAGATCACTGGGGGGCCTCCCCCAGAAAATTTTGAAATCTAGAAGCCCTGAAACGCGATTTCCCGGCATTTCGGAACACAAATCTAGGTCCTGTCGGTGCTTGGAAAACTGTCTTCTGATGATATAAAACCAATGAAAATTGCAAATTAATACACTACTGACTGGGCTGAGGGATCAAGACGGCAGCCCACACGACAGCGAACAAACACATTCCAAAATTTGACATACATGTACTTTTAAAAGAAGCATCAACACAGTTAACAGGAAGGTTACCGTATTCAAAAAAAGAAGCATCAAGACCCCGAGAACGACTTATAACGCAGGGGCTGATCCAGGATTTTCTCGAGGGGTGGAATAAGGTACAGAAGATAGAGGCCACTGGCCTCGCGCTTCGGTCATTGGCGGCGTTGGCACCGACTTGGCGGGGGGTCTGGTGGTCCTCCCGCAGGAAAATTTTGAAAATTAGAATCGCTGAGACGCGATTTCCCGACATCTGAGGTTGAGAAAGTCCGATGCCAAAGCTAAAATTCAGTTACTGAAAAAACATTGGTGTGCGGATTTTAGGGGGGGCGTGCGCCGCATGCGTCCCCCCCCTAAATCCGCGCCTGATGTATATATGGTAAGGTTATAATCATTGATGTATATTCTACAAAACAATGTTGTCTTTCCAGGCTACAGCTTGTCCAGAGCTGGATACCTTGATTCCTCTCCAGTTTGGTATAAGTAAACTCATCCTTCTTGGTGATACAGAACAGCTACAGGCTCCCGTAGCAGCTGAGGTATGAGTCTTTCAACGTATCTCATTTGCCTGATGTGGTCAACGCGATGTGTCCCTTGGAGGGGTCAACCTTCTGTCGTTTTGTTTGGTCTGAGTAAGATTTGAACATACAGCTCAGCCAGTAGTTCTGTGGACACTGATACAGTGGGATTCATATGTGACCCTCCACCACAAAACCACTGTAAAGTCGCACGGAAAATGAGCCTAAACGTACCGTCATGACACCAGGAGATAGATAGAAAGGGGTGTCGGGGTGGCGCAGTGGAAACATCGGCGCCTGCCACCACTAAGGTCGCGGGTTCGATCCCCGGTCGTGCAAGTGGCTTTACAGTTGAGGTCAGAAGTTTACATACACTTTGGTGAAAAATATTCAACTCAAATTTTCAAAAGGTTTTATTGTTCTTACAAATACTTTGTTCATGGGGAATTATACTTAAGATGTCTATTTTCTTTTCTTGCTACATTCATTGATTACAGTTTCTTTATTTCAGAATTATGTAACATAATTTGTCCGATCTCAGAAATACAGTGGCTCAAAAGTTTACATACACCTAGTCAAACTCTAAAAACACAACCTCGAATCTTCGAAAAATTGATGACTGGTACCTTGCAGTCATTTTACTGATCATTGGTCACCACATCAGTTATGTAATAACCCGGGACCTCCCCTAGTGGCTATATGAGAAGACATTTCTATAGTCTCTCACCCTTTCCTACAGTCAGAACTATTTGGATAAGATGGGAAAATCCACACAGTACAGCCAGGACCTTAGAAAGCGTGTGGTTGATCTTTACAAGATAGGGTCCTCATTAGGCCACATTGCTAGCCAGTTTAGGGAACCCAGAGCTTTCTGGGCGAGCGATGCAAGGGGGAAAACGTACTCTTAGGAGTTGAGAATTCTGGTGTGGAGATGCAGGTTTAGGCCTACATGATCCCCAAAAACTAACAGACACTAGTGCAAATGTGAAAATGAACCACAGGTCACCCAAAAAAGCACCTCTACGAGGATCTCCAAGATGCAGGATTGAGTGTGTCAGGATCTACGGTGAAGCGTATTCTGCATCGACATGGACTGAAGTGGTACCGCGCAAGGAAGAAGCCACTGCTCAAAGATCGGCACCAAAAATCAAGAGAAGTTTGGAAAGGAGCATCAATACAAAGAACCAACATTTTGGAAGAAGGTTATGCGGTCTGACGAAATGAAAATGGAGCTTTTTGGTCATAATGACCAGGAGTACGTCTGGTGTGAACAGGACGGGGCCTTCAACCCAAAGAACACCATCCCGACCGTCAAGCATGGTGGTGGTAGCATCATGCTTTGGGGCTGCTTTGCTGCATCCGGTACGGGAAGACTCCAGGAGGTCAATGGGATCATGAAGAAAGACGATTACATCAAGATTCTTGATGACAACGTCAAGGCCTCTGCCAAATCATTGAAGCCAGGGCGCGATTGGAACATTCAATCAGACAACAATCCTAAGCACAGAGCAAAAGTAGTCAACAAATGGTTTGAAGACAACAGGGGGGAGGTTTTAGAGTGATTTTCGTGAAATCCGGACTGAAATCTAATTGAAAACTTTTTAGATGAGCTTAACAGACGAGTCAGAGCAAGAAACCAACAGATTTGACCGAGTTACATAACTACTGTCAAGAGGAATGGGCCCAAATTCCCCAAGAGTATTGGGAGACACTTGTGGATGCTTATTCTAGATGTCCGAGTCAGGTTCTGGCAGTAAAAGGCAATGCTACAAGTACTAATGTATAGTGTATGTAAACTTTTGAACCACTGTATTTCTGGGAAATAAAGAACGATGTTACATAATTCTGAAATAAAGAAACTGTAATCAATGAATGTAGCAAGAAAAGAAAATAGACATCTTAAGTATAATTCCCCATGAAAAAGGTATTTGTGAGAACAATAAAACCTTTTGAACATTTGAGTTGAATATTTTTCACCAAAGTGTATGTAAACTTCTGACCTCAACTGTATGTGGTAGAGAGGGCGAGCTCTCCTCGACATCGTAGGTTTTCTCCGGGGGCTCCGGTTTCCTCCTACATATCATTAATATCGTCCAGTATTGTTTGATGAGTAGCTATAATGCCCTAAGTGGGCGCTTGCACTCCTTAGATAACATTTATTTTAAAAGAAACAGGATCACTCCGATACAACACTGAAGTTGACAAATGTGACCTCCACCACAAAACCAGTCATCAGACACTCTGAGGTTGGCAAGTTCGGACCAATGTCAGTTCGGGAAAGTTCCGAATTTGGAAACGTTTCTGATTTTGGAAGCCCAGCGATTCCAATATTGGCAACGTTTCCTTTTTTGGAAGCGGTTTTCGATTCCGATATCGGAATCTTTGTAGGCCTTCTTGCATGTTAGGCCCAATCGGGACATGAAAAGCAAAAATCGGGAAGTGTTTTTTTCCACTAACAGATGGCAGCACCTGTGACCTTGTATTTCACGGCGTACAATCTGAATTGCTGGTGTAAGTTGGCTGCAATCATCGATAATCATCTATTATCATCATCAAAAGGCTCAGTTCCGCCAGAATCTCTATCTCTTGGCTTCCAAATTCGGAAACGTTCCCGCTATATTGGAATCGAAAATAGCTTCCAAAAAAAGAAACGTTTCCAAAGTCGGAAACGTTTCCAATTTTGGAACTTTCCCGAACTGATGTATTTGTCAATTTCAGTATTGTCTGCGATTCTATTTCTGTCTTTATCTCCTGGTGTCATGTCGGTACGTTCAGGCTCATCTTCCATGCGACTTTACACTGGTTTTGTAGTGGAGGGTCACTCACATATTCATGAATTTTGCATTTAAATTTTGATAGGTATTTTGAAGTTAGAGAATCGCATAGCAACAGAATTAGAATAGAAACAATGAATTTGTCAAATGCTAGCCTTGGGAGGTCAGAGATTGTCTAACATTATCCTTCCAATGTCATTTCAGTGGTCATACAATTTAAAGTTCTGGTGCTCCATGTTTAAGAGACTTATTGAATCCTGGCATTTCAAGCGTGATGGCATTTATCGACCGGTCCTGGAGCTGAAGTTACAACACCGCGCCGGGCCAGAAATCATGCGCTTTCCATGGCGATGTTTCTACAAGGAAGACCGAAGTCCCTATACACCGTAGGTTTCCTTCTCCCTTAAGCCGGCCGCACACGAAGTTAAAACGGCATCGCCAAAGCGTGCGCCCGCCACTTGGCGACGTCAGTTTCCCCTCGTGTGCGGACAATTTTCCAGCAGATTTTGGCCATTCATGCCTGAAAGCCAATTTTCTATCGTGTTTAAAAATTTTCGGCGGGCTCGCCAGTTTCCCCTCGTGTACCAGTTGCCTTTCGTCTTTTCGCTGCTGAGCATGCGCGGAGTTCATATGACATTGCAAAATGGCTGTGCCCATGGAGCAGACGACTTTGTGGGAAAACATGTCCAACATGTGGGTATCCTTCTTTGTTGCGCTGCTTGTACGATCACACTTCAAAACTCACTCAACACCATTGGTTGTTAATGTTCTTCAGCACTGCTGCGCAGTGACACCACAGACACAGCTGACAGCAGCAGCATGATACGCCAGCAGTCATACCGAACGCCATGGGTGCAGCCATTTTGCAGTGTCATACTAGTATGATCTCCGCGCATGCTCAGAAGCGAAAAGACGAAAAGGCAACTGGCGTTAGTTCAGCGCACATGAGGGGAAACTGGCGGGCACGCCTAAAATTTTTAAACGATAAAAATTTGGCTTTCGGGAATGTCAGGCAGGAACAGCCAAAATCGGCTGGAAAATCGTCCGCACACGAGGGGAAAGTGACATCGCCAAGTGGCAGGCCCGCGCTTTGCGATGACATTTTCCCTCGGTGTGCGGCGGGCTTGGTCATCCCAGTGATCTACTGTCCACGGTCATATTCTACTTGTGGCTGTCTACTTTCAGGAGAGCTGAACGAGATGACAATAACAGCCGGATCATAACCTATCGGGTGTTTGATCTTTGGTCTGATCAAAGTTCACCTGTCGACACGAGGTAGGTTTTGCTTCAGTTGGTAGGAAGTTGATGAGGTGAAAGGAAGAAGGCACATTTCCGTCAGTCTTGCTTAAGCTTTGTTCACTGGTAAACTGATCAGCTCTAGCAGGGGGGTAGCTGCACTCCTTGCGCAGTGTCTTCTCACTCATACCTGTCGTTCATAGACACTGCTTACATTAGCCAGATCCCCGCCGATTTACCACTAGAGGGCGTTTAGCGTAACTAACGGAATACATGAAACATTTTCTGATTGGTTCACTGTCAGCGTCCATGACAACCGTGGCAGACTGGTCACTCGTCGTAAAGCATTTTATATGGGACCGTTGCATTACGACGCAGCACGACTAGTCTACAACAGCAATGGATGCCCCTCCCCC
>NMRB01000966.1:119967-135836 GCA_002633025.1 Notospermus geniculatus | reverse complement strand
TTCAAATCCAACATGGCTGACGTTCTCTCGTGATCCACGACATTTCAGACGAAGCAATCGTCACAGACATGATGATTTCGTCAGATCATTCACGGGAGCGCACCCCCCGGCGGTCCCCGACATGAAATTTCAGGTCTTTTCACGCGGCTATTGCCTGCTTTGAAAAGATACGACGGAGAATTGTTTTGAGAGGAGTACCCCACACCACCACCGCCACCACCACCACCATCTCGCCGTCGACATTCCTCCACACTGACTGCAGACTCCCGAGACCTGCCTCCGTGGCTACCCAACGTCAACAGAGACCCCACAAATATCAATACAGCTATCTATGGCTTCATTACAGGTATTCATAAAGCTCTATTAAGCATTGTTACCGGATAATTTCAGGGTGGTTAAGATAATCTCCCTCTCATCACCGGGTAATTTGTCCGTCAGCGGAGACGAGGGTTCCTCGTTGGCTTTGTTCGCTTGGTCAAAAGAGCAACTTGTGCCGAGGCCAGGAAGTGACCAAGGAACGGCCAGTGTAATTGACGGAGGACTGCCCCTCGCCATTCATTAGTGACTGACGGTTGATCTCCAGTTGGTTTCGTTACTTTCGGGCGAAAGGAGTTACCTGTATATCTAGCGTGAAAGACTGAAGTTGGAACGCATCTTGTCTCCCGACCCCGGGCTCCCGACAATGGTTCTAGGAGCGTCGCAGGATGGCCCACGAAGCAAGAGAGCGATGAGGCCAAAACAAAAAATATGATACTTTTGCTACTGCAGATGCTCGCCTCCTTGTCTTGCCCAGCGGACGTTGCTATCATGCGTTGACCTGCTGCATTTCATGCAGCGGTTCGAGTTTTTTTCAAAATGGCGGACCATCATTGAGTCGCAGTTTTTGCGGAAAGAAAGTGTGACGTGAAAAAAATCAACCTACGAACTCGGCAAATCAAATCTTGACAAACTCAATCTTCTCGTCGATGAGAATTGACGAGAAAAATGTCACTTTCAGGTAATATACCTCGTATCCGGGACTATATCATGCAAACCAATGCGCAAATGTGATCAGCCCATGATTGAGGAGGGATACACGCAAGAGGATGTTGTCAGTCATTTAAGAAATGACGCCCGGGGATGGTTACTAGGTCACCTGTGGTATTGGTTACCGATGCCGCCGCTAGGGGTGACATCGGGACCATACAGTCGCCTGTACTGGGTATACTTGAACTGCACAATACTCAAACTGTCGTACAAGCGCCACCTACCCACCTAGCCAGCCACCAATCCGCCCCAAAGACGATCCAAGGTGAAGTCACCATTCTTTTGTGATTCAGCTTTCTGCCTTGTTTGTGTGGGTTGATTCTAAAAGAAAGGAGATTATCATTTGGTCTTAGATCGTAAGTTTCCATTTAGCTATAATAAACGACTAATTTCCACAAACTGTTGTAGCTGCCGCTCTCAAAAGGAACAGCATTACCGGCATCAAAGTCGGTTAATAGCATTACCGCATCGCATTCTGACTGTTTAGGTATCATGTGCGGGATTATTGTTGCAATTATGGCCGCTTAGAAATTCGCTACGATTTGATTCGATGCGATTTTTAAAAATAACGCTTTGTGGTGACTTTGTAACTATTTTCTCATCGGGCTATCCGATTTTTAAGAACTATGGAAACAAGTTACGATTTTTTGACTTAATGACAGAATGTTGTTTTTGGTTCTGGTAGTTGTGAAGGCTTTAATACAGGTGGACCACTCCAGGTGTTTTTAGACCTGTGCACTTCATTCCCAACTCAAAGTACACCCTTTAAAAACCACTTTCACAATCTAATTTCAAACGGGAAGAGTCATCTTTTTATCTCTACCCATCAATGCACCCCTGAACATTAAGCGATGGGTTCTGGAAAATGCAATTAGTGATGAAAAGTCGGGAGTTGACTTAGTCTCCATTAGTTTGATGCGATGCTGTGCTGCCCCCACAGTGCGCCCTTAAAGGGCGAACATCCCGGGGTAATCTCTGCGAATTTATAATTCTAACATGGACGCAGAGTATCCGGAGACGGCGGAATCGATGAAGAAACGACGACCACCAATACTTTCAATATGGCCGCCAGGTTTCACCAAGTAGTGAACTTGTCGTGAAGTTAAGTATTGGTGAAACACTCGAGCGTCGCCGCATAAATGATCAGGTGTCGTGCTGAGTCGCTAGGAATCGGAATGTACTTTGCGAAAGGATAAATTCAATCAGGAACTTTTGTTACGGGGTATAGGAAACAGGATTTATGAAGTGTCATATTGTGGTTAGAAGTGAGATTCTAATCGATTCCATGACATCTCGTTGCTCGAATCACTTCGACCTGATTGCTTAGAATAATTCATCACATTACTGCCTACAATTTGTTTGATTTACAACACGTTTTATGCAGATCGTCATAACTGGCCAAAGTTTGTTTGAAAAGTTCTCCGCAGACGACATGAACTTTGGTCGGCATTGCGCATGCGCAGTGCCAAAGAAAGAATACTACGTACGATTTCCATTTTTGGCGTGAATTTGCAGAAAATTCTTTGTTTTCTGTCGACGTGCTTTTCATCCAAAAGGGTGAATACCCGTACTACAAGGGAACTCATTTGCATACGGCAAAAAGCAGTCATCGGAACATCTCCTCACAGTGTAAAGAAACACCGTTGGTTTATCACACGTGTTTCAATATATGCTCAAAGCATTAACCAACCTCGACCAAACACAAAACCTTTCTAACGCGATCCATCGCCGCAGAACCTTCAGTTGTGATTCTAATGGAGAAAAAGTTGAAAATCGAAACTCGAAAGTAGTCCTTGGGTCATGCAATTAATTTAATTTGTATTTGTCATTTGGAATTCAAATTCTGACGCCAGATGGCAGTAACTTTAAACTGATAACTTCAATTGCCGGTCTTTTTACATTCTCAATAGGTTTTTTCATTTAAAATGATGCCAGATCTCCGGCGGGCGAATTTCCGCTTTGATTCGAATCAATAGCGGAAAGCATTATGGGTAAATGTCAAAACGAGATTCTATTTTCTTCGGCGGAAATCAAGAGTTGGCACCGGTGACATATGGATTTAAGTTTTACGTTTGATGTCGAGGATTGGAGGCAGATTTCCTGTATCCAAGAGGGGTCGTGTATCCGTAATGACATATCATACTGGTTTATATATTTCATAATTTGGAATTCGTCATTCATATCATGTTTAATTAGTTACGAGTAGAATCGAAATCATCTCAGGAGATTGCGAACCACGTGTAACTACTTGAAAGAGGAATTCATCTCTTAGAAAGTTTACCGGTCTGATGCATGTATTTTTGAAGATTTTTGAAATCCTGGAGATCAAGCTCAAGTCAGGTTTAGATGAAATACCGGTACACAGAGAGCATAAATAAGGACTGGCAATGATGAAGTAATCATGATCGCGAGCCTATCATCGAAATCTCGCCCGCAGTTCAAACACACGCGATATCGCACGAGAGGCGTACGACTGAGTTATACCAAGCCCGGCGGCACTGAAGTTACGCGTGATTTTCTGAGTTTATCCTTAATCATATTTAATCCACTGAAATATATCGACTTTCATTTAAAATTTGATTTGTTCGCTTTGATCAAGGAAGCAATATTGACCCTTGTTTGCAGTCAGTGTGTTCAAACTAACCCTGAAAGGAGTGCAGCAATTGACTTTGTAAAGATTAACGATTCCGACAAGTTTTCAACTCGTCTGTTGATGAAATTGATTCCTATAGGCCTCGGGCTGATCGTCAGGTGAGGATAAATAAGTTTCTCCGTGATGAAATAAGGGCGGAATGACGTATGTCAACCCTTACACGCTGCCTCATTTGACCAATCACGCGGTACTGATTGTAGTGTCTACATGCGCTNACTACTTGAAAGAGGAATTCATCTCTTAGAAAGTTTACCGGTCTGATGCATGTATTTTTGAAGATTTTTGAAATCCTGGAGATCAAGCTCAAGTCCAGGTTTAGATGAAATACCGGTACACAGAGAGCATAAATAAGGACTGGCAATGATGAAGTAATCATGATCGCGAGCCTATCATCGAAATCTCGCCCGCAGTTCAAACACACGCGATATCGCACGAGAGGCGTACGACTGAGTTATACCAAGCCCGGCGGCACTGAAGTTACGCGTGATTTTCTGAGTTTATCCTTAATCATATTTAATCCACTGAAATATATCGACTTTCATTTAAAATTTGATTTGTTCGCTTTGATCAAGGAAGCAATATTGACCCTTGTTTGCAGTCAGTGTGTTCAAACTAACCCTGAAAGGAGTGCAGCAATTGACTTTGTACAGATTAACGATTCCGACAAGTTTTCAACTCGTCTGTTGATGAAATTGATTCCTATAGGCCTCGGGCTGATCGTCAGGTGAGGATAAATAAGTTTCTCCGTGACGAAATAAGGGCGGAATGACGTATGTCAACCCTTACGCGCTGCCTCATTTGACCAATCACGGTACACTGCTTGTAGTGTCTACATGCGCTTGAAAAAGTAGTAACGTAATGTGTTTCACGATCAGACAATAAAATCTTTTCTAAAGAACAGTACAATTTGCCCTGTACTCTGCTAAATAATGATTCCTGGTTGATGTGCGTGACTGCTTCTAATGTCAAAGGGCGTGGCGCCAACTGTGAGATCTGCGCACGCGTGAGACTGATTGCAATTCATCAAAATGCGCAAATCAAATCCAAAGTTAAGAGAGACGAACGGAGTTACTCCACCATAAAAACCCGATCCACCCAACCTGTCTATTTTCGCCCAGGTCTTACCACGTAAACGTGTTTAATTCAACATCGTGCCAGGCAATTGATTTCATTTGTAAAATGCATTTCTCGTTTGTCACATTTGATAAGAGTTTATGCATGTCTTTAAATTGAATCAGGAAACGTAAAAAAATCATTCGTGTAGTTTTCTCCAATACGGTTTACTTTTGGCACGAAGCGAGGTGAATACGATCGAAACAGTCATTCGTCACTCTCAGTGACGTCAGAGGTTCGGGACATGCGCAGAATGATCGCCAAACTTCCCAAAGAATCACTCAGGAACTTGCCTGATCTTTTTCTGTGTTTGGGAGGAAACCGTTAACGTTGGCTTATCCCCTGAAGGACGTACCGCTGAAGATGGAGTGAGTAATCTCCTTATAAAAGACACTATATACACTTTATCACACCCCATTTCCGACTTCGGGTTTGTAAATTGTTGTCGTTCTTAGACGGGACTGGGTAGTCTCAACCGTACAACGATGTAACGTTGAAAAGTAGTTTTTCAGCCGAACCTAGTTTTTTAAGCCGAAGAGTTTCCGAAAGAACAGTCCGCGTGTTGTTTTGAACCATTCTAAGCCACATTACGCCACAGAGAAGTGGCTCCCTCCATCCTCCTAAATAGGAGAAAGTTACCACACACTAGTTCTGCGTCTATTCCAGCGAGGGTTGCCGACGGACAGGGACAAACCAAGGGTCGAAATATTAATTAATAACTTCTCTTTCTTCTGGTCAGTCGCTGTATGTCTACCTGAGGCGTATTGACTGACGATCGAGATATGAGATCATATTTGCTGGTCGAGCGACCCAGGGCCAACCAGCAAAAGCTTGGCCTCTCTGACCTCCGTCTTTGTCCTCTCTTTTGAGGGGAATCCACAGGAATGATTAAATAAGGTTGCCGATAACCAAGGAGGTATCGGAGAAAGAAAATCATTGACCAAAATACACCCCCAGAGAACTCCAGCCTCTTGACTCAGAAATGACCTTTTGTACAGATGTTATTACGATTTGATGGATTTTAGTCTCGGAGAGGTTTTTAATCACTGGTGATCGATCTCTCTGAGACAGGCAGTGTGTTATATTATTCGCGTCAGAGGCGAATTTCTCTTGTCAACTTTATTATTTTTCGGGCGCCGTGGCTGTATTTTTTCAGCGAAAGTAGCGAGTCTACTGTAGCGTGTTCGTTTTGTAACGACACAGCGAACGTCAACTCACAAGAAAGCTTCGCAAAAAAGCTTTTTTTCTTATCATTTGAGAGCTTGGTAATGGTTCTGAAATAGGGCCTTCTTATCAAATTATCACATGATGGTATTTTAACCAGTGTTTGCCGCCAATATTCGGTTAATGGCAGACAATCAGATGATCACACAGGAGAATCTCGCCCACTCTCCCAACCATAACATATGTTTACATATTGCCAAAGAAAAAACACGGCTTTCATCCCTCAAACTTTATCAATATCCTCGTGTCTATTCTTCATAAGCATGCGCAAGGGATACTTGTTAATTGAAAGAGGGAAGAAGCATCCATTATCAGGAAAAGACACCTTGTGATCAAACTGACCAGGTTTCGTGCGAGACTCAAACAATACAACGAAAGTTCATCTGCTGTGATAGCCGCCTACATCACTCGCCATGTCACGCCGCGTAGGCTAATGACAAAAACAAAAGGTCACATGAGAAGTTCGTCTTCTGACCCTTGTTTTGTCGAGATCACACGCGAGGAAATTGTCTGTGTCCTTTGATAAACATGGCATACCCCCCCCCCCCCCAACACCACCACTTTGTTGACGTGGGCAAGCGCTTGTGGAAGAAATGGCCGAACAACGGAAGTGAAAGAGTGTCTTCCTCAAGTAAACTTCCGGTTGTGTTGTTGTTGTTGTTGCTGTTTTTTACTTTACTTCCGGAGAAGCCGTGACTCGTACTTTCCCAAATTTGTTATGGGGCCTTTTGTGGCACATTCGCAGACACTATGAGGGAGGTTACCGGTACATTTGCAAACATAATAATGGAACGTACGGTGGCATGCATCAATGAAAAGCTGTACACACTGGCAGAGATCAGACAGTTGGTGAAACTGACCGGCTGCTTTCACACCCACGGTTCCAGTGCGATCCCCACGATGGTACTCTCCGGGTAGAAAGGTTCACGGCACGAATGGCCATGGTTCACACAGGGCGTCAGGAAGGTGGCAAAATCACCTCCTGTCGACAGAATAATTCTCACGTGAAATTTTTGTTTCGTCGATGAGTTCACGAGTCGTGTTTCCTGGATTTCCAAGGTCGCATATCTGCTCTGGCGATTTGTTCACCAGCAGTGCAGTAGAATAGTGAAAGGACGCACCAACCAACCGCAATGTTGTTGTTTCCTCTTGTCCGGACACGATTTGGATGAAGCAATAATCTGTCCATCCGCTTGGACTATGACCCTAAAGTACCCAGTCAGAGGTTGGATCGCGGTAAGCACGCATACAGGATATTAGAAGTGGCTAGGACTTCGATCCTTTCCCGAGAAATGCCAATAAGACAGCGTGCTCCAATGTCAGGTTTCATCAAAAGATTTCGATCATCCGGCTCAAAAGATTCGCCCTCCGGCCACGCCTTGTTTAAGTTGGGAATGATACTCTATACCCGGGTTTATACCACTTCACCATGCGCGAGGGGATTCATTTCTTCGATGACCTGACACAATTCTCTGAATCTGAGGCTCAATTAGCCACAACAGAAAGACAGACTACCCGAATTCTGGAAGCACGTGTGTCTCCAAGCTTCGCAAGAAGTCAGTGTAAGTTGTAACTTGGATTTTTTTAACTGGTAATAGATTTTCGACATTGCAGACTGGCATTACGCTAGGAAAGCTAAGCTAGCCAAGCGTAAAGACACAGGCTCATCGGCTAATTATGGTAAATCTGGTCTACACACCGGAACACGGCTCATCTGAATCACTGCGTCAAGACAAAAAAAGTAGCCCATTATTTTCTAACTTGTCGAACGCGGGATAACGAACTGAGATGCGACGGAGTGGATTTCCGGCGAATCACTCAAACCAGACGGGTCATTGTCGAGGCTTGGCATTGTTTCGCTATCAGACAGTGCAGTGGCCCACAAGGAAATAAACATCGGCGACGAGGCTAAAGATTCTCAGCTACCTATTCCTCCACATCTCTGTTCAATCAAAAACGACAAAACTGTCCAAAACTAATCAAAGAGTGATTGATTTGCTTCAAATGAGATGGAACTAAAGCGATGCTCGGTTTCCCGATTACCGCGACGACCAACCCTAGTGGTGGGTTATGGAACTTATATTTTGTCCATAAACGCCGCTGTCGGGAGATGACGAAACTAACTATAAAGCAACAACGCGGGCGATGCGTTTCACTGTTCACATGAAGAATCTGTCCAGAGATTTTTCAATGACAAATGGAAAAATTCCTCTGGGATCGGCGATTGGGCACTTCCAGGGAGTTTCATCCGCTCGTTAAGGTACCCGGGGTGAGGAAACAGCTAACTGCCTCCATCACTCACTAAGATCAATCAAACAGACAAATGATTTCCGCCATTTTCCCACGTGTCCAACAAATTCGAATCAATGAGTCAAAATGGTTTAT
Organism: Notospermus geniculatus; assembly: GCA_002633025.1. Lineage (NCBI taxonomy): Eukaryota > Metazoa > Nemertea > Pilidiophora > Heteronemertea > Lineidae > Notospermus > Notospermus geniculatus. The sequence goes on along the minus strand of NMRB01000966.1, from coordinate 127,435 downwards.
TTTTCTGTCAATTATATTCCTGTTTTGCTTATGTTTTTTGTGTTTGTGCCTTTTTATGGAATCAATTACAGGTTGTGTGCTGCTTATTTTAGATTATTTTCAATTATCGATCACTACTCCTCAATTTTCTGAAAATTTATGCCTGCGTTGGTGATAAACGTACTCACAACCCTATGACAAGACGTCAAACAGTCCACGATTTATTTCTGTCCCTTACCAAGAGAGATCGGGTGTGTCACGTTATATTTGGGAACATTGACTCTCAATACATAGCTGGATATCAATTGCGTCGTTATATAAGCCAAACTGAATATATGAAATATTTGATTGGAAGCCTGACAGTAAAACGACATATAGTCCTCTAGACTGACATCATGCAGGACAAAAACAGCGCCCTCGTAGGAAATGGCGAGTCAAATCCCGTCACCTTTTCTTCAAGAATCGGCCCGATGGGGATCGAACCCACAAACCTCAAGATGACGAATGCCGATGTTTAACTCCACCACTTTGAAAGTCCGACTGGGAGGGAATGAAACTCAGAACCGGTTTATTCCCATTTCGCCCCTAATGTAAACTCTATAGCTAATCCTAACCCTAAACCTGGACCTAACCATTGAGGGCGAAATAGGAAGACACCCTCATAACAAGGACCTCAGAACGATCGGCCGTTTTTTCTCCCACCAGAACACGAACCTCTGCTGGCGGAAACTGTGTCTCTAACGAGATAAGAGATGAATCAAGACCTTGCTACGTCGGAGGCATTCTGTTAATTCCTGATGCCATGGAGACTAACTGCATCTGCAAGATCATCCGAAGACGATAATTAAATCGTTGGATGTCTTTGAAGATTATTACTGCCCGGTTGGCACAATCAAAATTAATNCTATCAGACAGTGCAGTGGCCCACAAGGAAATAAACATCGGCGACGAGGCTAAAGATTCTCAGCTACCTATTCCTCCACATCTCTGTTCAATCAAAAACGACAAAACTGTCCAAAACTAATCAAAGAGTGATTGATTTGCTTCAAATGAGATGGAACTAAAGCGATGCTCGGTTTCCCGATTACCGCGACGACCAACCCTAGTGGTGGGTTATGGAACTTATATTTTGTCCATAAACGCCGCTGTCGGGAGATGACGAAACTAACTATAAAGCAACAACGCGGGCGATGCGTTTCACTGTTCACATGAAGAATCTGTCCAGAGATTTTTCAATGACAAATGGAAAAATTCCTCTGGGATCGGCGATTGGGCACTTCCAGGGAGTTTCATCCGCTCGTTAAGGTACCCGGGGTGAGGAAACAGCTAACTGCCTCCATCACTCACTAAGATCAATCAAACAGACAAATGATTTCCGCCATTTTCCCACGTGTCCAACAAATTCGAATCAATGAGTCAAAATGGTTTATTTTTCTGTCAATTATATTCCTGTTTTGCTTATGTTTTTTGTGTTTGTGCCTTTTTATGGAATCAATTACAGGTTGTGTGCTGCTTATTTTAGATTATTTTCAATTATCGATCACTACTCCTCAATTTTCTGAAAATTTATGCCTGCGTTGGTGATAAACGTACTCACAACCCTATGACAAGACGTCAAACAGTCCACGATTTATTTCTGTCCCTTACCAAGAGAGATCGGGTGTGTCACGTTATATTTGGGAACATTGACTCTCAATACATAGCTGGATATCAATTGCGTCGTTATATAAGCCAAACTGAATATATGAAATATTTGATTGGAAGCCTGACAGTAAAACGACATATAGTCCTCTAGACTGACATCATGCAGGACAAAAACAGCGCCCTCGTAGGAAATGGCGAGTCAAATCCCGTCACCATTTCTTCAAGAACCGGCCCGATGGGGATCGAACCCACAAACCTCAAGATGACGAATGGCGATGTTAACTCCACCACTTTGAAAGTCCGACTGGGAGGGAATGAAACTCAGAACCGATTTATTCCCATTTCGCCCCTAATGTAAATTCTATAGCTAACCCTAACCCTAAACCTGGACCTAACCTTTGAGGGCGAAATGGGAAGATACCCTCATACTAAAACAAGGACCTCAGAACGATCGGCCGTTTTTTCTCCCACCAGAACACGAAACTGTGCTGGCGGAAACTGTGTCTCTAACGAGATAAGAGATGAATCAAGACCTTGCTACGTCGGAGGCATTCTGTTAATTCCTGATGCCATGGAGACTAACAGCATCTGCAAGATCATCCAAAGACGATAATTAAATCGTTGGATGTCTTTGAAGATTATTACTGCCCGGTTGGCACAATCAAAATTAATCAAGAAAGCTCTCATGAAGAATAGACGAGATAGAGAGGCAAATGTACAAAACTTAAAGTGACCTTAAGCTAATGGTACCATTAACTCAATGCATTTTCCATTTGGTTAAAGGTACCATTCGCTTAAAGTCACTTTATGAAACAGGCCCCAGGTCATGCTGATATTGTTCAAATTGAAGTAGTAAAGTCACCCCCGCTCATGGCGCCACTGCTGATTAGATCACCGTGACGTCACGATGCTGACGGTGTCGAAGGCCACCGACTTTTGCCGATCCTTTACGGAGGTTCGCGAGCGGCATTGTAAATGGTTTGTGACAAGTAACAACCACAGATTCTCGTCGCCATGAGAACCATGGCCGCTTCCTACTTTCCCAAACTGAATAAGTTGAAAAGTGATATCGGTTCTTCATATTGCCTTTGTTTTCTATCGTTTCAGAGACAACTGGCTGGTAGATGAATACCTTTCCTAACAGATTCGACGAAAACGATTGAAGAACTAACTGCAACCAAAAACCCAACGTTTCGAGAAGAACGGGTTTCGTCATGTCTTGTGTTGACTTCGACACCAGGAAGCCACAGTCTTGGGTGACAATAAACTACGAGGCGGATACTATTCGGGGCATTGTTCGGACACGAGCTCGTGACGTCATCATTCGTCGTCGTGACACCATGACGTCATCGTGACGTCACGAGATACCTTATTAGAAAAGCCGAAGTCGACTGAGGAACTGCAAAAATGTCACAGAAGGGAATCAGGAACACTGATAATACGTGCTTTATTGGACAACACCTCCAGTTTAGAACTTAAAGATGCAGCAGAGATGCCATGTTGTATTGCAGTTAATTTATATTTAAATTAGTTCCAGATCTCAACGGTAGGACTAAATACTATCCTACCGATGAGATCAAGGACCAATCTAACTTCATATTTTGATTGACACTTGAGTTTTTCTTCCGAGAAATTTTCATCAAAATTTTTCTGTTTGGAGAAAATACCTGACTTCAATCGATATCGCCAAAAGTGACCGCGATAAAGAAGGCATTAGGCCTATACTAAACGTTGTCAATCTATGAAAGAATGATCGTTTGGTGAAATGAACCCAATTGTCGCCTGTAGAATGTGGCTGATATCATAATAAAATGCCGTTGTCTTGCATCATCTCTTATCGTTTGATTTCAACAAGAAATGTTAGCCAGACAAAAATAAAATATCTCAGATTACTTCAAACAGAACCTAGCCCATCAGACGAAGAACATCAAGGTAGATGTATGGCACCTTTCCCCAGTATTTCTCTTTTGGTGACGTTATAATGACATTTATAATTTAGTTGATGTCTTCACAAGGTCTCTCTCCATTAGGGCCATTGTGGGGGTGGAAGGCGCTTTGGGGGCGGCGAAGTACTTGATAACACGACACAGAAGAGGTGATTACAAAGGCTACAGCCTGATGTAACCCATAAAGCAAGCGCCTGGCACTTAAATTTCTTGTACTTACCTGGGCGACCTTAATTTCTTTTACAGCTCAGATTTGAATTCCGTCTTTCCATTCAGTGTAGAGCAAAGAGCGATTGTTATGGAGCGCCATTCTGCATGACGAAGATTCTGGACTCGTGCCTGTAGTGAAGAAACAAAAATTTCTCTTTCCTAAGCACAGAAACACAGACAAGAACGATAAACACTCATTTTTTTTTCATTTTCATTTTATCAGGACATTTTGGTACAGAAGTTTTGTCATGTTCTGGAAGAACGGTTGCACTTCCGCACAAGAATAAATTGGCCGTGACAAATTTTATATTTTCCCTTTGGAATCCATTACTGATATTTTATTACTCGAAACCTCGACTGACTGGAAGATCACCAAACGTGCGGAAATTATCAACAAATAATTACAAGAGTTTCATTTCACTGCGCAATCTTTTATGCCTAAGTGGTAATTTGCTGCAAGACAAACACGGTGACGTGCGCGACACAAAAGAGTCCGCGCCCAAAGGCGTGGTAGAATTACCCTAAATTAATCCGCCAACACCACCGCGGGGTAATTAGGCACAATTAAAAGCCAATCAAGTTCAATAACGCTGACAAGGAAGAAGCAAGTGGTCATTAAGATGTTCTGATCAGAGTGATCACCAAGTTTTATCCAATTTTAATCACAGCGATTTATCAGATTTAGCGGATATCGGGGCGCAGAAATCGGAGTTAATTGAGTTGGGTGTTCCGCAAAACAGACGATGTGAAATCTGAATTGTTCCAATCACGTTTGTAGCTCGTGGCAATCTGATTATGTGTTACCAACCGAACTCGATGAAAGCCAGGAAATGGCCATGATTCCGGCAAACTTGTTTGTTCAAACACTTCTCCGTCGGCCATCCACAGTTTTCTAAACGATTGCCGTGTTTTACTTTGCCACAGATGCATTTCTATTGTAAGCAGTCATGAGTTCATTCTCCCTGCAAGACAAGGCCTACTTATAATCTATGGGAGCAACCTCGTTCTCTGAGCACATCTCATTGGTTCACACTGCTCTACTGATCATTAATCCAAGATTTCTCGACAATCTCCCGCAATCCACTCTCCAGACAGCGATTATCTTTCCCAACCACTCTACCGAAGAATACCGACAGTGGCCGACGACCCTGTACGGACTTTGCCTTCGGCACAGCACACTATCACGCCATCTACGCAAAATGCGCAGAAGCAGGATCATCCTGGATGTCTGCAGGCAGAAAGGAGCCTTCACACCGACTTCGCCTGCTGGGGGTTGGATCATAGCCTACTTCATTAGATTTACGACCGACCAAAATGGGAAATGGAGATCGAACAATAGGATGACCTATGAACCGGGCAATTCGCGGAATGCAAAAGAGCTTTGTATCCTGAACAAGAGAGGTGAAAAATAACAAAGCCTTTTCCGTTCCGCATACCTGGTCCAGTTGGCGCATTGGCAAGGTACCAGGCATGACGAACTGACTGGTTCGGACAAAAAGAGCGAGTCCATGGCGTTACCTCCGCAGACGCAATATGCTTATACACACAATAGGCTTATACAATAGGCTTATACACACAATGACTTTAGAGAATTCTCTAAAGTCATTAAGCCTATTGACTAATTGTGTAATCTCCGTCGTAGGCCTATTCATTGTATTTGTGGACAATCAAATTCTTCACACAGTGTTTTGGAAATTCAGATTCATGGTGTGCGTACTCAAATGAAATGACCCACATAAGGCCTCTATTGAGCATATTCCACTTTGAGGAAAAATTCGATTGTGTGCAACAGGCATTAGACCAATTGACACAATGAAACAGCGAGGGCGACTAGGCCTATCCTGTTTTCACTGATCGACGCTTGTGCCACTTCGACATCCGATTTCTTCGATATGCTGGTGCTATGAAGATGACTAAGTTGGCCTGTGACTATAGACGTACATGTAGAGGGAGAACCTATGATTCAGCTTGGATGAATTATACTGACTCAGTATAATTCTCAGGTAGCCTATGCAACGTAGCGGACAACAGTGCAGTGCTTTATGCTACCAAACGAGGAGGTAAGTTTTGCAGCTCCCATCCTTCTGTAGGTGTTCCCACATAATCAGTAGTGAGGTTTCGCAAGCGCGCGGTTAGGCCCTACGACGACGCTTTATTATCTATTGTTTGGGTACCCAAACAATAGATAAACGTCGTCGTATAGGGCCTAACCGGACGCTTGCGAAACCTCGCTAATATTGAAAGTAACGCCGACAACACCAGCCAGTGTGAGCCTTGAGCATGTGCTGGTCTCACTCATGATACAACTGATTGATTCTTGACTTAGTGTGGATGCCAGGCACCTTATTCACGAAGCTTCCGTAACTTAAGGCAGTGCGCAAACTATTTTCTATTTGCGGACAACCTATTGTCCTTTTGCGGACTACCGACTTGACAAAGGATTTGCGTACCCTTAAAGCTATGGGGGCTTTGTTAAGGTCCCAGGACCATATCCTCTTTTTCGGTGATTTTTATGTCCTTCCACATCATCTTTTGCAGACGACATCAGCTGCATCCCGTAAGAGACGAGACTGTCTAACAAAGACGAGAACAGCAGGACCTCGGCGACCCAGCCAGACACCTGAGTGACCTGTCCAATCAATCTTTCCCAGATCCTGGGCCAAGACGAAAACGTGACTTGTACCCAAACAGTCACAAGAAGTCACCGTCAGGAACCAGCAGTGTCGAAGAGCTCGCCAAAAGATGGCGGATTCCCAAGAGATTGATCCGTTGGTGGCGCTCCTGGTGCAGTCGCTGAAGTCACAGATGGCACTGCACCCACTGAACGCTGCAGTTATGAAGGGCAATGTTGATGTCGTTAAATCTCTGGTGAATGCTGGGGAATCTGTCAACATGGCTGATTCAAATGGCTACACCCCCTTACATTTCGCTGACATCGCTAAAAATACGGAAATGGCTGAAATCTTGGTGAGTTTGGGTGCCGACATAACTTTGAAGGACAAAATGGGGATGGACCCTTTGTTTAATGCAGTTATGGGCGATCGTTATGACATGGTGAGATGTTTTGCTCGCCTCGGTGCCGATGTGAACACGTACGATTTTGCTGTTACCCCAATTCTTCGTGCAGTTAACTTGAACATGATCGGTATGGTCAAACTATTGGCCGAGCTGGGAGCTGACGTCAATGCTAAGGAAAGAGGTGGACTTGCCTGTTTCCCGCTTCATTATGCAATATGCGGAAACAACACTGAGATGGTGGAGCTACTGGTACAACATGGCGCTGACATGGAGCAGCAGAACTCTGTTGGTATGAACGCTCTCTGTACCGCTGCCAGTGATGGGAAAAGCGAAATAGTTGAATGCCTCGCTCGTCTCGGTGCAGACCTCAATGCCAAGAACGATGCTGGGATGACCCCTATCTGCTACGCTGTCAACCGTGGATTCTCTGACGTGGTCAAAATTCTTCTGAAGTACGGTGTTAAGTTGAACCGAAATGACTTATCACTTGCGCTGTTGGCACGCAGCATCAGCAACCATGACGAGACCTTACTTGAGATACTCCTTGACGGAGGTACAGACCCGGATCTTGAGCGGCCTATCGGGAGATCCGACACGACCGCACTATACTTCAGCGCAACCTTGGGAAACAAATCTGCAACCCACCTGCTCCTGAACTCTGGTGCGGACGT
>NMRB01000966.1:60874-117781 GCA_002633025.1 Notospermus geniculatus | reverse complement strand
TTCGTGAATGGAAGTAAGAGTTTCCATGACATCTTCGGGGACCTGTTCCATGATTTCAATTCAACATCCGCAGGCAGTAGGATTACGTTTATGGAAGGGACACGTGAGGTGCTCAAACCGATGGACAGGAAGGCATGCACGCCAATGATGTTGTGTTGGGCAGATGAGAGTGGAAAGGAAAGAGTGGGTGTGTCTGTCGACACCGTCCCCTGTATTCACATCAACGACTGGCCAGAAAACGGAACCAGAAGGACATTCCTGATGGACTATGATGAACTGAAGGCGTGGGGATACAACCTCGTCCCCAAGCCTCCTCACATCACGAGCGACATAGCCCACCTCTTCAGTCCACAGGAGCTGCAGGAAATCTGGAGGATTTCGTTCTCACATTTGGAGACGGAACACTTGTACAGGATCCACCCGCGAGTTAAAGCCGTCTACGTCACCGCCAAATGTTTACGAAATCCTGACGTCTGCCAAATCCTGATACGTGACAAAGGAAGTCAGTTGAAAACAGCCGAGAGCTACGTGACGAGTTACATGCTGAAGATGATGTTCTTCAAACGGGCTGAGGAATTCTTGAATACGAAGCAGAGTCTTGGGGAGATGGTGTGCAAAGTATTTGACGATGTTGTTGATGGGCTGACCAACAACTTTGTCCCCCTGTTATTCACGCCAAGCGTCAATGCACTAGATGGCCTCAGGATAGACCGAAGCAAGTGCGTCGCAGTTGCCCGGATTATGTCAAGATTCGTGAAGGCGCTATACTTCCGTGATCTTGAGGAACTGAGCGACAAGGCGGTACCAGACGACGTCTGCTGCAGTGTTTATCAACGTGATCGGTCACTCTTCAAGATTTACGACATCGGACACATTGGGGCCTCTTCCCAAGATGTCAAGATAAAGGACTCTGTGAGCTCCGCCCAAGATGCCAAGGACAACGTCCAGACGACGACATCAGCAGACGGTGCCACACAAAAGGTGGACTCGGAAGATGGCGATGTTGGAATGGAGATGGTACTGTCATACATGGTGGAAGAACTCAACAAAGTGAAAGAACAAGGCATGTCATCTGCTGAGCAAGGCTATATTGGGGAAAATGTGGGCCGGTATTTAGCTGAATTTGGGAAACTGGTGAAGAAACAGATGAAGGACCTACATAGTGCTAGTCGAAGAGACGAAGGAAACGCAGAACCTCAGTAGGTGTCATGTTAGCCAAGAAACTCTCGATCTGTTCATGTATGAACTGGAAAGTGCGGTATATTATAGCATGCAACCTTACAAAACTGGGCGGAACGTCATTGGGGACATCAGCAATAAGTAAAACATAGGTCTATACTAGGCCTACATGTATTTGTACACGCGTATATGCATATACGTAATGTTTGGCGGCAATAAAAGTTAATGATACCATTTCATATTTTTTTTATGATTCACTGGTGTAAGATTACAATTAAAACCAGATAATACTTCACCAGAAGGTATGGATCTGTAGTTTTCTATCGACGTTTACCACGGAGAGAGCGAAATAGCCGGCGGGAAAGGCATGAGCAATGCGGCTGATAACATGATCAAGATTGGATCATGTCGTTGCATGAAAGGATCGGTAGGCCTACAGACGGACCCAGACGGTCGACGAAGTCAATGGATGGGGCAACGGATCGGAGGGAGTCAGTGAATGACGTCAGATGTCAAGCTATAATAAGAGTGCTGTTTTATGCAGACCGTAGGCCCTACATTTTGCCCGTTGTACACGTAGGATTTTCCTTGTAGGCCTACTAAAAATTATAAATGAGGCTCATCAAGTGTGATTTCGGTCATAGGCCACAGATTGCCTAGCTGAAAGGCGTGAACACCCATTTAAGCCCTATTTATAATTTTTAGTACATGTATTAAAAAAAACCTAAGTGTACAAGGGGCATCAGACTACTTGACACGATGAATCATCGAGGACGACTTGGCCTATCCTGTTTTCACTGGTCTGTGTCACTTCGATTTCTGATATGCTGGTATCAAGATTGACCACGTAGGCCTATGACTACAGACCTACATGTACAGGGAGAAACTATATGATTCAGATATACAACGTTTGCGGACAATTTAACAGTGCAGTGCTTCAAGCCACCAAAGCCGAGAGGTAATTTTTTTGCAACGACCCAAGTCGTTTGTAGGTAGGTCTACACTGAATGTGTCAGTGAAACATTGAAAGACACGCCGATAAGCCCAGCCAGTGTGGTCCTTGAGCATGTATAGCTGGTCTCACTCCATCCTGGATCTCCACGTGTATTGGCTACGTGCGAGCGTAGTCGGAGGGCGGAGCGATGTCACAACCCTTGGTAGACGAAATGGTCTCACTCATGACACAACTTTTATTTTTGACTTCTGTACGGTATATGCCAGGATAGAGGATCACATTATTCCTGTGTCCTTCCACACGTCATCATATTTTGCAGACGACATCAGCAACTTAATTGTTCAACGTAAGAGACGAGACTGTTCAACTCCAACAAAGACGAGAAGAGCAGGACCTTAGCCACTGTAGGCCTGCCCAGACACCTGAGTGGCCTGTACATTCAAGAAGAAATAACTTCCCAGATCCTGGGCCTTGACTGACGAAAACGTGATTTGTACACAATCAGAAACAAGAAGCCACCTACAGCAACCAACAGTACCGTACTGAATGTCTCGCCAAAAGATGGCGGATTCCCAAGAGATTGATCCGTTGGTGGCGCTCCAGATGCAGTCGTTTGAGTTACAGATGACACTGCACCCACTGATCGGAGCAGTTGTGAAGGGCAATGTTGATGTCGTGAAATCTCTGGTGAATGCAGGGGAATCGGTCAACACGGCTGATTCAAATGGCTACACTCCCCTACATTATGCGGACATGGCTAAAGATACCGAAATGGCTGAAATCCTGGTGACTTTGGGTGCCGACATGAGTTTGAAGGACAAAATCGGGATGGACCCTTTGTTTAGTGCGGTTATGGGCGAGCATTACGACATGGTGAGATGTTTTGCTCGCCTCGGTGCCGATGTGAACACGTACGATTTCACTGTTACCCCAATTCTTCGTGCAGTTAACTCGAACATGATCGGTATGGTCAAACTACTGGCTGAGCTGGGAGCTGACGTCAATGCTAAGGAACGGGGCGGACTTGCCTATTCTCCACTGCATTATGCAATATGCGGAAGCAACACTGCGATAGTGGAGCTGCTGGTACAACATGGCGCTGACATGGAGCAGCAGAATTCTGTTGGTATGAGGGCTCTCTGTACCGCTGCAAGTGATGGAAAAGGCGAAATGGTTGAATGCCTCGCTCACCTCGGTGCAGACCTCAACGCCAAGGACTATGCTGGGATGACCCCTATCTGCTACGCTGTCAACCGTGGATTCTCTGACGTGGTCAAAATTCTTCTGAAGTACGGTGTTAAGTTGAACAGAAATGACCTATCACTTGCGCTGTTGGCACGCAGCATCAGCAACCATGACGAGACCTTACTTGAGATACTCCTTGACGGAGGTTCAGACCCGGATCTTGAGCGGCCTATCGGGAGATCCGACACGACCGCACTATACTTCAGCGCAACCTTGGGAAACAAATCTGCAACCCACCTGCTCCTGAACTCTGGTGCGGACGTGAACTTCACCAATAGTAAAGGGATGACTCCAATGCACGGGAGCTGTATGTATGGCCACACCGACGTCGCTCGTTTTCTTCTCCTGGCTGGAGCTGACATAAACAAACCAGACGCCAACGGGTTGACACCACTTGACCACCTGCCTTTTCAAAACGTCGTCGACTACGGCGCTGAAAAAAGGTGGCGTACCGCAGGAAAACTGGTAGAAACCGTAGAAATGGACACCCTACCAGATGTTGTTTGCCCTCCGCTAGAGAAGCTTCACACGATCCCTGGATTAGGGAACGTCCTCGCTATTCCAAAGAACCTAGCCGCCCGTGTGTTTAAGGACGTTAAAGAAGTCATGATCATGAAGTTTCCCAAATACGCCGGAAAGCTCTTTGCCGAGGCGAAGATCAAACAGGTTGGAAGCTCGGCAGAGGAGACAAGGACTGGCCTACCGAATGAAATGGACTTCATCTTCCAAGTCGACATGGGTTTGGACAACAAAGCAGTGAAGGATGTCAGGTTTGGATGTGCATCGTTCGTGTATCCCGCCGATTCGAGACAGGCATATGTGTTCGTGAATGGAAGTAAGAGTTTCCATGACAACTTCAACCTGTTCAATGATTTCAATTCAAAATCCGCAGGCAGTAGGATTACGTTTATGGAAGGAACACTTGCGGTGCTCCAACCAATGGACAGGAAGGCGTGCACGCCAATGATGTTGTGTTGGGCAGATGAGAGTGGAAAGGAAAGAGTAGGTGTGTCTGTCGACACAGTCCCCTGTATTCACATCAACGACTGGCCTGAAAACGGAACCAGAAGGACATTCCTGATGGAGTATGATGAACTGAAGGCGTGGGGATACAACCTCGTCCCTAAGCCTCCTCACATCACGAGCGACATAGCCCACCTCTTCAGTCCCCAGGAGCTGCAGGAAATCTGGAGGATTTCATTCTCACATTTGGAGACGGAACACTTGTACAGGATCCACCCGCGAGTTAAAGCCGTCTACGTCACCGCCAAATGTTTACGAAATCCTGACATCTGCCAAATCCTGATACGTGACAAAGGAAGTCAGTTGAAAACAGCCGAGAGCTACGTGACGAGTTACATGCTGAAGATGATGTTCTTCAAACGGGCTGAGGAGTTCTTGAATACGAAACAGAGTCTTGGGGAGATGGTGTGCAAAGTATTTGACGATGTTGTTGACGGGCTGACCAACAACTTTGTCCCCCTGTTATTCACGCCAAGCGTCAATGCACTAGATGGCCTCAAGATAGATCGAAGCAAGTGCGTCGCGGTTGCCCGGATTATGTCGAGATTCGTGAAGGCGCTATACTTCCGTGATCTTGAGGAACTGAGCGACAAGGAGGTACCAGACGACGTCTGCTGCAGTGTTTATCAACGTGATCGCTCACTTTTCAAGATTTACGACATCGGACACATCGGGGCCTCGTCCCAAGATGTCAAGATAAAGGACTCTGTTAACTCCACCTAAGATGCTAAGGACAACGTCCAGACGACGACATCAGCAGACGGTGCCACACAAAAGGTGGACTCGGAAGATGGCGATGTTGGAATGGAGATGGTACTGTCATACATGGTGGAAGAACTCAACAAAGTGAAAGAACAAGGCATGTCATCTGCTGAGCAAGGCTATATTGGGGAAAATGTGGGCCGGTATTTAGCTGAATTTGGGAAACTGGTGAAGAAACAGATGGAGGACCTACATAGTGCTAGTCGAAGAGACGAAAGAAACGCAGAACCTCAGTAGGTGTCGTGTTAGCCAAGAAACTCTCGATCCGTTCATGTATGAACTGGAAAGTGCGGTATATTAAGATGCAACCTTACAAAACTGGGCGGAACGTCACTGGGGACATCAGCAATAAGTAAAAAATAGGTCTGTACTAGGCCTACATGTATTTGTACACGTGTATATGCATATACGTAATGTTTGGCGGCAATAAAAGATAATGATACCATTTCATATTTTTTTTATGATTCACTGGTGTAAGATTTCAATTAAAACCAGATAATACTTCACCAGAAAGTAGTTTCCTATCGACGTTTACCACGGAGAGAGCGAAATAGCCGGCGGGAAAGGCATGAGCAATGCGGCTGATAACATGATAAAGATGGATCATGTCATTGCATGAAAGGATCGGTAGGCCTACAGACGGACCCAGACTGTCGACGAAGTCAATGGATGGGACAACGGATGAGGGATTCAGTGGATCACCTCAGACGTCAAGCTAGTGATGTTTTATGCGGACCGTACGCCAAGCTTCATGTCACCTCCACTCCATTAAAAATCATACTCCTCCATCCCTAAAGCCCGATGGAGTTTGATGTATTCGAAACACCATCGTATTCGTCGTCCGGCGGCCCTCAGCCGTTGGCAATATACTCGATACTGACCTTTTATCCCATTTTAGTATTACTGGTCCTGGGAACGATACTGAACGCCTTGGCCTTCGCAGTTTTTTTTAAGCACAAAGTCGGTAAGCCCTCGACGAGGATCCTACTTTCTGTTCTGGCACTTGCTGACACAGCAGTTTTATATACCGACCCGTTACGGCTTGTCACATTCTCCATATTTCGGGTTAACATTATGAGCCTGACAGCCCCAGGATGCCCGATCTACCAATTTTGTTGCTACTTTTTCAGACATTTTTCTCATTGGAATATCGTGCTCGTTACAGCAGAAAGATGGATATCGGTAGTGTATCCATTGAAAGCTAAAGATAAATGTATTTGTACAACAAAGGGAACCTGCTTTGCTTTCATGACGACTTTCGTTCTTCTTTTTGGTGCTGATGCACATTTTCTTTTCGGTTATAAACTAACGACTATTCAATTAGGACTGCGAGGTCCGTCCATCTCCCTCTGCAGCAGTCAAGTCGCCCTCGACCAATTTTACCATGTTTTCTACAACTTTGAAATCATCCTTTCTTTAGCCATACCATTTATTTTCATCATATTCTTCAATGCGTCAATACTGTACACTGTCGGGAGGAGCCGCTGGAAGCATAAAAGTAGCGCGAGATCGGCTCAGTCGAACAACATGACTGTCATGTTGGTCACTGTGAGCATAGCCTTTGTTATTCTTCTTGCTCCAACAAACATCAGTGCAATTCTGGCGAATCCTCTATTGGGGCTAAAAACAGCGACCAAAATTCTCGGCTTCGATGGGTATATGATGCTGATCTACGCATTCCGTGGAGTTTCCTTCATTTTAGGGACTCTAAATCACTCCATCAATTTCATTTTCTACTGCGTGAGTGGGACGCTTTTCCGACGGCATTTTTTCGCAACGATACGAAATATATTTTCGAGGAATGCCGTGTCGAAAATCCTGCCCTAACAGCAAGGCTAGGCCCCTACAGGCAATTTCTAGGGGTACAGAAACGTCAGGCGGGTCAATTGTAGCCTAGTTACCGGTACTGTTTATCAATAAATGGGGATTTTTAGGCCTAATCCATCGGGGCGCACAACGCTCGGTGTCGTCATGGTGTAGCTACCGTACGTACCATGCGTACGCCCGCCAGACAACGCATCATCTGTCAGCTAGGCCCAGGTTAATAAATCCACACCCGTGTTGGAACGGCGAAAGATTTTTCGGGGCCCAAAGGACGCTAGAGATCATGTTGCAGCAAATTACGGTCGTTTTTGTTGTTATACTCACGCATGGAATCCCGAAAACGATGAATTAAATCAGTCGATTCGGCCTGCTGCGTCCGCATCACACCGCCATCCACAACCCGTGCGTGGCTCGTGCGCAAGTCCGATAATCGGGATAGTGTACGGAGCATCACAGAGTACAACGTGGGTTTCGCAACGCTGCGCGAGACTTGCTGTACTACCGCGCTGCCATCTGTGGCTAAAAAATGAAACTAACCAAAACCGCCAGTCAGCCGCAGTTCACGTCCTGTACAACAGATGGCAGCAACATAGACCTTCCAACTTGAAGAATACATTGTATTACCTTAGTTTTTTACCAACCTGTAGAACCATGACGCACCATAAATGCAGACCATTGAGTGATTTCTGATCAAAGGTCTGCATTTTTCCTGCAGATATGAAGAAATGAATCGCAAGAGAGGCCTTGAGAGAACTCAAAATAAGACAAAATAAGACAACAATTTAACAGAAACGCATGATTTCATATCTTGATGGATGAATGAATCAACAGAGTTACAGTAATATGTGATACAGAAAATACATCGAGCACTCTGCCAGATACATTATGTCCAATATTGCATATCGGAACCATAACTGCTAGGCCTACCAGGAGGCAAATGTACAAGAGACAAACCAGACACCACCCAGTGAATGCCAGAAAAATTCCAGACTTATTGAACAGAAAATATTGGACAAATACATAAGTTGTCTTCCACATTCCTTTTTTGCTCAACATAATACATTTCTTTTATTACCGGTACGGTACCATAATGGTTATTTTTCCATTCCCTGCTTAGCTTGTGGGCAAGGATGAAGTCCCCAGAGACAAATTATAGGAATTTCAAAGCCAGTCCAATTTGTCTTCAGAAATCTTGATGTTCAAACTCTTCGTGACTTCTTGATGATCCTGTCTTCCATAGTAGGTTTCCTGAAAAATATAACAAGGGATCCTTCTGCCCAACACTTTAGGTGAGGAACAATTGAATTGATTGAAAATGCATTATTACCAGTACCGGTAAGGTTCATCCTCCACAAGCTCCAACTGATCCACAGGTTTGCAATTGGACAAAACTTCATGTTTTAACTAACAGGACTAGCATGACATTTACTGTACAATTTGCAAATCATAACGGTATATTATAGTCCTAACACCCTCACTTTAGCACAGAGCTGCATCATTTACCCTGATTTTTTCTTCTCTATGGGTATTGAACACTATCTGGATCTGAATTTTGAGGAGGTGTTTCGGGAATGACACCCTTGTGTTATTGTAGGCCCTACAGTCCCCCAACTTGGATCCTCCATCATGAAAGAATACGGAAAGCACAAGTTGTATTCACTACCGGTATTCCTAGAGTTGGACACCAATTGCCAATGGTGCTGGAACCCAGTGCATGCAGACACCATGCGACGCAATGACAGTACACACGGAACTACAATCCAGTCTTTACACCACTGTTCACGGTTCAATGGTGTCGAGTCTGCAATGAAGCTCTGTCCAAAGTGGGATTCTCAGCTACACTCCTAAAATGACTCACCCCAACCCGAGAAAGTTGCCTACGTGCATGTACATAACCTACAATCTTGCTAAATGCACATTTCATAAGGGACACAAACCGCGTGAGCTACTGCAAAATCTTGTCCGCAGTCAGGTGTACTTCACTGCGGACAGAAATATAGGTCTTCCAGGCCAGGTGTGCTGTGTGTATTTATATATCGTGGTATGCGGGGCTGGCCTAATACATTAGTTTCGCAGTAGCTCACGCGGAGTGTGTCCCTTATGTTCCCAGGTTAGAATGAACTAAGCTTAATCTACACTTCAGTGTCTTATGTGGGCTGCCTCTGAAATAGATCATTGGGTTGGCTACTAAGTCATCTGATGCAAAACATGACATAATCTGCAGGTTTTATGTGTAGGATATCTAAATTGTTTACCCTACATTCAGTGATTAGGTAAGGCAAATGCTGCCCTCCAGTGGTAAAATGCAGAATTTCCACTGGCGATCAGTTGGGGTATGGTCAAGTGAAGGAATAGCTTATAGTACATCAATCAACCACACTCCCACTGATTCTTAGTGAAGATACAAGCCCTTAAACCAGGCCTTAGACTGGACATGGGGCTAACAAAGAACCCAACACCTGCCTAACCGTCATCAGTTGGATATAGTCCACGAACTAGAGAAAGATCAGTCAAAGTGCACAGCTCTCACCTCCATATCACGAATGCATCAAATGACTTTGTCCCAGCCCATTACACAATAATCACTAATTTATTACTAGTTAATGATATTTAGTTAAAATTTACATTCAGCATTGTTCAGTGACTTCATTACAATGGCACATTTTTGTACATTTTTGCAACTCTTAGTGGCTAGTGAAATAGTGTAACATGTGTTAAAATCATAATTCATGTTCATTAAAATATCAATCATTAAAAGGTAAATGTGGGTATTTAATCAACAAATGGACAATACCTCATCCCTAATGCTGCAGTTCCTTCATAGTTTTCTTTACTAACTGTTCCCCATAATATGTAATTTCACAATGAAGCAAAAAATTGCAACCAGTTCCAGCAAAATCGGGCATTATGTACCATAAATTAAACATGATTTAACATCAGTTTTGAAATCGCAGCTGCATCAACAAAATGACATATATGGCACCACAAAATGTGTGACCAAGTCAGGGAAAGCCAGGCACACGTCTCCAGGCAATGGAGGTCAGGACTACCCTGTCAAGGTCAAGGTCATGACTATCCTGTCATCAACTACCTTGTCATCTATACCGGTAGTGTCAGGGTCAAGGTCATGCCATCAACTCATCACTGAAGGGTAGCCTCTCTGTGCCTGGTTTCCAAGATTTACAAATGGAATGCATTCTCCCAAGAGTCAGCTCCTTCAATGTAGGCCTACATTGCACACAGAATCTTAGAATTTTGACCTCTGCAGCCTGTTTTCTCTGGAACATGTAACAACAGTGAATTTAGGAGAACTTGCTGTTCATGTCCCCTTTGGGCCTGAAACACTTTTTAATAAGAATTAACAACGAGCTCCAGCTCTAGGCCTTTCTAGCAACCAAGTCATCGGCACTGCTCTACTGCTGTGTAATGGAACACTATCTTGAATGTTGTGTGGATATTCTAGAGTTTCTCTTTTGCGACATTATCACATCAATTCTTTTACAAGAGAGCGTGGTTATGTGCAAAATGGGTGTCCCAAAGATTTCAAACAGTGTTCAACAATGCAGAACACTGTTTTAACCCTTTATCGACCAGAGCGCCCCAAAACGCCCGACATCCGAAATACCAGACAGCCCCAAAGCGCCCTGCATCATTTTGGTTCCCTCAGTCACCGCTAGGTTGAAAGGTGACTTCGGTAGCGGCCGCCATCTTCGGGGCGAATTTTTCGCCCCGATGCTATTTTTAGAAACAGAATGACCTCATTAGAATGGGAATCCCAAACAAACCCACGNAGTCGTATGGCCTAACCAGGCGCTTGCAGAAGCTCTCTAATGAGTCGTCCAGGCCGTACAAATACAAAACAAAAGCTAACAGCGATTATGTGCTCTCCTGTTGATGGAGGGGAGAACATCAACAACAAAGGTGCTGCTGAGCAGAATAGTGACGCTGGTTCTAATGCCTGCTCGTATGTTCTATTTTTATTTGATGCTGACAACCTTGTAAATATTGAGGGCTTCAGATAATTATTGAGCGAGTATTTTACTCTGTTAACTGGAGTTTGGAAAATGTGATGGTCAGCTACTCACTGCCGCTTTGTTTCCAAAGAGTCTAACTTCGTCTAACAAAGAGTCTGGAACTTCATCTAACAAAGGCCTAAACATTATTTATTGACTACTATACCCAGGGGTCTAATAATTACAACTCTTGACTGAATGCTCATTAATTCTCCTTAATTTTAAGATGGTTACATCAAATATAATCTACTGCAATCAACAATTTAGATAAAATTTACCGGTAGAATGAAAAGTCTGTTTATGGCACATACAGCACAAACTGCGAAATAACCAAAAAATTAAAACACAGTCTGCTCTTTTTTACAATAATCTGGGGTTATCTGAGTAAATGATCAAAGACAACACACTCAGAGAGAGAAGTATAATTTGTTGGAAGTCTGCAACAGCCAGACCTCCAACAGCCCAATAGCAGAAAATGGAGCAGAAAGTGAAACAATACTGCCCCAAACTGCCGAATTGTCTTTTCAGATTGTAACAAGTTCTATGATTGGTTGATTCCTGTCTAAGTCATTTCCAAATTGTCCAATCTGATTAGTTCCAAGATTGAACTGTTCAATCTGGTTCTGTGCTTTTACACCAGATGGCAGCCTGGCATAAACTGGCATGACTGACTCTCACAGAAGGAGATACGAACTCATGAAAAGAAGGCCTATAACAACAACTAGGTACACCAATGAGAAACTGGAAGACAATCTGGACACAAGAAACAGACAGTGAAACAGAGTTTGTAGTCTTTGGCAGAAAATTAATATGAAAACATTTGTAAAGTTCAGAAGCATAGCACAGTACAAGTACCGTAGGCCTAATATCTGGTTTTAACTTCTAGCCTATAACCCGACATTCGTTGTGACAGTAAGAATTGTTTCTGCAATAAACCAGAATACCAGCATTTGCCAAACAACAATTCTCAGTCACACAACACAGGCCATCAAAGCACAAGTTCGAGTCTTAGTCAATGAAGGGCAACTTCATTACAGGGAATCTCGAAAAACTTCAAGACATAAATTCAATTCATCCCACAAATTCGAGCTTAATATCATTAAAGCAAAGTTAGGACAAAATGCAGTGTGCCGATTCATACAGTGTGTCAAGTAAGTGGTGACACCTATGGCCGCAAGTCCCTTTCACTGAAGTACCGTTATTGACATTATATTTCCATCATAATGACCGTCCTCCGCTCGTGCCAACCCAAGAGAGAAAGCAAGCAGCCGATTGAAGATGAAGACGGACAGTGTGAACGCACCTTACAGTGTGAACGCACCTTACAAAGATGGACAGTGTGAACACACCTTACACCACTGTCATCTACGGATTTAATTCTGATATACAGAAGCGTTAAGTTACAATGCCCCCTGGTGGGTATTCCCATCATCAACCCTATTCCCACCATTAACCCCATGCAACAACATCATTCAAAACCCACGAGGACAACCGGGATTTGCATCA
Source organism: Notospermus geniculatus (assembly GCA_002633025.1). Lineage (NCBI taxonomy): Eukaryota > Metazoa > Nemertea > Pilidiophora > Heteronemertea > Lineidae > Notospermus > Notospermus geniculatus. The sequence continues at coordinate 105,274 of NMRB01000966.1, read as the reverse complement.
ATAAATAATAAACACACAAGTGATCACTATCAGTCTGGTTAAAGTTGGTTCGGCAGATATAAGTGTCCTTATAATCAAATAAGTAACCACAAAGATGTGAATGATTCCACAAGTATCTTCAGCCAGACATGATTCCGATGTGAAAATCAACCAACATGATCACACAAGTGATGTCACATATCATTAATTATGGCTCATAATACTTGATTTGAGTCAAAATATTTTTCATGACCGCACAGAACAACGTATGTATTGGACAACCGAAAGAGTACAACATATTTTACTGGTTAATACTGTGATGAGCTATCACAGTCGTGTTACTTACAAAGTCACTATAGGCTCGCCAAGGAGGTGACATCCTGTGATCCGACTTGCCTTTTTTGTCACCACCAGAGTGGCGTGGCTGTGACTCTAGTTCATCGATAGATTGAATCGTTTGAAATCAAGGAACGTTTAGAAATAGCAACCAAATGAAGAACAATTTAGCAGAAAAACTAATACCAGTACAATGATACAATGGAACCTCTTTTTAAGACCCCCTTGAGACTGACAGGTGCTGTCCTTGATTGAAAGGTGTCCTGATGACAGAGCACACAATTGAAGTGAGCAATGAGAACGTCCTCCTGGCAGAGGTGACCACGAAAGAAGGCTCGCTCCACTCTACGTGAGGAAGTACGGTTGGTTCCTATGCCAAGAATAATGCCCGAAAAAAACAGCTATTGAAAATCGCCGGTGCAAATCCATTGCACTCAACAACACTGGAGTTATCGACAAAAAGATCATGTTGTTGGCTTGTAACAAGCTTCACAAAAAGGAACATTGAAAACACAACAGTATTAACAATGCACCGCATTGTGAACTGATAGAATTTGCAGCACATCTGTTGTTCACTAAAGGAAACCAATACTTCCAATGCAAAATACGAATTCGATAAGAATTCATGGCACTTTAAACTCTTATCTGTTGCCGTGGTTTCAGAACTCGGAACACTAACCCGTCCCATCAGTGTGTCTCTTACTGCATCAAAAGATAGGCCTACTTGGGAGGTAGCAGCCTGAGCTTCATTGTATTACAGACTTCTTAAACGGGCATAGACCCCCTTCTGAAAGTCCACACACGTTGTGCAATGTATTGTACAGTGCACTGTACATTGAACCATGAATGGACGTGACATCCTATACTCGTGACGATCTTTCCAAAGGGTTTATTCATTCTGACTGGTCAAGTCATTCACTGAAATCATTAGCATTGAATATACACACATTTTACACATTATTTCACAGAATACATATTCAAATTTACCTTTGGCCAAAAATATCAATAATTTAAAGATTTTTCAAATCTTGAAAATCCATTTAATGGTGTCAATTGAGAGGTGGTTATAGATGAGTTTCATGAGCGCCATCTTGCCAAAATTAGGTCATCACCATGGAGATTTCCCCCACTGGGGGATGGGAGAACCAATCATCTGTCACACTGGAAGAAAACTGCCATGGTGATGACCTAATTTTGACAAGATGGCTGCCAGGTTTCAATGGGGATGAAAATGTGAGCTGAGTATAACAGAATTGCTGAGGTGAGGACAATCCATGCATGAAATGATATCTGATAACATTAGACCATAGATAGTTAAACTTACTAAAGCTGTGACAAAAGCAGTGATGCTGATTGTGTTCGAAATGACCATTCACCCCCTATAAGCTCTTCCCTCTCCCTTACACACATATACCCCCTCTGTTTGGGCCAATGTCACCCTAACCACAATTTCGTACCCATCATGAATAGAGGTGCAAATGCATTGCTCTTAGCTGCAAGTACAAATTACTGCAGATATATCAGTGGTTGGTAGCAGAACTGGGAAACAATTCTGGCCTACAGCGGTGTCCTCATCTACAGATTTGTTTTGAAGAACATAAACCCTAGATTTGATGAGAGACAGTTTCGTTTAGAAAAAATACTCCTCAAACAATAAAGGATGGGGTACACTTCAGAAAACTTCCATAGAATACTTGATATTTTTGGCCAATCTTCCTGACAAAATAACATCATCACTGCAAGCTGAAAACTTCCACCAGCAAAGGTTCCACACTCTGAACGTCCAACCTCGAAGCGGCCTTCGACGACAGCTCTCCTAGTTCCCGTACTTCTACTAATTTCATTAGTAACTTGGGATAGAGCACTCGTGCTTCCTCCGGTGGATACTTGGCTTGGATATGAAGCTGTAAAAGATATGAATATTGTTCCTGTGCTGCTTCGACTTTAATCTTGCTCTCCAAATTCAACCGATCAGGTGAGAATAATTCAATAACCAGCAACAGCAAGATTGCAGTTTTATCACCACCGACGAGTTCATTTAGAGACATGAAGAACTGGACAGCGTCGCCATTATATTGGCCAGCAGGGCTATCCGGTTTTCCTAAATTTTTTTCTATAAGTTTAGAATTGATTTCGCCAACTCCTGCACCATGTGATTGACTAAATCTAAACGACAAAGCAACCGGGTCAAACTTCAGCGCTCCTCGTAAGATCATCACTTCCATTATACCACCCTGAAATGAAAAAGAAGTAAAGTTGAAATCGACACAACATATGTTGTTTCTTGTAATGACACAACGGCAGCTGACAGAGTAGGCCAACAGAGTGGTGCAATAGAAACATTGGTGCCTTCACTTCTGAGGTGTGATCCCTGGTCAGACTTGCTATTCATGTGATAGATAGCGACTCACTTTGACGGCACAGGTTTACTCCAGGCATGCTGTTTCCTCCTGCTCTACATTAGATATGCCCAATACAATACGTGTATTGTCTATCTATAGAGCAAATACAGTGTAAGCTGTATTTGGCACTTATATCAGTATTCTAATACAACAGCACCATCAGTGCAGATATAAACTCAGATCTGTAGGTTCTTGCCAGATCGATTGCCAGACCAATTCTGCACACAATTCAACAGCCAACTCTACCAACGTGTGCTGGCCCCGTTCACCACCGGGCCACAGCTGCGTTCTCAAGTGAAACATCTGACATAATGCTTGAGAGGAAGAATGAAGATTGGAGTAAAGTGGTGACCTGGCTGTCAGACAGATGGTTTAGAATCAAAGGTACTCTTTGTCACGTGTTCATCGCTCCTATAGTTTAACCCTTAAAGTGGCAAATCCTTTGAGCACTTTAGGTTTTGGGTTGTATTCTGGGCCGTCTGTACCTCTACCAATATACTGACCTTTAGAAGGGCAATCTGGTCCGCCTGAGTTAGGCCAGAAAACTCCGGCATACATTTGCAGAATTTTATAAACCTGCGTATAAATGTGTCTGCCATGTTGAACATGTCACTTGCCGATGATGGCGAAAATTTTGAGCAGTCCGTCTCAGAATACGGTGAATCAACAGTACTCGTAAGCATCGTTTCCAAATTGGCTATGTTCTTTTGTGCTTCCTCGATTTCGCGGTCCCACTGGACTGACGACGACGACGGAGATTCCTGTGATGAACCAGAGGTAGACGGCGGGGATTCCGGTTCTGATTTTACTAACACACCGGACGAATTAGAATTAAAACTTTCATCAGGGCTAGGAATTTGTAATAATTGCGGCGAGGGCCCGCTACTCGTTTCACTCGGCGTGCTGCTTGTACTTCCACTGCCGCCACTCCCTGTGCTGGTGTTCCCACACGGCACATTCATTGGGACCGGGACCGTCTGCATCGCATATTTATTGTCTACTTTCATCCGGTCTTTTTTTAGTAATGAACGCTCGCGTCGTTTCTGCAGTTGCTCGTCACCTGAAATTGGAAAAAAATCAAAAACTTTTTCAGAATACCAACTCATTTACATGATCAAATCATTCATCATGAAAATCGATGTGAAACACTTGACCCACTGTCCCACAATTCCGGCTGATGTTACCGTACTTCAAAACTGATGATGTGTGCTTTTTATATATGTCACTTTTCACTGCAGTATGGTCTCAGACCGCTTCACATTATTACCCCAGACTCTCCAGAAACCTATCTGTGGAACTCAAGGAGCAGTTCATTCAGTGCATCACTTGATCATTTCAGAACAACTGAGGGTAAAATGTGTCGACTCAGGCAGGAATTGAGCCTGACCTCAATCCCAGCACCAAGCAACGTCAGCAACAAACAGTAAAGATACAAACAGAGCTCATACATACTTAAAATCCACTCCTTCTTCATGCCGATATCAAAACATTTCTTTAACCGACATTCTGTGCAGAATCGCCGTGTGTGCGCATCGAGTTTACAGTTGCCATCAAAGTTACATTTAATCACCTGAAAAAGAGAACAGCACACATGATTTTTCTTTTGGTCTTCGTCGCCTCATTATCAATCGCAACAGCTTGAATATCGTACTCCCTGTGATTATTTCAATTAATTCAAGCCTCTAACTTGCCCTGAAGAGCCTACCTAGTCAGGACTCTCTCATCGTGAGGTAACCAGTGGTTCTTACAGCTCCCTCCAACGTCACTGTCCACAAACTGACGCTGCAAGGGAGCACTAGGAACCATGATGGGAGTTGAGAAGGCAACATTTCTACCCTCCAAGAGCAAAAGGCAGTATGTTCGGTGGGAGTGTGGTTCATTGAAGTCATACATGTACCTCTATTGTTGGCTACAGTATACTTGGCAGTACAAGTCAAAGCTATTCTATCAATTGAACGCGTTCCCACAGACCATAAGTGAGACACGGCAATTGGTAACGAGTTGTTTCGGCCCACGACTGGCCATTTACAACTAGAGGGCAGATTAGCAATACCATCTTTTTTATGATTTCTCGGCTCTGGGCTCAGGTCACTCTCCTCCCATTTTGCCCCATTATGCACTGGTATCACCTGAGTTATCTGCCTTATTAAGTGCCAGGTCCTTCATCATCATTCACACAAAATATCAACTTAGAACAATGTTCATCTGAGAGGTATAGAGGGGGAACAGCTGACAATCCCTTATACCAACGATTCATCATGAAACTCAAAGGTTCTCGTGAAACCATCTGGTGAAGTAGTCAGAGGAGCGGTTTGAATACCCCACTTGTGGACTGTAATATATGTTACTGGGGCAATCACACTCCTGCCAGGTTCAGCCGGTTCAATCAGATATGTTGCTGTGACAGGTGTCCTGGGAATCCTGTAGGATCATCCGGGGATAATCAATGGTTCTTAGCGCTCATTCCCTTCCTCAGCATCCACAAACGTTTCTCCACAGTGTCGAAGCAAGCGAGTGCAAGGAACAACTGATAACAAGATGCAGTAGGATGTGCCCTTCTGCTTAACATATAGTGTCGCACAGGGAGGGAGCTGTTTGAGAGGGGCCAGGGCTCGAAAAGTTCAGTTGTTCAAAGGCAGCCATTTCGCTAAATGTCTACAAACTTTCATAGCCAAATACTTATGATTGAGATACTGCCAATGGAAATGGAAAGGACTTAAAAGGCAATTAAAATGGTGAAAATCAAGGAATTTTTGTAGCCAAATGGCGAAGTTGACAAAATCCTTTGTAGCCAAATGGGAAAATCCAATGGCGATGAAAACAGCTACTTTTCGAGCCCTGGGGCAGGGGACAGCTCCAGTGGGAATATCTTCACAGCTGACCAGGAAGCCCTCAAATCTTACACACAATGGTCAAATACAACAGAACAGTGGAATAACACCCACTGTTGTTCATGACAGAGCAGGGAAACCATCTCTACGTCACGGCAATGAAGGTGAAGAGTGAGTCACGAAAACGATTCCCGTCTGATTTCATTACCTACAGGCGATAAAACAACCATTCCATCAGAACCTCCACCAATCACAGCTTGAAAGCATGGCTTTTATGATACATATTGGCATCGGTGATAGTTCTCCCAACGTGATATTAACGCTAACGACTTATCCTTTTGTGCCAAGGTGAAGGTCACATACATGTAGGAAGGTTTTTATTCGTTATATGGCGCCTATTTATGGCTTAGCACTGGGATTACTGTTCTACTGAAAACTTTACTGGCACAACTATGGCTGATTTCTTAGTAACAGCTGCATCAATCAATCTAGGTCAGATGGAAGAAGGTCAAGGTGACATAGTCAAGGTCACATATAATTTGGGACAGATTCCCAATTGGCTTTTCTATTTGGCTACAAGAATTCTGTCAGGGAATTTTATTGTAGGACAGGAAGTAGACCTGAAATCAGCCCTCAAATGGAAAAAGCAGTCGGTGGGATGATTGTCGATTAAAGGAAAAGCTCTATTCTTGCTACTAACTACACTGTACTGTAGGGAATAGCTTTTATTTCAACCAAACATGCCCCCACTGATCATCAGAGAAACTGCCTCATATCACTGGAGGGCTGAGTGACCACATCCTGACGTTATCAATGTTGAGGTAGTGGTTGTGGTAGTGGTAGTGGTAGTGGTTGTCAGTGCCAGTGTCACTTCAGGATGTGGTGACCGGTATGTCGACGTGATGCTGCATGTGACATTGACCACGGAATAAGAAACAAAATAGCACTAGCCTGGGCAAAAGCATCCGGATGATTCTTCTGCAAGTACAGAAAAGAAAAGAAGTCAGAACCAACAAAAAATGGCGACAGTAAGCAGACGCAATGAATTGTTTCAAATGAGGAATAAACACATTGACAACTGCAGTTCTGGATTCTCTGCAATGGCCCCAGATGCAGAACTAATTCATTGGGACAATTGTTTATCATCTTATATGTATTCACTTCTGGGATCTCTACTAGAAAGTGCCCGAGGAAGGGGTCGAAAATTTGCGAAATTCGGAGACGACTTTACGTATTATATCTTTATATTTGAACCAAGTGAAAAAGTTCAAAATAGTCATCCCACATATTTCCCATTATTATGGCCAATATTGCCATTCAGAGGGACTAGACAGGGCCAGCCTGTGTACCCAAACTACCTCAAGTACTTCACAACATACCAGCTGGTAAAAGACACAGACAATTGGTACCGGTAATCATAGCAAAAAACGTCAATTTTCAGCACACCCTTCGCTGCAGTAACAACCACATACATGTTTCTGCACTATTTATTCAGGTCTGTGTGTGTCTATGATTTTTTCAAGCATTCCCATTTATAACCATGGCTAAAGAGTGCCAATTCTTTTGTTCTACACAAACAACAGCCACCACATTTTTCATACAAGAACATGCATCCAGTGACATGTCAGTTTTCTGGTATTATTTCAGAATCCTGCGGAAGAAATACTCGGGCCTTTTTCTCAAGACTGGCACAGTAACATAGCAACAGCAGAAAGCAGCATAGCTTTAGTTTGGTACCGGAACGGGAGCAACGTGTGATGCAGAGGCAAAAAGTTATTTTGAGAATATTCACGGTGTAAGAAGATCAGCAGAATGGCACTGCCGAGGCAAAAAGCGATCACTGAAAATGCACTGCAGTCTACACGTCATGTATAACCCAACTTAGCTCAACAGTTGTGGTACTTCATTCAACCAAACTTGACATCAAGCGCACACCTCTAGAAGCTCAAGTTTAGTTGAATAGACTTTTAGGGTCCAATATCATACTTACTTCCAGTCTTGCAGCATTCCGCCGGAAGAATGCCTTGCAAGATTCACATGTGATTGCATTGAAGTTGTATCCATGGGCCTTGTCTCCACAAACGCCACATAAAAGGTCACCGCTTTCCGCACCAGAGGGTTTCACCCGACGTTTTCGTCGCTCCTTTTTGCCCTGCAAGAGAAAAGGAACGGTTTCTGTCAGGTTACAATCATATGCAGAAGCTGGACTCGGGTCAGCCTCACTACACCTGTCTGTTGAGATATCATGACTTCTTCATTTGACAAATTCCAGACAAAATATCACAGCAGTAATAGGACCATATGGCCTCAAAATGGACACAGTTCAAATACCCAAACCTCAAACAGAATATGAACTCAGACATGTCGGAGTGCACAAGGAAATTTTCCTTATATCCATTGGATGTCCGAACGGGATATCCAATGGACATAGAAAAGACAAAAAATCCACCACGATCCTTTTCTGGATATAGAATGGATGTAGAATGGATATACATTTGATATACAATGGATATCCATTTGATGTCTTCGTTTGGGAAAATCAGTTGTCCTGAGTACTGGAGTTTATATGTTTTTTTATACATTTATATAAATTTCACATAGCGCGCTTTATATTAAATCTATGAGAAATGGATATAAATTCTATGTCAATCACTGGATATCCAAACTGTCACCCAATTTTTTTTATCCAATGGATATCCAATCTATATCCATTGGATATCCAAATCTTTGGATATCCAATGGATATAAGGAAAATTTCCTTGTGAGAGTACTGACCAGCAGCCACATTTGTCACCCCGACGTAAACTTACAGGAGGATCAAAGCCATTGAATTCCAAAAGTGGACCAGATTCATACGGCCAGAAATCATGAAACTCCTCAATATCGTAATCCATGTTTGACCTAGACTTGTAGTCAGAAAGACATGTCACAATATTCCAATATTAAGAATTGTATTATCCAGGTCAATATGAAAAGGAAGGCATCAAATCGCAGTCAATGATCCCCAAGACAGAGAGGGATTTCCAGAATACAGAGACTTGTCACTTGTCACTTTGAACGAGGCAAAGAGCATCGAAAACTTGATTGTCTCACTCCACCAAAGGAATCTGGATTCACCAAATTATGCAAGGGTACTGTGGTACTTTTCAACCTTTCTTTCCAGACAATGCTTGTGCACCAAATGAGATGAGTATGACCAGAGATTGTAGACTCATCTGCCAATCTTGAATTGAGACTGAGTGTACAACCCGAGGAGAATTCCGACTAATGTTCTAGTCTGTTCCAGATTGTTATCCAACATGTCCTAATTCTTGAACAAGAATTTCTTATCGTTCAAAATGTCATCAGCCTGGTAGAATGTCTAACATGTAACAACAAGTAGGCCTCTTGAATTACCCTTATCAGATGAGAGAAAGTTAGGCAAATTGACACCGTTTCATTCCACCAAATCTAATAATCTATCATAAAGAATGTATCACTTGTCATTATTGGGTTAGATTAATAGGTGCATATCTATTGATGAATAATCAGGCCAACCACGGCTACAAAAACCTTCAAGTTCATGGACCTGTTGACTGTCAATTTGGTTGAACATCCGATTTGTCGTTGCACCTGTTGACCTGACACGGGACCGAAATCTGAATCATTTTAATAGATTTCTACGGCAGCAACAACTAATCCATAGCAGCCAAATATTCCCAATAACTAACTGACATGACTACACAAATAGCCTAAGTACCATGACAATTCCTCCATGAAAAACAACCAATGTGTTTGGCAGAGACAAACGACCGTCACGAAAAGCCATTGCTTCCGTCCCTTGCAATGAATCTCTGTTGGAAAAGTAAATCACCGGGACAGCACAATTCAGGAGAAATACGATTGAAGCTTGTACTGAAGGAAAGTTAGCATTTTAGCCGGTGGTCGAGTGGTTAGCGCGCTTGACTACCAACCGTGTAATGGGTCGGCGCGAGTTCGACTCCGGGCGAAGGCACATAAAATTGTGAAATATTAGAGGGTCCGTCGGATGGGACTGAAAGCCGTGGTCCCTTGTACCTGAGTGTCTATGCCAGGGCAAGTAAAAGACCCCACACAGGTGGACTGTAGCCTGTTGTGGACTCCATACCTCCGGCAAAAACCCAACAGGGCTACGACGCCGGTAATGACTAACTAACTAACTAACTAGAACCACCCACTTGCAAGGCCAGGCATTCTGTACGTTCCTTTTTTATATAATCCTCTTTAAAGCATGTAAACAGACAACTTTTTTTAACGAAACCTTACACATACTATGAATACTCAATTATCAAGTATCAGTGCAGCTGGCAAAGATTGTGTCAATTCATTCCGAGGCAAAGGGCAGAGTAAGGAGATTCGTTCATGATATTCATTTCACCAGGAAGGTCACCGTGTCAATTTCATCATCAGGATTCAGTTCAGTCAGTACAAAGCAGAATCGATAAAAGTCATGAATTAGGAATGAATCTAGTCAACAGAATGTAGAACAATGAGTCAAGATGGAACAGAGAAAATACTAAAGTTTACAAAACTCAATGATTAGGCCTACCCGCCTGAACAACCTGGCTTCAGAAATCTACCGGTAAACACTACTAATTCAGCAAGAAAACAATGATCCACAAATCCAATAAGAAGCATCCTCCGAGTCTAAATCTTGAGTATATCACAAAATATAGACCAATTCAATCCAGTAAATCTTGATTGTAATCATTCCCGAATATATCGCACAAGGCCAGAATTCCTCCAACACTCATCCTCAGAGCATCCATCATGAACCTGCCTCCGCTTCAACTCACAAACAGGATCTGCAACTTGCGTTAAAGTACAAACGACCTTTTGAGTCGCAGAGGTTGTTGTTATGGTAACAGAATCTTCACAAAGATAAAGCCATAAATCTGCTGAAGCCTAGGCGCAATTTCGCTTGTTCTAAAAGTCTGAACAGATGAAGAATTATGACAAATTTAATAATCAGTGTTACGTGAAGAAAGTTTACTGATTCAAGCTAATTTGATTCCGCTTTTTACAATTGCAGGAAGCCTTTTGGAGTTCACAGCAACGCCCACCACAAGGCACCGAGACAATGAGCGACTTCCACCCAGGAGGCTCGTATCTATAATTTCACTGCCCTTTTCGATAAGTATACAGCTGGAAGGAGGGATGAACCCTTACATGTTAGACAGCTAAAAAAAAGCAACCTTTATCACAAAGGTTCGGTGCGATCGACTGTAACGAAAGGAAGAGCCGCACTGGGATTTGAACCGGGGACCTTCAGTTTCTTTGTTTAACACCCTACCACCCTCAGCTAAGGTGAAGCGCACATTGACGGCAAATCTCAATGCGGTAGGGGTGTTTTAAAGTTGACTGACTCAACACTGCTGGACTCTTCATTCAGCTGGGTCAGTCAACTTTAAAAACACCCCTACCGCATTGAGATTGTCCATAATTGTGCACCTAGCCTAACAGGACACATGTCCCGCTAGCTGGGCTAGAAGACAGTCTACCACCTCAGCTAAAGTGACATGTACCGCTGGCTTGGCTCGAAGAAACGTGGTTATGTTTCTTTCCACAACTATATACCTACCTCTTGATTGTCCTGTCCAGAGAACTTTGGGCCGAGGCTCTGTTTTATTGGTATTGTTGATTTCACGCCAGTTGCATTCAGTGGCACAGTGGGCATGCAAAGCTGCCCTGGACTTGCGCCCATTGGCCCTGGAGCCAGTGGCCCATCCATTGCATACCAACCCAGTCTGGAAAACATAAAGAAATACAATCGTATAAAGCTTGGGGTACGAAATGTACGAATGTTTGAACAACACCCTTCAGGGGAAACTGACACCATGAAAACAATAGACAGTAGGTTGATAGTCTCCGAGTCTGTCTTCGCATCCTGAGGTAATTAGTTGTAATGTCTTCCCTTTTCTTACCAGTAAACTCGAAGTCGTATTTTTGGGAAAATGTAAGTTCATTCGTCAACTGTCTCACAAACAAAAGTTCATAGGCCTCTTGCAAACTCAACACGACAACCACCACTCCAACCCCGGGGCTGCCGTGGCCCAACGCCGAAGACAGCTGGGGAGTCCTGCCCCAGGCCTGTACCCCTCCTCAGCATTAGCTGCATTCAATTGCAGCATTCTGAACGGTATCTGACCTGGGACACCACACCATCGTTCTTACTGCTCCCTAGCCCTCCCTGCATCATCACACACAAAACCCTCATTCCCTTCATCCCTGCACACAAAATGCTCCCTCCTTCCGTCACTGCACACAAATGTTTGTGCACAGCGATGAAGGGACCGAGTGCCAGGAACCACTGATTACCCCAGGATGGTCCTCAGTGCAAAAACTGAAGATAAATGACACTATTCATCGTATCCATGACGTAGGCCGAGGCCTAGATGACGTTGTGACGTTGCGTGTTTTGCCCACCAGCTTTCTTCAGCAAAGCAATGAATTTTGCACACCACCTTTGCATCATTACGGCGACGTCAGCAATGGTGGACACTGTCGGAGTTACATCATGGATACGATGAATAAGATTCAGGGATGTTTTCTGCTGTCTTACACTTCATAAAGATCAGATGTAACTGCTGTGTTTGCTATAATGGTACTAATCATGGTACCCATCATGTGAAAGCAGCCTCTGGCCAAATACAATTCTTAATGGCTGAAGATGAAAATCCTTCTCTGCTGAGTTACATTGTAGGCCTACATCATTTCAGACCACTTTAGTTCAGCAATTGAGGTGAACTAACAATACAAAAGTGGAGCGTGTTCATGCCTCTTCTGTACTCTCACCAAATCCACCTGTTTGATTATTGGCATTGGCAATTAATGACCAAAAAGATCCCAGTATTCCCAACCTGTCGGCCACTTCAGGGGACCCATTGTCTCCTCAGCTGTCTGCTCCTAAACGTTGTATCATTTCATCCACGTCAAATCATTATCAGATAGGCCTACTGTCTGAACAAACCCAGGAAGTCAGTGTCAGATGAAAAAATAATCCACAAAAGCATGGCGCCATTTCCTTGCAAGGCATACTATTACGCCTTACACAAGCTGAGATCCTCGGGTGTTTTCAGGGGTTACCCGGATTTTGTAGACGTAATAGTACGTCGTTACCCAGTTAATGGGTAAGATGTTTTATGCATACGGCCCCAGACCTGCAGAGCAGGCATGAGGAAAACGATGTGGACTCCTTCGAGACACATCGCGGTTACTCAGAAGGATGAACATGCCCACAAAACCAAATCAGATCTGATTATTATGCAATGGGTAATACACTACTGTGGTCAATCTGGTATTGGGTTTATTCATATGTCTGTACTTACCAGAAACGTTCGGTCAAAATCTAGATCTACTCTGCCTAGCAATGAAATTCCTGTAAATCGGACACATGTTTTGTCGCAAACACACGTTACCCAGCCCTTGTAACAGTTATACGACACTACCGCAGTATGTCGCGAGAAATTTCAAGAGGGCACCGTTATTTTATTCATGTACATCATGTCACAGACAATAGCCAGTCAAATGTTCCACATGCGAATGAGAGCCCTTCAGCGAACACACTACAAACTTACTCAAAGTAAGTTGGATGCTCTGGAGAGCTGCATCTGCAGTATAACTCAAAACCAAAAGGAAATGAAAGAAATTTTAACTCCAGGCACCTTATTGAGAAAGCCTCCGCAACTTTGTAACATGACTTGGTTCATCTTCCGTCCCTATGGATCCGGCAATGAACGGGAAGAGGCAGGATGACTTACAGCGCCACAAGACTTATGAAGGTTTTGCAAATAGGGTTCAAGATTGGCCAAAAGGAACCCACTTGAAGACTGGGAGGGGTGAAGATGGCTGCCATGGTAGAGTTGTGAAGGTTGCAGTCAAACAACACAGGTTTTGCTGTCCTTCTCAAGTTTTGATGCTCTAGGCTCTCTTGGTGGACCAACATGGTTTGAGTCCCTTCGGCTGCTGCGAGGCCCTGATTGTCAGATAGGGTGAATAGATTTACCTCCCTTTCTATTCGACCATCCTCCTCCCCCAGTTTAAAAGGGACAGGTCCAGGGAAGGAGATAACTGCAGAGGCCAACCCAAGAGAAAGCAAGAGGATGAATATATCATCTGCATCATGCCTGGGCAAGAACAGTTCAGGACGTTTCAAAGCCACTTTTAGCAACTTGCAATGAATATTTGGAAAAGCATTTGAAGACAATTCACTTTGATGGTCAAACTGAACTACCTTTCCCCACATGTTTTCCTCTCATTACATCCATTGAGAGAAGAATAAGAAGTAAATCATGTAACATATGTAGCACAGATGATGCAATAAGTGATATCTTACCGAACCGAGGAGGCGAAGCCGTATAACTCCTGGATATCCCGTAAATCCAGACTGCGACGGTACATGGTGAAACCGTTCACAAGTGATCCATATGAACAGGAGAACATTGAAGGGAATGTTTGCTTTTTTTCAATTGATTAAAAGTAACGTTCCGTGAGATCTCGGGATGATTTGGTCGAAACACGACGTGGTTGTGGTTTCACAGAACTGCAGCGAGTGAATTTTGTCTCAGACAGCTGGCCCAACAAGTGTTAAACATCATCAGTCAGTGTTGCCAAACCAATGCCAGGGCATCTAAAGCCACTTGGCTTATCCGCGTAGGCTTCAACCTCACAATACACAACTAGTGACATGGGAACCAGGTTGACAGACACCTGATTGTGCAGTTTCAGTCTGAGCACTTGCAACAAAGACTCAAGTAGGTGCACTTCATGCCAATTTTACGAATTCAAACGATATTGATTCCAAGGTCACTAATCATGGTGGTTACTCGCTCCAACAAACAACATGCTCTACAGCACACTCATCCAAGTTTGACAAATTTGGGGATCGATGAAGCAGGCTGACCACCATCGGCAAATGATGCTGAAGATGGTGAATCCACACAGAAGTCTGCAGGTACGGAACATAAAACGACTTAATCTGCATCCATTAATTATGGTAACATATCCCGAATACTTCCTCGAAATACAAAGAATCAGCCACACCAATCTGCCGATCCAACAACAAACTCCCTTCAGTAACCTTTTCAAGATATAAATAGCAAATTTATCCAAGCGCTGCAGACTGCTTTTGGCCTGTCACACGGTTCCTGTCTGAAAACACATGAATTCGTGGAGACGTGCAAGTTCTATGACCAACTGACAACTAGTTTGTCCCTCCGTCTTCCCAGACAAAAAAGTCTCAAACGGATAATTTTTTACGAGTATGAGCCATCACGCTCCGAGACTGCACCAATAGAAGGCCCCGATCACACAGGACTACCACAGGTGACTGTCCAAAAGTTCCAACATATGATATAGATACATTCATCAATACCACTTTTACAACTTTTTTATTCCCCAATTTTATGATTGCCATTCCCAGAAGTATCGAGTGTCCTGAAATACCCCCAATTACATTAGGTTATTGCTGTTTCATCACTGAACCAAATTTCCTTCATTCTTTTGGTGCAGCTGGGTCAGCAGTGACAGANGCATCTAAAGCCACTTGGCTTATCCGCGTAGGCTTCAACCTCACAATACACAACTAGTGACATGGGAACCAGGTTGACAGACACCTGATTGTGCAGTTTCAGTCTGAACACTTGCAACAAAGACTCAAGTATGTGCACTTCACGCCAATTTTACGAATTCAAACGATATTGATTCCAAGGTCACTAATCATGGTGATTGTCGCTCCAACAAACAACATGCTCTACAGCACATTCATCCAAGTTTGACAAATTTGGGGATCGATGAAGCAGGCTGACCACCATCGGCAAATGATGCTGAAGATGGTGAATCCACACAGAAGTCTGCAGGTACGGAACATAAAACGACTTAATCTGCATCCATTAATTATGGTAACATATCCCGTACTTCCTCGAAATACAAAGAATCAGCCACACCAATCTGCCAATCCAACAACAAACTCCCTTCAGTAACCTTTTCAACAAATTCATCCAAGCAACTGCAGGCTGTCTTTGGCCAGTCACACAGTTCCTGTCTGAAAACACATGAATTCGTGGAGACGTGCAAGTTCTATGACCAACTGACAACTAGTTTGTCCCTCCGTCTTCCCAGACAAAAAAGTCTCAAACGGATAATTTTTTACGAGTATGAGCCATCACGCTCCGAGACTGCTCCAGTAGAAGGCCCCGATCACACAGGACTACCACAGGTGACTGTCCAAAAGTTCCAACATATGATATAGATACATTCATCAATACCACTTTTACAACTTTTTTATTCCCCAATTTTATGATTGCCATTCCCAGAAGTATCGAGTGTCCTGAAATACCCCCAATTACATTAGGTTATTGCTGTTTCATCACTGAACCAAATTTCCTTCATTCTTTTGGTGCAGCTGGGTCAGCAGTGACAGAATGTCTTCATTTGTGCCAAACATCTGAGGAGTTAGACAGGGAAATGACAAAGGCAATATGTCTTTAGACTGTGCAACAGACACAGTTCAATCAGACCTTCACTATCAGGGAAATGGTCAGAGGGCTAGACAGGGAAATGACAAAAGCAAGATTTCTTTCGACTTTGCAACAGACAATTCAATCGGACCTTTACTATCAGGGAAATGGTCAGAGAGGTAGAAAGGGAAATGACAAAGGCATTGGGGACGTTTCGAAATCAAACGATAAACAAAAACTTTATGACAACGTTATTTTTCGTATTAACCAGATTTTGCATTGCATTTTCGGTACAAAAATAAAGTTGTCGTTAATGTTTACGTTTATCGTTTGATTTCGAAACCTCCCTAATATTTCTTTAGACTGTGCAACAGGCACAGTTCAAACTCTACCATCGGGGAAATGGTCAGAGGGCAAGACAGGGAAATGACAAAGGCAATATTTCTTCAGACTGTGCAACGGACACAGTTCAATCAGACCGTACCATCAGGGAAATGGTCAGCGAGCTAGAAAGGGAAATGACAAAAGCAAGATTTCTTTAGACATTGCAACAGACACAACTCAATCGGGCCTTTACCATCAGGGAAATGGTCAGAGGGCTAGAGGAGGAAATGATCGGTATGTAAAACTTTGCCTTGTTCAAGTGCTGCAATGTCTGTTAGCTATGCGACCAGCTGTTCTGATGTTTGTTGAACATGAAATAAATTGTAACTATTGATTCTTACTTTAGTTGCCTATGATTTTTTTACACAGGCCTATAAACGTCGACACAGGTTGCTCAAACGATTTGAAATATAAGCTTCGTAAAATGAAGGATGAAACAAGACTTCCTGGGCCTGTCAGAGTGTTGAGGAGGATAATAGGCTATTGGTGCCTGTCACCTCTGACATACTGGGAACAATCCTCTGTCAGACCTACAGTATCCTTCACGTGATCGAGGAGCAAATCACTTCGACAGCGGAGGTTCTCTGAGCACTCTGGTTTCCTCCTGCTATAGAGCTTGTGCAGTGGCTCATTATGATGTCACTTCTGACCTGCAGTCCACCATGCTGACGTCGACGACAAAGTGTGCCAGGTGTAGACCGCGTCATGGTTTGAAGACGCACACACTCCACTTGCGCTGACGACAAAATGCACCACATGGGTCGCCGACGTCGTTTGACGTCAAATTGACCGTCAAGATGGCGGATTTTCCCCTGATGACGTCATCTGCACAAGCTCTATACATTGACTTGCCAAGTTTGTCTAGAGACCTTATAATGCTACATTGGTTTTTATTTAGCACGAATCTCTTCATCAGTTAACTGAATAGACTATTGTCACATGTGTACAATCCTTCTTACAAGGGTCAGTGGTCTGCGGTTTTGCATTCATCCGTCACGAGAAGTTTTTATTACATGGTGTCCAGTTTACTCTTTATAAAGCTTTGTAAGCTCAATCAAATTGGAGCAATAATAAAAGCACACACAGGGAAGATCTGACCACAAAATGATTGTTTTATGGCTGTCGGACTTCTATATTTAACATCTCATCCTGTATTTCATAGTTCCAGTTATCTCACCCTCCCACGGCAGGGGTTTTACCTCACTCCTCTTCATCCACTTGCTTTGTGTATGAAGATGAGCGAGACCAAAGCCCTGCTATGGGAGGATGGTTATATGTCCATGTTTGACACTTGTATTTCAACCCGTGTTTGCCTTTTCATTCCCACAGCTTCAATTGGACAAAAGATACCAATTACCCACCAGATGTTCCGTAAGCCCACAGAGCGGTCTAATAATCAATATCGTAGAACCCTTCAACCATCGAGAGCACGCTGGGCATCAGGTGATTAAAATGAGCAACTATCATCCATTCGGTGGTTCTTCCGGGTTTGCCAGGGTTGATAGAGAAGGAGGTATTGTACGTGCCAGTCACCCAACTAACTCATGGCGACACTCTAAGTGGCGTACTTGCAGGTCAGAGGCCAATGTGCCTTTTACAAGGTGCCATGGTTGTTAGGAGAATCCTCTTCCCCTTCACCCTGCCAGCACATTGACACTCAAGTTGAGGATGAAGCACACTTCATAGCTTGTTGTGTGTTGATGATCCTTGAGCCCTGAACTTGTTGCTGAAATCATATTCTAAGGTTTGTCCAAAAACTAGGAAGGCCTCACGAAGGAGTTACGCCAGAACAGAAGCTCTGATATGAGACCTTCTGTGTTGTAGTCGACGATCATTCTCCCATAGCAGGGCTTTGGTCTCATTCCTCTTATACACTCGATCACAAAGTGGGAGAAGATGAAGAGGAGCGACGTAAAAGCCCCCGCTGTGGGAGGATGCCTGAAGAGTCGTTTCCACAGAATGAATGAATTGGGAAGACTACCAGGCCAGGTTACAGTGTTGTGATGGAAAAAACACGAGAGGATACAATATTTTCTGTGAACATGAAATTATCATTATCTGATGCCAACATTGTGGAGAGCCAATGTTTGATGCCTACACAGAACCAATGAAAACTAAGTCGAGATACAGGTGTTCCCAGCAAAAAAGGCAGACCCACTTATCAACAACACTGCCAACTAATTTCATAGCACTCGGTCTACCTAACGAAAACTGAGACCAGCATTCGGCTGGAGCTTGAAGCTCTTGTCAGGCACGACAAATACTGCCACCTACTGCAAGCCTACTGCACTAGGCCTAATAGGATTCAGCTCTGAGTACATTTGAACATTTTTTGGGCTCTCATGTACATTTGCTTTTTTTTACATTTTGAGAGTAGTTTTCAGTACTGCAGAAATGATAGATTTTTAAAACCTTTCAAAATTGTAAATCTGTAATGGTTTTTCACGGCATCAACTCACTTCTGAATGCAAATCAGCATCTATTAACAACCTTCATCAAGAATTTCCCACGGCAACCATCAATGAAGAAAAACATGCATAGCGTTCACTAGAAACTTCAGCAGCACACAGAAACTATTCGACTTGTGTCAAAAAACTGATACCTCAACCATCTGAAACTACCTCTGTCTATACACAGTACTCCACATTCGATGCTCTACACTCTAATGAGATGCTCTACACTAGATGTCTCCACTCTAAGCAAGATGCTCTACACTCTACACTAGATGCTCTACCCTCTATGCTCTACACTCTATACTGGATGCTGTACACCCTACACTAGATGTTCTACACTGGACGTTTTTCACTCTACACAAAATGCTCTACACTCTATACACCAGATGATGTATCTTTTATGCTCTGTACTCTATACTAGATGCTATACACTCTACACTAGATGCTCTACCCTCCATGCTCTACGCTCTACACTATCTGTATGCTCTTTACTCATCTACTACCCTGGCCCTTCAAGGTTTGATTACCACCAAAATAAACCGAGGTTCCCCCGGTACTTCTTGGAACAGCTCACTTTTTACATCCAATAAAGAAAATTAGTGGTTGCGAGCCCACGTTGAAATACCAGGAAATAATGTATGCCATGGGAATCAAGTGGCCATAAAACAAACCACTGGCCCAGTAGCATTTATATGTAGCTTGCTGTGAAAAATTGTAGGTGGTATCATAAGCAACGTATTAAAAACTGAACCAAAGCTTCTGACATCTGTACATGTATATCAATTCATGTAAATCTAAAATGTGATATTCAAACCGAAGATTGAACCGGGACGATTAGAATGTCCACACATTTTATGGCACTTTAAACCACATGTCGTAGATGAAAGTTCATGAACTTGGATATAGTGTAGTTCAATATTTTGACAGCAGATGACGCTGGAAGTCTTGTCAGGTCCATCACGGCTGTTTTCATTCGAAAGTGCTTCACAAATATCTATCTCAAAATATACAAAATAGATTTTGAGTTGAAACTGCACTTTCCATGCATTTGACGTGGACATAAATTGGCCTCAGCAGTCAGGAGTGAACATAAGGGTTAAGGAGCGGGAAGGGCAGAAACACAGTTTTAATGAATGAACCCTTATGAGAGGCAGCAGCCCAGAAAGATAATTTGACTGAGACCCGATATAATTCGCACTTCGACAAACAGGTGCACCAACCCTTGTTGCCATGGCACTGATATCGAAAAACGAATGCAATTCTAGAAATGAAATTGGTGAAAGTTGGAACAGTATGAGATTATAGCTCATCGTGAAATGGTTGAGGACTTTCATTCGGAAACCGCAACGTCAGCTCCTCTGACGATCCTTTCAGTTGTGTCCCATTACCCAGGACTGCCAGGGCGTATTCGAATCTTCGTTCTTGACCACACTCGTGCTGACCTAGTTCAGTAGTTGTTAACTCAACTCGAGAACGGCTCTCTCTATGCCGAGAACGCAACTTGAGCTGGGCCAAGAACATGTTCTTGTCAACCCTCCGTGTGTGGGGTGAGAAGAACATGTTCTTCGTCCGACTCAGGTTGCACTCTTGGCGTTCGAGACTGCTGTTCTCGAGTTGAGTCAGCAACTACATGAACTGGGTCAGCACGAGTGTGGCCAAGAACAAGGATTAGAATACATCCCCAGTGTGTTCCATCCTGAGGTAATCAGTGGTTCCTAGCTCTTGCCCCTCCACCACCAACAAACGTTTCTGTGCCAGTGACTTAGGGAACAAGCGCTAAGAACCTCTGATTACTCAGGATGGAGCACGCCTGTTGGATAAAACTTGCAAAAGAAGCTCAGGGGTAAGAAATTGATTATTGGAGATGGTTGGCCCTAACAACTGTTTGAGATAGAGGAGACCTTATCCTCTTGTTCTACCACTGGACCTATTTCGGGATACAAAATACCCGTGTATCCCCTGAAGCCAGTTCAGGTGACCAGCCTGGCTTACCAAAGAGAACAGAGAGGACAACACTGCATTTTGATCAATAAAACAAGTATTTGCCAATATCACTGGGTCGTTTCAATGCAAATGTCGTCTCTTAAAATATCCAACAGTTATAACTGATTCATAGTGTGAAAAAATATCGGGAATACCAAGATGGCAATTCCAGAAAGTTTATGGGCTTGTCTGACATAAAACTCCCCATTCCTCTCGAGAAGATGCAAAGGTAGTCCAATATCTGTATACTTATCTGTAGTGGGAAGAAAAAGAAGCAGTTAATTTGAGTCGTGAGCGTGTTTTATGGGGACCACTGGTAACGGTCATTGTGCAACTGAACATCACGCGGTAATTTACGAGGGTAGAGATCTCGATATGAATACTGTGAGATTATAACGGAGGCGGTGATCGGGACTGACATGACGGTGACATGAATATTGAAACGAGACCGGAGCACAAAATACGGCGTTATTAGCTCTATAGACAATATTGGGGTAATCTTATGTTAAGCAAGTGGAAACTGGAGGCCTGAATGACATAGACATCCTGCGAAAGTCGGCCATGACACTGACACGTCAAAAGGGGTAAACAAACCTTGGGCCTAGTGCATTGTACAGACGGTAAGCACAGGAGCCAACTGTACAAATGCACTAGGCCCCCTAGGCCGAGGTTAATGTTTACCCCTGTCATGGCCGACTTTCGCAGGATGTCTATTGGGATAAGAATATTATTTCAGGAGTGCAAGCGCCAACTCAGCACATTATAGCCACTCATCAAACAATACTGGGAGATATTAACGAAATGTAGGAGGAAACCGGAGCCCCCAGATAAAACCTACGATGTCGAGGAGAGATCGCCCTCTCTACCACATAAAGCCACTGGAACGACCGGGGATTGAACCGGTGACCTCATTGGTGGCGGCACAGATGAGTCCACCCCAACCCCAACACTAGTATACTGACGACTAGCACATTACAGAAAGAAAGTTCCTTTGTTTAGAAAGCTCTGCAGGTACCATCATGGAGCCATGAAGTATACAGCCCGACAAACTACATATGTAGAAATGACGGCAAAATTTAACTTCTGAACAGGCTAGAGCATCAAATGTCTATCCACGTCCTCAGCCACATGATAAATTTGCCCCATTCTCCTTGCCCCGACAACCCTAACGGCGGCTTCCTTTGAAGGTGTTCAACTCTTCTTCTTAATCATCGTTAAATTAGACACAGAGCAGCGAAAGCTTCAGCAATATCATGCAATAAAACCTTTATTGTTAATTAGTTTCAGCGCATTGAGTCTTAATTAGATTCACAACAGGATAATACCATGCCCCATTATGATGACTTACGGAAGGCACTCAATGACATTTTAAGGAAATACATTTGGGTCAAGAAGGGCGGTGGTCGTCTTGACACAACTTTCAAAGTGGAGGAAAAAGTAAGTCACATCATATCAGTAATGGGTGCAAAAGCATTGAATCAGGGGAGTGCTCGCAGCCAGCTTATTGCTTGCTTCTGCTCCCAGCCAGTTTTTTGCCTATATTTAGCAGCAATTTCATCAAAACTAATAAACTTACGAAATCCTGAAATATACCGGAACCCCATCCCACCCTGTTCATTTGAAAGCACTCACCCATAACTTTCAGATGGATATTGTCCTGTGACAGGTTTTAGTGGCTTGCAAGGGTTTTTACACATTTCATTTCCTTGGTAGAAAACAATCAGGGGAAAATCCTCGATCAGCCGATCACCAGCCGAACAAGCGTTCATAACAACGGCCAGTGGGGGACATGACAAGCACAAAGTTGAGGATGACCCAGTCATCCATAACAGCAATTTGCAGCATGTCTCATACCAACGATATCGCTGAATGACCGTGGTCTGGGCATTTGAAAACGTCTCCCTTTTCATGTGTTTGCATTTCCTCTCCAAAAGACCTGTGCCAACATCGAATAAATGCCGGACAATTTAGCTGCATTGGCCCATCGAGCTGCAATCTGCCATATCAGCTGATCGAGGGATTCCTTACCCAACTGGTGAAAGGGTTACCGGTAAATCTTCAAAGAGGTGTATACATCATATCTGGATGACTACCATAATATCTGAGTAGCACAAGGGACCAGTCTAACACAAGTCATTAACGATCTTGAGGCATCCATAACTCATGATACGAGAAGTAGTATCAAAGTACTGTCCTCAGGTTCCGAACACCAGACATCAGCTTATCTCAGAGTTCTGCGTGGGGAAGGTCTCTTTGTGGGCCCTCGAGGCCAGCCGTTATCATGGTGATATAGACAAGTATTTCTCAGCCATTTTGTTCTTGGAGTTTGGTGCCGACTGGGGAATGAAGAAAGACATGGGCCTTGGATGACTAGTTTTAGATTAGCAAGGCACCCTATCATGAAACACAATAGGCCTATTCAATGGGAGGTATGCCAAAGATCTTCCAGACGGTACCAGCAATTTTGACATTTTCAGACGTCGGTATGGCTACTTCATGTGATGTTCCCTTTGCCTTGTTGATTGGTCCCCAAAGTTTGCCTTCCTCATCCACAGCAGCAAAGAAAGTGCAGCAGGGGTTTTTACCTCGTGTATGAAGAGGAACGAGACCAAAGCCCTGGTGTGGGAGGATGAGAAAGTGCCATTTTCTGTCCGAGTCTAATCTTATACATGGGCCTGTGTGTAAAAATGGATTGTAGTCTCCGGCACAAACTTTTGTCAGTGTCTTATCTTACAAAGGCCTGTGTCTAAAGGATGGCAAGGCGAGAATCCTCCATTATACTTACTTCTTTACCTTTAAACAACAAACACCATTGAACAACAAACAACAATAGTAGCTCACACTAACTTTATCCAAAATGGTTCGTATTCAGAGTCAGTGGTTTGTGGCTGCTCAACGCCAGACAAAGGAAACCGCACTAGTATCACCTCACACAGACAGGAAGAGCTACATTTTCAAAGGCTCCCGACATGCCCGACAAATGCACTCAAAACCCGCAGACCTTATAAATCAAACTTAGACAATGCACACACTACTGGAAAAATCGAGGCTGTGTAAAAAATTCGGGAGGTATTTGGGATATGTGGGGCATGAGTAAAACCACTCATACAAAGTGATACACACGGCCAGATGGGCCATAAAACCATAAATTTACTGCGGATATTTTCCCCAGCAGAGATACGGCAAGGTCAGCTTGGCAGCAACGCTGTGACCTGGGACCGAAAAGCCGTCCACACAATGGCCGGCTTGAAAGCATCTTGAAGCACACGGAGCAAGAGCAAGGATCCCAAAAGGCTTTTTTATCATCAACACAAATGAACTCGGCTGAGTGATCATGGCAACACCAGCTTCAGAGGTCAAATGCTGAAAACGAACCAAAGGAGTTTCTTTCATTTTGAACAATTTCCCGACCCGTGATCAACAATATCAAGGAACGTACCACCCTCCCATCTCCACCGCACACCCCACTCCACCCCATCCACCCAATGCGGTGGAGGGAGAGGACAGGGCTATGGTACCGGTATCATCAATGGAAAATCTGAATACCAGTGCATGACTTGCTTTACAATACAAGCTTTGAACATCTTCTTTCACATGCATTTTAAATGTACTTTCGCAACGTAAAGAACCAGCGAACTGTCAAGCAAAGGAGTTAACATCAACATATGAATGATGGATCTCATTCCAAAAACATTCGCCAGGAAAAAAGGCCCCAGTGGCCTACCTTCAAGTACGGAGGAGGTCAATGCATGTACCAGACACAAACATGTACTCAGATGCATGCAGGAACCGGATAGCAAGAAGAATGCGCGAATGTTACATACACTGTGGTAATGATAATTGCCCCATAATTCAACAAGGCTATAGGGGAATATACCCACATTGAAAAGTCAAACAGGTGCAACAGAGTGGACTCCACAACAAGCACCATGTTATGTGGTCTGGAACACTGCACGCGAGACTGAGAGAGAGAGAGTTCTATTAGACCGGCAGCCCAGGGCCTTGAGGGTAGTTGAACTAGGTAACTAGCCCATCAGCTGAGGAGACTTCAAGACATCAAGCCATAATGCTTGGCAAATGCACTGCCGTTTCCTAACGATGACTAGCCATGGTCCACGGCTCAGCACTGGTACTGCCATCATAGCCAAGCAGCCAGGGCTACAAGGCCAGGCAGGGGAATTGCTGCCGCTTCAGCAAATCCGAAGATGCATGGTAACCTCCGCAGGGGCATTGCCATCTAACCCCAAACCTCAGGGGCGACCGCCACGAAACTATGATATAGCACTAACAGGGCCTAACAGAGAAATTCTGTAATGGTAAAAGCCATTGCATACCTCTCTGTTAGACACTGTTAGTGCAATCGGAGTTTCGTGGTGGCCCGCCCTGGACTATAGAGAGGGGTTACTGCACGCAGGAAATAAAAGCTGTCTAGGCCTAGTAATCAAATACTACACATATGGTTGTTGTGCAAGCTCAAAATGTTTGCACTTTTGAGGTACATTAAAGTAGAATTTGAAAAATATGTCCCATTGATTGAAATAGATGCTTGAATGAATGTGCAGCCTTCCACCTATAAATAATGACTCAAAAGAGGGAGTTTTGAATCGATTCTTTGTACGACTAGCAATAACCGTGCTGTTTAATGGCCAATAAATCTTCTCCGCCTTTATCATACATATAAATGAGAAAAAATAGCGTGGTGCCCGGCGTAAGAAAAACAATATTCATACGTCTGAGGCTAACTTTTTTACACAAAAGCTGACACACAGGTTGATGACAAAGGCTGGTTAAACATACAGAGCTGCTGGTCTTATTTCATTTTATTTGGTTTAACACTGAAAACTCTGCAAAGGGACACCCACGTGAATCAAAGATGTTATAAAGCCCATAAACCCTTCTGGAGGTGAGAAAGCAGAAATCACATGAAATCTCCCAGCATCCTGCCTTTCAAAGCTATTAATTAGCTGCACTTACGGGGCGGATACGGGAGAAAGTAGCTGATAAAACAAAAGACGATGACAATAAGCTCAATGGCAGGCCAACTTTGAAGAAATCTGGACACAATGGGTTGGATTTTTTGGCAATTGTTCAAAGTTATTGACAGAAGATGACCCTGCCAAATTTTTCATCGTGACTACGGGCATCATTGAGCAGAGGCGGAGTGATTAATTCAAAATGTCTGACCTACCTTTCCATTTTTCATCAGCTAAGGCTGCATCCAAGAAAAGCGTCGGCTTTACCGCCAAGAGAGACGCATTAGTGATGTCCAAATTCTAACATTTTCAGGTCTATCCATCCACTCTCTGCCGGTAGTCAGGCACACACCAATAATATATGGAGCAACGGTGTATACATGTACATGTCATGCAAGTTCGCATTGGTGGCTAGAAATTGGACGATCGAACAAGAAACTTCCGCACAAAGAATCTCTTCTACAGAAACTTCCGATTCCTTGATTGTTACCCTCCGAAGAAGGTCACTGTAAACAATTAATCCTAAGCAGACTAAATCCGAGCAGAAGGTTTCGGCTATAATCTCACCGAGTAATACACATCTAATGTGGTTGTAACATTCCACGGGCATAAAATCGACATTATGGCGCTTTTACATTCAAAACAAGACTTCGCCAGAATGGAACCGGTCCGCCATCATACCCTGATGCGGGAAGGTCATGGCTGCTGCAGACATAATGTAAAATCTGAATACAACTCCCAAGAATGGGCACAAGTGTAGATCTGTGAATTTTATGATAGTGATTACTGAAGTATTGTTGGGAGAGAATATTTCAAAACTATGTCAGATGTCCATGTTCACTCAGAAAGTCATAAATCCTGTCGGCTCTTACCAGTATGGGCGATCGCCCCACCGGTTCTATTCTTGTTCACAATTCAAAGGAAAGCGTTGGTTATTTCATTGGTTTTATTTCATTTTCAGGGCACCTCCAGGTAGGGAAGGGAAAAGGGGCATCATCCGTTCACTGAACTGTGTCTGTACTTTCAGTCAAGGGAGGAATGAGGTCCCACCATCCGTTCTCCAAACTTGTCTGCACCGGCGCATTTATTGCAAGATGGATTTTTGCATTTTTGTGAGGCAATCAGTGGTTCTTAGCACTCACTCGCTTCGTCAGCATGTAGTGCTGAGGATCACTGATGATCGCACAATGGTTATTGCTCAAATGACCAACTTTGGCCACTCAGACTGGTTCCCTATCCATAGAGATGGGAGAGGCAACCAGTCATGTGCTCATGATGACTATCAAGGTTTCATAACAGCTGTACATTCCTACAGCAAAATACATCAATCAATCACAATCATATTGGCTCTAAGGTTCTGGGTTTGATACCTGGTCAAACCTCTTCTTCATGCTTAGAGGGCAACTCTACTAGTTTTCTCCATTTTACGTTACTTCACCAAATATTGTCAAAAGAGCTGATACCAATGACACCATTCTTGGTGCTCAGCTATTGACATCAACATTATCGGAGAAATTCACAATGAAGTAGATTGGTCATGTCGGTAGTGTTCTTAGAAGACTGTTCCAAGGCTACCAACATCCTGTTCATGTTGACAAGCAGGAAATTTAGTTCTTCTGTTACCTAATAGATGGCAGGGTGACCACTGAGAAACCAAGCTGACTGGAAGGTGCAAATCTTGCTGAGGTGTGGTTTCTGGGACATGGTTCAGCGCATTAACCCTTCCTGCTGCCTCCCTTGTCTCATCTATAAGGACCTGGAGCAACAGAATCCCTGGAGCAACAGAATCCCTGGATTAGGGGTAGATGGGGTGTTGCTTCTGACCGATGGTTGGTAGGTCAAAGCCTAGGCCTATTGGTGTTTATTCAAGAGTGCCTACAACCCACAGGAATGGGGAGGAGATTTGTGTGACCTACGAATACATAGTTCCATTCACCGAGCGACCAACATGGAGGTTCCCACTGTAAAAAAAGTCTTCTTCAAGACATCTTCGCAAGGAGTGAGAGCACGAGACACAAACACCAACGAGATTATTACCTTACTGACCTTCCGTAACATGGTCTGACAATGTAGATTCGTCAGAGGAATATTTATAGAAAAGGATCTTTCATTTCACCAAGTGCAGAATGCAACAGACACGACACAAGTAAAATGTATACTGTGCCCAAGAAAAGCAAAACTGCTCATTGTACCAGGCAATTCTTATCATAATCATTCAAGCAACTTTTCCAAATCTGTATGAAATATGACACCAAACGCATCACAGAATCTTTGCAAATTGGCCACATTACTTTCACGCTGTTGGTGTAACTTATCCGACCTGACGTTACGAAGTCGTCCATGGAGACCAAGTCACGTAAAGCATCAAGGCTACAAACTGACAGTTACGCTGCTGCTGATAAACTGCTATCATCGATGCAACACTTGTGTTTCCACGAGCAATCATAGGACGGATTGCTATCAGATATTCAGAGGCCTTTGGGACATGACTGAGAATCTCTCGCCTCCAATCTTGGTTGAAAGGAACCAATCTGGACTTGGAGACTTAGTAAAGAGAAACCACGAAATCCACTTGACTTCAGACAGTCACCAAAATGACGGCAGTCATGATAGACTGTAACTTCAAACAAACCCTAGTGGCAGAGGCTCATTTAAAAGGCCCCCAGTTCTTTTGAAGGGTATTTAGATGAGGATCAAACTAACTCTTTAGTTTCACTCCACCAGACGGCAAATCTGGATCGAGTTGTCATGGTTTCCTGCGGATTATTACCAGGTATCATACAACATCGAGGGTTAGCTGGGATCTGTAAATGTCACAGAAATTAACCTCCATCAAAAAAGAAGGGTAAGATAGGCCTACATTGCAAATGATTTGAATCTTTGCTACCAAAAAACTGCAGACAGGCTCTCCCCTGCAACATTCTCCTTGTAGCTTTTATCTTACCTATTCCTGACAGATTGCTGCAATTACCATGACGTATTGAGCCCTATTGTCTCATTGAAATGGGCGGCAACGCGGAAGTCCAGATGAAACTGGATTATGAGGAATCGGGTCAAAAAGCCACTTGATGACAATTGCTAAGTCATCCGGTCGTTGAGGTCATAGAACAATCTTACTGATGTGGGCGCAATATCCATCTGATCTAGAGCACGTCGGAAACCTAAAGGCCTGGCGCCTGCAAGGAAATGATCAATCTTTTCCATTTAATGTTCAAATATAGGAGCAG
This sequence comes from Notospermus geniculatus, assembly GCA_002633025.1. Taxonomy (NCBI): domain Eukaryota; kingdom Metazoa; phylum Nemertea; class Pilidiophora; order Heteronemertea; family Lineidae; genus Notospermus; species Notospermus geniculatus. The sequence continues at coordinate 76,231 of NMRB01000966.1, read as the reverse complement.
AATTCAGTCAAGTGCAGACATTTATTCAATTCCTTCATGGTCTAACTGATAGGGCCTAGAAGAGGCTGGGTCATTGTATAGATCACAGCAGAGTTGCATTAATGAACCCTGCAGCAAATGCATAATAATCATCAAGGGTTCATCACAACACCTTCGGACTACTCTCTACAGATCGGACTACACTCTACGGAGCTTAGTCCAAAGGTGACGTCCCCGTAGGCCTTCATACTTCAAGATGGTAATCATCTGTCTAGTTTGGTTCCCGAACTCACCGCTAGGCGCAGAAGAGTTCGGTCGCGGCCTCGTTTGACCTTGACCCCACACACGAAATTCTGTGTGTCTGACGTCACAGAGGATAGACTAGTTCGTGATCCCAACATTAGCTCACGGTATGTTGGGACCGGGAACCAGTCTATCGTCTGTGACGTCAGACACACAGAATTTCGTATGTGGGGTCAAGGTCAAACGAGGCCGATACCGAACTCTTCTGTGCCTAGCGGTAAGTTCGAGAACCAATACTATCATCTGTCCTCTAACATCTGATCGACAAGCATCCTGACAACCCCTGTGCCCTGCCATGACAGTCTCGCTCAATACAAGACTGCTTGAGAACCATCCATAAGGAGGCCTTTTCGGGTCTCCTATCACACTGTGTCTGATAAGATCATGAAAGGGTGCCTGCCTATCACCACTGTAATAATTGAATTTTTTATTCAGTTAGGCTTAATTAACACAATTATCTGGTGCAGCACCCAATTACTGGGAAATGATAAGTGTTTACTATCCCTGTTAGAATGATGGGTAGGTTAAGGTCGCATAAGTGCAGATCAGCAACAACACGTTGGCAATCCTGCCATTATGGGCTCCAGGAGGCCCTGAGACCTATTATTTCAACTGTGACTTGAGATGTGACATTAGTGACGGATCAATAAGACTTGGAACAAACGGGGAGCATTTCCTTCATCGCCTCGGCAACCCATTGTTCAAAATGTCATACGCAATTCAACCACCGCTGCAAACCAGTGTCCCTACAAATACAAAGAGCAATTACAAGCATGGTTGGACATAATACATAGATTTTTCAGATTTTTCAGATGCCCCAGAATCGTCAATGATCGTTAAAAAATAAGGAAGGGGGCATTCTTAACAGATGTGGTTCCTGCACTGACCATAACAGAAAAATTTTATAGCAATAGAAAGTCTGCTTTGGATTTTTCTTACCTTGCTATAAAGAAGGGAAACTTGGAAAGGTGGAAGGGGAGGAGGGACACCAAGTTTGCAGTTCTCCCGCAACTCAAGCACGCAAAAGTCAGAATTCAACTGAGAATCGAATCCACTGAAGTGGGAACTATCGCAGTCATCCACACACCTGCCAAATTGTTGTTCTATCAATTATACGACACAAGGCTTACACGTAAGTGTTGAGGGCTTGACACAGTTCGATGCCATGCATTTGCCATGTAAAGCTATGCCAACAAAGGTATGATCCACAATGAATGAAATGAGATGCAGCTGAATTACAAGATGAAGTTGGGCCCAATAACAGACATCATTCCAACAAGCATGATGGTATAGGCACACCAACAGTTTTACTAAGGCGATGAATACATTGGTACAGTAATGTCTCGTGGGTCAAGGGCAGCAGACATGGCAGAAATTGACCGAGAGTGTAAGCTTAGTATGAACGCCTCCATAAGTTGACAATTGTGCAAATCTTTTGTTAGGCAGAATGTGAACAATAGGTTGCCCACAAATGGAGGATATACGCACTTGTAAAGTTACGAGGGCTTTGTGAACAATGTTGATCCTGGTTCTTTGAAAGATTCGCTGGTAACATACAAGCTGTCTAAATGAGAATCCATGCACCTTGAGCAGGCTTCGTAACCATGCAGTTTCTTTGCTGATACAAGGAATGGAATGGAAGGACAAGGCTGAAGCTTGGTTCTCAGCGGAGCTATCAGGACCAGCTTTGGGAAAGTCTTCAGCAAGATGGATTGCTGCCCTGATGTGAATGACCGTAACCTCCGGAATCCATCGGGTAGTGCAGCAACTTTACCTCCTGACTAGGCCTTGGGAACACTGTATTGTACGCACGCCGGTCACCTATCCACGTAGTGATCGCGCTCAGCGTAGCTTAACTTCTAGCGCCGAGGCCAACGCACTAACCACTAGGCCATGAAGGAAATCCTCCATGGCGGGCGGGTTAAGCCGTGCCATACATGTATAGTAGCTGCAAGGGGTTCAGATGCAAACACCAAGTTTCAAGTCCTGCTCTCGGCATATTAGTATCCTCTTGGTGAGTGTCTTTACAAGACCAATACAATACAAGCTGTAAGCAATGGCATTTGCGTGTGAGCGTACCTTCATCATTCTGTGATCCCTCTCCCATGGAACTAACTACATCCATTCAGAAAACAGGAAAGGACTCCAGGCAGCATGAAGCAACATGTCCAGCTTGAGCAGGTGATTCTTAAGCCTTAAGTGTACATCGGCCTTGTGACTGGAAGCAACTACCGGCAATGGCGTTTCCAGCAACGGTTGGCGACTACCTGGAACCAGCAGCAACAGATGCTCAAACAGGCCGATGTACACGCACAGGCAACGCTATTGCCGACCGTTGCCACTAGTCCCAGTCAGTTGCTCATGTTATACTCGTTGCCAATGGTTGCTTCTAGTCGTCTACTGTCACTTCCGATGTACATGCGCTGGCAATCAATTTCCTCATTCGTGGAGCACACCTGGTCACATGAATGTTTATCACATGACTCCCGAGTGGTCCGACATGTCGGATCGGAAGACATCCACAATTTCCATGTAGCATTCAGTACCATTGCCTGTCCGATGTGCGTGCTCCAGATTGAAGACTGGATTGTGCCACTTGTTGCCGCAATGACCTGTCATATCCGATGTAGCTGCATTCAGCTGCTTCCAGTCGCAAGGCCGATGTACGCTAGGCTTTAAGGATATGCAGAACAGCTGAACCTCCCTATATGGTTGGTATGATGGTCACACTTGGCTAAATGAAGCATAGCCAGATTAGGAATATTGACCTGCCAAAGAATCATCGCAATGACTGCACAGCAGAAATCAATTCTGCAGTAATTGGTACATAAATCGATGGACGGAGATTTAGCTGGAATAAACAACCCACTGGCTAAATTATCATTCCGAGGTCACACCATAGAGGTCACCCCATCTACTAGGATGTGGGCCATGATACGGCTTCGGGGAAATCAGCTCTATAAGCTTGTTAGCTGAAGTGGACTGGAAGGCCCAGGGATTTGTCAGAATTCTGTCAACAATAGATGAGACCAAGCGGTACATTACACGACCAAGCAATCGGGTCTTCTACATTTCTCCTTCAAATACAGTCGAACCTTCCTTAACAGACACCTCTGCCAGGAGGACACTGGAATTCAGTCTCCACATCTGTTCACTTTGACCATATCCAGTCCCCAACGTGCCCTCAAAAGAGATGTCCACTTACTACCACAGAATCATGAGTGCGAATGGGTTAGACCAGCACAAACTTCATACAACTGCAGCCGGCATGCAAGAACACAAACTATAGGCTTTGTTTCTGTATTGTACATGTATGTCGACCACCCCAATGGGAAGCTCTACCTCCAACACAGGTTTAAGACCTTGAAACAGGCCGACACACCAAGGTATGCTACCAACCCTGGCAGATGTCCCACACGGTTGGCAACATCACTTACCTTTTGGCGCTGTCTATTGTGAAAGCTTTTTAACTTTCTGTTGAACTAGATAGGAACAGGATCTGTGGCGAACTGGTGACAAACCAAGGACTCTGGCATCAACTCGTAGTCCATTGAAGGTTCACAACCTGAAAATATATAAAATCATACATATGTTATCGTGAAGTTCATTTCCTGAAATGTGTGGTAGAGAATGATTTGATGTGAACCTGAAACCTTGTCCACAACGCCAGCAGTGGACATAACCAGGGTTTCCGCCAGAAATTTTTTTCAGGGCACTAATTTCTTCAAAATCAGCAAAATCCCCATGAAATTAAAGAAAATGGTCCTTGCTTTTCTGTTCCTTTGAGGGTACTACCATAGTACCCTTAGTACCCTCTGGCGGAAACACTGATAACCTCAGACTTGGGTCCACGACCTTTCGTACCTAGTCATTGCATCCCTGAGGATGTTGTCATCGTCAAGGACACACACCTCATCGTGCTGTACCATACAGATGGAAGACGACACCAATCAGCACTGACACGCAAATCTTACAGAAGTTTTGTGAAGGTCCCTTGCTTCCACTCAGGAGTTGAAATGAGAGTAGTATTTCACTGGGATCCAGGAAAAGTTAGGTCTCATACTTGTACGAGTGGCAAATTGTTTGAAGTGATCAACGCTTGGAAAACGTGATACAAGATGTCAAGGTTGAGGATGAGCAGCACGATCCCGTGGGCACGATTTCTGCAGCAATCCAATTACATTCATTGAAAACAATTCTGTCAGTCAAGAGAATATTGATTCTCCCCACTCCTTTGAGTGTTCAATTGCCTGACAGTCTACGGGATCCAATTTAGGGCCAATCCGATGTGACTGGATCGAGAGGGGATGTTCTACAGGTGTTTGGGGGTTGGAAAGTAGGCCACAACTTCTCTGATGTGAAGTAGAACACCAAGGCCAATGTCACTGATATTTGCATTCAGCAGGCAAAATCATTCAAATCCAATGGAAATTCCGTGTTAGGTGGTGTTTTAGCCCAGCATCATCATTACCTGAAACTGTGTTTGTTCGATTGTTGTTTTTAGCACGGCAGGTGTTCATCACGTCAATAAGCATAACAATAAAGAAGAACTCATTCATTTTCTATCATGTATCAGAATCAGTTAAAACTGGTGCATACTGCAACAGAATGATAACACATAATTGGTTATAAATACCAGCTGTAGCCCCAGGTATGCGGCATTGATTTTGTGCTGAGAGATGAGGAATCACCACAGTGGAATATGATTTCAAATATCTGCATACTGTACAGTTGTTTCTGTCAGACCATTCACTCCCAAAATGCATAGAAAACTGCAATTTCTGCAGTCGTAAAACAACCTCGGGTGAGTTCTTATTTCTGACCCAAAGGAGTGAAGCCAATGGCAGACGACAGTGTCTAGCAGCCCTCTTCCGGACCAGAGGCAAAATGGTCCGATGACCTGAATAGAAGTCTCCTTGGCAACAGACATTGAAAAGTCTAGGTCAAGAAAGAGACAGGACACTGAGCCAATGACCTGAATACCATTTTCATAGAAAATCTAGGTCATCACACAGATTATTGGGCCAATGACCTGAAGACCACAGACATTGAAAATCTAGGTCACCTGACAGGTTACTGGGCCAGCGACCTGAAGACCAGAGACATTGAAAATCTAGGTCATCACACAGATTACTGGGCCAATGACCTGAAGACCATAGACATTGAAAATCTAGGTCATCACAGAAGTTACTGGGCCAACAACCTGAAGACCAGAGACATTGAAAATTTAGGTCATCACACAAGTTACTGGGCATTGAAAATGTAGGTCACCTGATTGGTTACCGGGCCAATAAGGGCACTCTGAGAGGAAAACCTAGGTCACCAGAGAGCTCACCGAGCCAAATGACTGACCTATCGATGTCACCAGTGAGCCACATGTAACTGGGTCAATTGCCTCAGAGCACTCTCAGTGAGAGGAAAATCAAGGCTGGAGACAGCGACAATGTAGGTCATCACACATATTACAGAAACGAACAAACACACCAAAAAACAACACGACACTGCAACATGAATGTATAATGCAAGTACAGCGAAGTGGAATCATAATTAGTCATCAACAAATCAACAGTTGGGGCAGCAATATCAATCTACGTACCACAAATGATGGCGCCAACACGGAGAAGTATCACAGCACATCTCTAGCATGAGATCCTCATCAAAAATTTCTTCATGTTCATCTGAACTGCAACACACATTCGACAGTCACCACCATCTTCCAGTGTGAGGCAGTCACCATGGCAACTGGTAAATTCGACGAAAACAAGGGTATTTATTTGTGTTACCAATTGCATGGCGAAATCCTGTGAAATTTCCACACCATTGCCATCAACCAGGAGTAAGCCTCAACTTTTTTCCACAGGCTGCGCTCATGGCAGAGACAGGTAAGATAACCATGTGAAGAAGGATTTGGGCTTGTAAACTTGTCATGAAAGGTAAGGCAGGAAGCCAATTGGGCTGGTATTATTAAGTCATTTGCATGACCTATATTTTGTGACCACAGAGAACTAGCAATTAGTTCATTGACCTGCATTTTGTGAGAACTAGCACAGAATGTAATTCACTGACCTACATTCCGTGACCGCAGAGAACTAGCACAGAAATGTAGTTCACTGACCTACATTTTGTGACTGCAGAGAACTAGTACAGAAATGTAGTTCACTGACCTAAATTTTATAGGCACAGAGTGTATTTCACTGACCTACATTTTGTAGCACAGCGTAGTGAACACTGATCTACATTTTGTAGCACAGTGTAGTTCACTGACCTACATTTTGTGTAGCAGAGAGAACTGACACGGAAATGTTGAAATATCTCAGTGAAACATACTTTTAAAGATATATAGGCCTATCAAAATCGTATCTCAGTGGAATCAAGAGCCAGCTCAAGCAATGTCAAGTCCTTGGATTAGCCACCAGCGCAGATGCAAACCATGCTTACCGTATTTTTCGGACTATAAGGCGCGGCTTTTTTTCATGAAGAAGGGTCTAAAATTGGGGGTGCGCCTTATAGGGTGGTGCGCCTTATCTGCAGATAGAGTCCGAAAATTTGATCAGAAGTGTCACAACAAGCTAATTAGCCTGTCACAACAAGCTAATTGATCATACAACCAGGTCAGTTTGATGCATAACATTGCTGTGGTTCACCTGATGACTGCGTCTTATAGGGAGGTGCGTCTTATAGGCCAGTGCGTCTTATGTATGGATTTCGTCAAGGGTTTAGGGTGAAATTAGGGGGTGCGCCTTATAGTCAGGTGCGCCCTATAGTCGCGAAAATACGGTACATACCCCGGTACAATAACATACAATAACAAGCAGAATGGCCAGGGCCCTACAGACTATAATATAGAGCCCACAACCAGTGCTCTAGACTTCGTTTTTTTCCACATTTATCATGTAAAAACACACCGAGACGTTTTAAGATCCTAAGCCAAGCCGATGAGAAACGTGGCACCCCGGTTCACAGCGACAACAGACGACACAGTATCTCACAGGTGAGCCAAAAATGTCATCCCAATGTCTCCAGTTTGACCTATAGATGAAACGGCGGGACCGATCAATGAAGATCGCCAATTCTGTGGAAAAAAGACGGTGCTCACAGCAGAGAAGTTCTACAACACAAACCCTGAAAGATAGAGACAATGACGTCTTACCCACAAATCCCGGCGGCCTAAACCTTCAACCCGGCTCCGAATCGTTTGATCCAGAAAATCATCGATCCAAAACAAAATTTCTGTCGATGTCGTTGGCCGCTGCAACCACGACGGGAGGTCATCAAGGTCATGATATATTTCACAAGGCACTTGATTTAGGGTCGTAATTGAGGCGAAGTTATAATGGATAAGATTTGGTTACTAGGCAACCAGAAGTGTGCCCACATAAAGGCAAAGCTAAATGGCCCGAGATGGCAAGTTTATGGGCTGGGCGTGACGGGCGAGCAACCGTATAAAATGGAGGTTTCAGAGATGCAGACAGCTCCGACAGACATCACACAAACACAGACGACCGACTGCCAGACAGTAGTCAATCATTATTTTTACCTTTGACATTCCTTTCTTCCAAATTTTGAAAAAGAGTCATTTCTGTATAATAATTCATCTGAATGACAATAACTAAATATCTTAATTTTGACTTTGTGAAGAAGTTTGTTACATTGATGAAGCCATTAACACACTTACCAGATTTTTTCATGAAAACTATACAACTGGAAAAGAGAGACAAAACGAACAAATGACCTTGTGAAGATGACCTCAATATGGAACTGTCCTCCCCTCCCATCAGCCAAGTCCTGGCTTCCCCATTACGTAAATCACGCCTTTTGGACATTGACATTGGTGAACTACGACACTGGTGAACTACTCCATGACATGTTTAGAGTACGACTGTTCGTTGATCAGTCAGGCCCTAAGTAGGCCTAAGCTCCTTCCCCATTAGTCAGCAGACACATCATACCATCAAGGGTTTAAATTGATACGTCTTCAGTTTCCCGTCCAAAGATGAAGTGCCCGAGGGCTTGAGATTTCAAGATGCGTAGACAGGACAACCCCAGGTTCTTGCTCTTACCAACATCAACTTCACCCTCAGTTCGTTTTCCCAACCCAGGCGCGGATCCAAGGGGGGGCAAAGCCGGCCCGTGCCCCCTCTATTTTGTGGAAAATCTTTAAAATTGACCGGGAAATTTTGAAATTTTGAAAAGATGTTAAAATTTGACCGAGGTTTTCCACGATGTGCGCTGGCTGTGCCCCCTCTTTCCCTTGATTCTGGATCCGCCCCTGCAACCCCAGGAGCCCCAATTGCTCAGCAACGTTTCGTCTGCGTATTTCTATCAGGAGGGCAATCATTCAGATATCATTCAAGAGGTCACTCTGTCTCACCGGCAGATTTACGAGGTATTTTCACATGACTACCACGTGCGTTTATTCGGAATGCAAATATTTGTGTACAACTTCATCGGGGTTAATTTCGCAAACAAATGGCGGTTGTGTCTCAACCCTGTCGTAAAGTCTGATTTTGCCACGGGAATCAATGATACCCTTGAACCCACCAACGGCAGCTTTACGATTTATCCCCCTGTATACTCTGTTTCAGATTCCATATACTGAACTTCGCAACAGAGAATTTGCCAAAATCTACATCTATTATGATACACCTTGTTCAAGTGAGACACTTCGGCTCCTCTAAACTCACATAGAAATGTATGTAACTCCATCCAGAAGTGTTTGAAGTATCAGCAGGGAGGACAAAACATAGAGTCAATGACTTGTATGATGTGAATTCCAGAATATATTTGTTTTCTATTCAGCTGTACTACACCTTAGCGAACTCCCAAAGCGATCGATAGGACTCAGGACTCAACGCCAAAGAGAAGTGGGACATTTTGAATTGTGCCATAGATAATGTTTATTCATTTTGTCTGAAACAACACGACTCAATGACATGAGGCGAAAAGCAAGGGGAACTCCCCCTGGCAGAACAACACAGGCAGGCAAGCACCTAATTTGTATGGCACCTCAACAGCCTACATGTGTACTCTGGCAGGAAGCCATTCAGCATCACGTCTTACAACGAAAAGTACCAGTGAGATCATTCTGTCATAAACATGGTATTGAGCAGTCAACCATCCAACTCATAACTGCACTCAGTGATGCTTAACTTCCAGCTTGGAAGCCAATGCACCAACCAAAATGCCATGAAGGAAACAGCCCCCAAATGGCCAGCAGGTTAGGCCATGCCATAACTGGAGTACAGAACACAGCAGCGGAGAGTCTTAATGATCATACCAGAGACAGCATCAGGAGGCAACCCTCCACCTCTCCGTATCCCAAGATTTCGCAAATCAACAGCTTCACCAATTTTTCTCTTATCCTAAAAAGAGACAGTTCCTTACTCAGTTTCTGAAATCAGAGAGGCCTGAGCTCCGATTGCAGCGCATCATCTATTGATATCAACGGTCCCCAGCATCCGTATCTGAAATCGCAGCTCAATCCGCGCGGCAGAGTGCCAGATTTGGTGCATTCTTTTTCCTATTAGCATCTTCTAGGAAATTCTGATGAGGATCTGTGCCGTGACTTTCACAGTTTATTGATGGGTTGTTTACTGGGCTCACCATTGATTTGTACTCGGTGGCACCTTTAGGAACGACACAGCCTTCCATCGATTGACTGACTGATGCACGTTCTAATCATTTGACAAAATCCTTTGTGATTCATGGACCTCTAAAGTTCTGGGCCGACTGCACAGGAAGTCCGATAGTGCTTTTGGTGCCTATCGGCGGTTTAGAATAGCATTATAACTACTGCCGATAGGTGCCGGTACCACGATCTGACTTTCTGTACAGTCGGCCCTGATCTGCCACAGCGTACGAGCTCATTATTTACTCATGTAATAAATGTGTGGCTTATACAGTCTTTTTAAAAGGCACTTCACATTATTACCCCAGTCTCCCCAGTAACCTTCCAGGGAATTATCCCATCGCAGGGCTTTGGTCGCGCTATATTCTTCACACACTCGCACGTAATTAAGCGAGTGTATGAAGAGGAGCATGACCAAAGCCCTGCGTTGGGAGGATGTTCAAGGGAACTCAAGATCAGATGAGGGTACAAGTTAGTATTCTCACCAGGAATCAAACCCACAGCTTCTCAGTCACATATCTTCACTACTGCGCTTCCCCATTCATAAAGGCAAATGTTCGTTTGAAGGGATCATATGATTGGGCCTGGATCTATGAACTGTTTGGACAGCCAGAAGGATAGTGACCATAACGAGCCACTGTCCACAAGAGAAATTGCCGTCTGATCTTTGCTGTGCCACTGACATGACTGAGATCCTCCCAAATCCAAAGGTTGAAGGTTAAGTCAAACACCATAAGACCCATCTTATTCATAGTCATGCCATATATCATGCACAGGAAGAAATCTGAGAGGAGGGAGATCAGGTGATGTCTGCGAAACCAGGCAATGAACTCCGGCTGATCACCGGACAACATAGGGACCAGGGAAAAGGGATCTAACACACACTCTCCAACCTCATTACACTTGTGATTACCAGAAAGGGTTTCAAGACCCCGATGAAGAATTGATGACCAGCAAATTGGATGTGGAGGTAATTGCCGCCAGGCATACCTGAGGGTAACAAAGTTTAAGTGGTCGTCTGAGTACCAGACTACAGGAGAAGGGCAGGACAATGTGACCTTCACCCAAACACTTGCTGCATCACAAAGATTTTGGACCAGATCTCCTTGAATGGATCCGGATCGTCCAGTGCGTTGGATGTACCAGGTGACAGCAAACTTCCACTGCCTGGAAACAGCGTGAAGGACTGCATGAGTCTTTGACAACTCCTTGATCATTCCTCCTAGATACCCGCGCCCCCCCCCCCCAACAAACACCCCTCGACAATTCCCCCAGGACAAGGGCAACTGTTCAGTGAGACTTGTCCAGGAGGAATCGTCCTGTGGCTTGTATGAGGGATTTGTCCTTAACGTGACAAAAGCTGCAAAGACAACTGACTGTCCGGTGAATGTTTTGCAACGATCCAGGATAAGATTAGGCATGTGGTAATATGACCAAATCATAACAAATCCGCCCAAGAAGTAATGGGTCCAGTTCCTGACACCCATCACCAGGAACCATGCAGCAGCCACCTTACAAGGTCAGATCTGAGGGGTATTTTTCAACTGTCAAGGTCAAATACATACCCAAGAAAGACACTCAGCAGCAGACTTGAGGAATTGTGGGACATTGTCTGGTTGAGTCATCAAAAGAAGTAAGTAATTGCCCAACATTGATAACAATTGTTTTTCTAAGAAGCAATTTTATCAGGGTCAGACAGACTAAGTACACAATTATATCAAAGTAGTATTTAAATATCAATTGATATATCAGCTGTGGCCTCCACAAATACGGAAATGACATGACAAGTATCATGACTGAACCGACACCTAATAAATCAGACTATGCTCCCACAGATGACAATGACGCAATGTGGGTTGCTAAATAATACTCACACTGCCCACAATTTCTTCTCTAAGTTGAATGGCAAAGCGGCCAAAAAAAGGACGAACGCGTAAATTTTCATACACATGTACGCGAGGCTTAGCACCTTCCTGTGGAGAACGTTCTTGAGACGGGGGCATTATTCATGTTATTGTGAAGAACTGAGACTAGTGCTCACATGGCCCTTTTTAGAGCAGTTGAGAGTACAAAGTGGCAACTGTGAGTGGACCAAGAATCGTACGTAAGGCTTCAATGCATTTTGACACTCTCCTTAGCACTGCGCCACTGGCACTCCCCCGGGGAGAGCCCACCTTCAAGAGGATTTGACTGCCAGAAACAGAGAGTTTCAGTCTCAAATTTCCACGAAGTTGCTTAGCAACCAGGGCATTGGCCTCAAGACCCAAAATACTGCGAACGACTACCAATTCCATCAACATCAAGTCATCTTGAAAAGTGTTTTTCTGAGTTGAGTTATCCAATTATTTTGGGGGAAAGCTGCTTTCATCCTGTTTACGTGGAAAAGATCATTCGTGATAAGATTAAAAAGGGGAAGAACGCACGTAACCATGGAAGTTTCGTAACTCAGCAGTCAAGTCACTGGAAGTATCAGTATTGTCATTATCATGACAATATCCTCCATATATAATAGCAGTGAGTTGAATGTTTCAGCACGTCCCAAAGCGGAATGGAAATGTCACGGTGCTCATGATGGCGTCATTGCTCTACATCAGGCAAGGACACCATGGCAACCTCCGTTGATGATCCAAAGGACTTACCTTCATGGCACCCATCACTGTGACGTAGTGATGTCAAGCCATGACTACAGAGTACGACATAATATTATGAAGCTTTTTTGTTTAGCACTCTAACACAGTGTCAAAGTGCGTCACATCTCCAGAAATCTTTCTGGGGAACTCAAGGAGCAGATTCTTCAGCGCATCACTTGACACTTTCACACCAGTTGAGAATACAAAGTGGTAACTTGTTCAGGAATCGCCCCCATGACCTCTCAGTGTTCAGTGTGATGCTAACAACTGTACCACTGCACGCTCAAGAACATCAGTAGTCAAATCTCACTCTGTTGTTCCATCAGTACGTTTTCAGTAGTAAAACGTACACCATTGTTATTCACTACGTAGGCCTTATGCATGTAATACAGTGCAATTTACATTATTAGTAAGTCGGTTCAATGCTGTAATGATTCCGCTGCAAATCAATCGAACGTTATGCCTGGTGCTTTTGTGGGGTACGACAGCAATGACCCAAAGCAAGTGCAATATCTAGCAACATAAAACAGTATCCAAGGCCTGTAATCAGCAGGCATGTCGTAAAAATCACATACCATTGGTCGGCTTGGCACAATGCTCCTCTGGGCTCCACTAATAACATAGTGGTGTTCGGCAGGCAAGCTGGTTAACAATGGCTTCATCATGGTGAACCCTTTGTGAGGACCTGCGAACCAGTGAATCCATACCTCTCTATGTCATAGTAGCCGTGGTTACACTACATAAAATCCCCGGGTTTTTTGCGGTCACACCTATGAATTGCCGGGCTTCAAGAAACCCATGTCTGAAAAACGCAGGTTTTTGAGACACGGCCAGCTCGCTGTGCTTTTCGAAATCCCCATGTTTTCATTAGTTCTTAGCACAGCTACAGATGGCGCAGCTATTAAGTGACGTCGTTTTCGCGCCTCCAACAATGTGCACCAATACAGAAATGACCGGAGAGTCAGTGCATGCAGTGCACCTGTCGCCGGGCTACTAAACTACAATGTAGTAGTGTGACCTCTCACCGGGATTTTCGTACACAGGGGTTTGACACGGGTCTGGAAAAACACGGGTATTTTCAACAGGTGTAACCGTGTAGTGCAATCCTTGCAGTTATTACGCCGAGTGGTTTCGGCCCAAATGTTGTTGAGTGACCTCTCAAATGTGGAAGTATGGCATATTTATCTTATTTTGCTTTGCTTAGCACAAAAAGAAGGCTTGTTACTAAGATTTAGAAGTTGAAATACAGCATACTTGGCAGGAAGCCCCACTGAACCCAACACAGAAATGCCGGCTTAGCAAGCACTCAGTTAAGCTCAGAGGCAATCTACCTGGGCTGCAAATAACAACCCGGAGTTTTAAATGCCACAGCTAAGAAAAAACATGAGCACGTTCATATCAATCATAAATCACGGCTGATTGAATGAGGAACTCCACAGCATGTACCGCAATAAATGCAGCTTCATTTTGCATTCTCTTTATTCTTGAATGATATTGAATAACAAATCATGGGATACAGACGGTTGGGATAGACGGCAAATAGATTAGAAACTGAGTGATTAGATGGTTCACAAAGGCCCGTTGGTCATGTGGTATAATCACAGTGTCTGACAAGCATCCCTCACATTGTTAGATTAGATACAGCTTCCTTTTTTACTGACAACTGCAAGTCAGGCAAATTCATATCACACGAGGCTACTACAGTGTAGAGCTTATGGTGACATGGCAGACCACTACTAAGGCCTGCTTTCCATTGGCGCGTTTCCGTGCGCGAAAACGCTCGAGAGCATTGTTTGTTTCTGCTTCGTTGGTCACGGTGCAAAAAAATACAATGCTTTCGAGCGTTTTCGCGCACGGAAACGCGCCAATGGAAAGCAGGCCTTAGGCAAGTTTCGAAGCACAGCATTAGCCTGCAGACTGGAGTAGTGCAATGGCAGGCTAAAATGACACGTTCACATATCTTAACATTTCAACCAACGATTCAGTGTGTAGCAAGTGCTAGTCAGAGTTACATAACTTCTTGTGATATGACCTGAGCAAGGTGCTTCACTCTGAAAACTGCCATGGTCCGATCTACAGCCACTTATGAGGAGGACTACCAGTAGTATTCAAAGAGAGTAAGCCGGGATGAAGTCAGGCACCAGGGACAAAATTGCAAAGCCTGCGAAGAGGTGAATCGGTAACCTGACTGTTGCATCATCCATCCTGCATGTCCCTATGGCATTGGCATGGTGAAAAGATAGTGAACCAGTCAATTTTACTAAGTCCTAGGCCTAGCAGCGTTTGAGTGAAATCCCAGGAGCAGATGCCCCGATACTGGAAAAAGAACTCTGACCGATATATGCTTGACACATTTACTTCAACCAGCAGACTTCACCATAAACAGATCATGACATATTCGTGGAAACCAATTATCTGTTGAACTTAATTGGAATGACAATAGGAGAACTCTCATGATGTTAAACAACATTTATGATGCAAAACATACATGTAACTGCACCTGGTTTTCCCTACCATATCTGGGTCGCTGCATACCTGGAATAACTAGGTCAGAGTGCATCTTTTTTGATGCTCTGAAAATGTTACAATGAGGGCAACTAAGTACACACCAAACAATGTTTTTATGCAGTCACAGCCCTCCTCGACATCAAAGGAAAGCCGGCTCATGAGAGTGCATGTCTGCCCTGAGAGGACTACATGTAGGGCTGGTGACCTCATGTGTCCCCAACTGTCCTAACCAAGCAGACAGCAACGCTTTGTGCTTTGGCCTTTGGTCCAATCCTCTCAGCAGGGGATATGGGGGGGGGGGGGGGGGGG
>NMRB01000966.1:35987-53732 GCA_002633025.1 Notospermus geniculatus | reverse complement strand
TGGGGGGGGGGGGGGGGTGTTGCCTGTACCCGCCCTACTCTGCCTCTCCATTTAGTGGGATGAGGTACCAACACATCAAGTAGGAATGAAGTGAGGAAGAGAACTCCAATCAGGGTTGCCGCTGCACTCGACCACTCTATTCATTGAAGTTCAATGAAATATGTGCTAAGTGACTACTTTAATGAAAAATAGTCAATTCGTTGATTTTGACAAGGACTTTCATGACAATTCAGGAGTGATTAATGGAAATTCCAAAAGTGAAGAAAACTTTTCATGGTCGAGGGGGAACCTTGCCAATTCACTTACAGTTATTTCCCACAGACCAAACTCGGCGAACTGAGGACGTCATTAACCTCTGAAAAAGGTGAGTTTACTAGTAGGTCAGAACATTGATTAATTCAGTGAACACCAGTCGGATCAATATTAGAGACAGTCAGCTCATCGACCTGACCAAGAATAATCTGACCACAATAGCAGAGGATACCAATATTTCTATCTATAACCTATCAATCAGAGCAAAGAGGCCTGGATCTAAGGGACATGGGACATGTGGGAGGGGGGCGTATCCCCAGCTATATTTTGGCAGACCAAAGGCTACTGCTGGCACCAGTGAGGACAGACTATGGTTTTGCAACTAAAATGACAGGATATGCATCGAGCAGTAATTTTTCAAAATTTTTGTTCAGCCCTTTTGGTCAGCAGGTTTTTTGCCTCCTGGGGTTTATTCCAGCCTCTGTTCAAAAGTGCTGTATTCAGCCCTAAAAGGAACGGTGTTGAGGTCTATGATCATGAGTTACATTCATCGGGTTCATCTCTTCAGCAGGCTGATGGGCATCATTGACAAAATGAAATGAACACCAGTCATCAATCATTGGTCAAAGGGTGCATGATGAGACATGAAATCAACACAGAATACCATCGACTGTGGTCAATTTCTTCTCTACACACTGATCAGACCTCATTCTCTCTGATTCAATAGTTACTTTAACACATCAATCTCTGATTTAATGGTGAATAACATGAAATAGGTTATGATTGACAGTGTAATTGAAATGAACAGTCTTCAATTGCACATAGGCCCAGGCTTAGATCTGACACAGTTCACATTCATCCAGTAGGCCTGATCAATTTCACTGGCCACAGGGCTGCGTCTCAATGATTCAAAATACAGGTACACCGGTACCGGTTGGTGAGTTAAGGTTGATTGGTAATTCAATCAATCTCAGAATTACAACTGACACATTCTTAAGCCGCCCATACACGGCGCAATATTATTGCACAATATGAGGCCCAAATGGGTGGTCGTGTGCTTCTAGCACGCTAGTTAGAAGAAAGATTGACAATAATATTGCCCATTGTGATCCTCATATTGTGCAATAATATTGATCGTGTATGGGCAGCTTTACCAATAACTTCAATATAGGCCTGGTCAAATTCTGTCAAAGACTGACTGAATTTCACAACTCAGGTGACGTCACTCACATTTCCTACTTTTTAAAGTGTTGTCATTTGGATTTATTTTGTGGTGATTGGAATCAATCAGATACGATTACCGGTAACTAAACTGACCAATCAGTTTGTACCCCCCCCNCCCTACTCTGCCTCTCCATTTCGTGGGATGAGGTACCAACACATCAAGTGGGAATGAAGTGAGGAAGAGAACTCCAATCAGGGTTGCGCTGCCACGCCACCACTCTATTCATTTAAGTTCAATGAAATGTGCTAAGTGACTACTTTAATGAAAAATAGTCAATTCGTTGATTTTGACGAGGACTTTCATGACAATTCAGGAGTGACTAATGGAAATTCCAAAAGTGAAGAAAACTTTTCATGGTTGAGGGGGAACCTTGCCAATTCACTTACAGTTATTTCCCACTCAGACCAAACCTGGCGAGCTGAGGACGTCATTAACCTCTGAAGTAGGTGAGTTTAGGTCACGACATTGATTAATTCAGTGAACACCAGTCAGATCAATATTAGAGAGAGACAGTCAGCTCATCGACCTGACCAAGAATAATCTGACCACAATAGCAGAGGATACCAATATTTCTATCTATAACCTATCAATCAGAGCAAAGAGGCCTGGATCTAAGGGACATGGGACATGTGGGAGGGGGGCGTATCCCCAGCTACATGTATATTTTGGCAGACCAAAGGCTACTGTACTGCTGGCACCAGGGAGGATAGACTATCAGGGTTTCCGCCAGAGGGGAGAATTCCATCCCCAAGAAAATTATTTGGGGATAAATCCATCCCCAAATTTTTCAGAAAGAATGGATTTTTTTCTCTAAGTCTTGTCTTTTTTCTTTTCAAAACTTCATATTAATTATTATACCATCATGTTATCTTGCAGTCCATGTACAATGTTGTGTGAAAAAAATCCAAATAAAAAAATCCCAAAAAAATTTTTGGAAAAAATTTGTTTGAAATTTTTTTTTTTAATTTTTTTTTGAATTTTTTTTTGTCCATCCCCCAATTTTTTTTTCTGGCGGAAACCCTGACTATGGTTTTGCAACTAAAATGACAGGATATGCATCGAGCAATAATTTTTCAAAATTTTTGTTCAGCCCTTTTGGTCACACAGCAGGTTTTTGCCTCCTGGGGTTTATTCCGGCCTCTGTTCAAAAGTGCTGTATTCAGCCCTAATGATCTATGATCATGAGTTACGTTCATCGGGTTCATCTCTTCAACTACACTCAATAATTCAGTGGTATCGGCCTCCGCTCGAAGCTGTCACCCTCAACCACTGAAACACTTGGTGCCAAAGTCCGTTTCTGAACACTAGATGTCACTACCAGTTGTTGAAGAACGTGCTCGATCAACCAGCCAATGAGCGATCAGCCAACAAGAAAATGTTTCCCCCTAGTTGCGTGAAATACTGGTAGCTGATTGGTTGATGACAGTTTGCACCATCTAGTGTTCAGAAACATGATTAGGTCCCATCTGTGCCAGTGGCTGAGAGCAGCTCGAGCCCACTGGGGACGAGTGTAGGCCTACTCTTCAACAGGCTGATGGGCATCATTGACAAAATGAAATGAACACCACAGTCATCAATCATTGGTCAAAGGGTGCATGATGAGACATGAAATCAACACAGAATACCATCGACTGTGGTCAATTTCTTCTCTACTCACTGATCAGACCTCATTCACTCTGATTCAATTGGTTACTTTAACACACCAATCTCTGATTTAATGGTGAATAACATGAAATAGGTTATGATTGACAGTGTAATAGACTCTATCACTCCAATAGAGCGCAGCACCTGACGGGTCGCTAGCTAGGCCTACAGCGTCACGACGTCCCGTCCCCCATTCTGAACGCGGTGACGTCACTCGAAAAACCTCCACTTGTTTCAGCGATCATGACGTCGTCTCACGTCAAGATGTCATGGAATGAGTACGGGACGTCGTGACGCTGTAGTACCCGTCAGGTGCTGCGCTCTTTTGGAGTGATATAGTCTATTGAAATGAACAGTCTTCAATTGCACATAGGCCCAGGCTTAGATCTGACACTACAGTTCACATTCATCCAGTAGGCCTGATCAATTTCACTGGCCAGGGCTGTCTCTCAATGATAGGTACACCGGTACCGGTTGGTGAGTTAAGGTTGATTGGTAATTCAATCAATCTCAGAATTAGAACTGACACATTCTTACCTCCAGAATTCACGAATCTGATTGTAAAGTTCCACTTGAAAAAGACCCCGGTTGGGGTCGAAAATTCGTGAATTCTGGAGATTGACTTCTTGCTTATTATCATTTTGTGTGTCAATTTTGTGCTTTTCTGTATCTTGGACACATTCTTACCAATAACTTCAATATAGGCCTGGTCAATTTCTGTCAAAGACTGACTGAATTTCACAACTCAGGTGACGTCACTCACATTTCCTACATTTTAAAGTGTTTTCATTTGGATTTATTTTGTGGTGATTGGAATCAATCAGATACGATTACCGGTAACTAAACTGACCAATCAGTTTGTACCCCCCCCCCCCAACTGAAAGGGAAGAATACAGTAGATCTATACTTTGATTGGAGTTGAATATGGATTTGAATGAATGTGGTAATTGTTTAAAGGGATAGCAGAGGGATCACTTTCCACACCAGTAAACTGACAAGAAGATATACCGGTTACACTTTAACCCTCTCACCCTTCTAATTTAAAAAAAACCGATGAGAGGAAAATCGAGAAAAAGGAGGCCTCAGCCCTAGCTAACAGCAGGGTGAGTAGACAGGCCTAGGGGGACAACATGGAGGGGATCAAGGCTGAAATTATGGAGGGAGGGAGTAGGCCTATGGTGCATCGATGACCCCGCCTCCACAAGGCCTACCGGTACCTCTTTTTTATCCAAACTGTTTTGATTACCGGTAGGCCTATCATCAGAAGTGGGACTGGCTGGACTGCTGCTGGAGCCACATTTATTTAATGATATCACACAACCTCTACAAATACATTGACATGGAGATATATCTATACAATGTATCCATTTAAAACGCAGGAGCGTGACCAAAGTTTACCACACACCTACTGAAAAATCCATGGCACATTTACAGAGGACAACAGAATTTTCGAAAACTTCAGATTCCACACTACTACTGGAATCTCAAAATTTCTCATCAGGGGGTCAAACTTACCTGATAAGGGGGTAAGGATTTCTGCACTTACTTCCCGAAGAGCATTAAATTCTTTTGCAGATGGCAGCACTGAGTCTGGCCTTGCCAGGTCAAGTCAGTGCTATGCAAATAAGATCACGGCTGGTCTGGAATTCATCGAATGTCTATATCATAACGACTGCAACAACTTTGAGGACAGGATACCAGTCTAAGGACAGAGGATTAGTCTAGTGACAGAGTTGACCGTTGATTCCCTCCCGCTCTTCCAGCACTCTCGTGCATTAAGTGTTCATTTTCAAATCGGTAATAAAGTAAAACAGTCCAATTACGTATTACAATAAGAATAATTTGAAGACGGTGGTGGTGTTTCGAGTCTATTTAGAGTGCAGAAAGAGTTTGCATTTATAATCTCTCAGTCCAATACTGGCGGCTGAATGTGTACAGGCTGGATCGCATGCGTTGGTTCCTACTACATCCGCAAGGTGTCACTAGCAACCGGTGACAGACTGATCCTCTATCCTCAAGGTACTCCACTCGTATCGGCGGAGTGGCTCGAGGACAGGGACCAGTCTAGTTAAACAACAACACAAGCACACGTGCTTTTTATTTACATTTTGAGTTGTTTACTTTTTTCTGACATTGTTTACATGTTATTTTGTACTTTAGATGTTCAGTTCAAGGTAGGAGAAGACAGGCAAAGCAAAGGCCAAGAACAAATCTGTCAGTGAGTGTCACTGAACCCTATCCTTTACAGAGTAGCCTAGGCCTAGGCCTACATCACATCATCATGATGGTCAAATGATTGATGGTGCTGCTGCTGAGACTGACTGAGTGAGGATGGGTCTCATCATGATCATCCCATGATGGAGTTTATTTTATACCTCATGACCTCCAACCATGGTCTCATCATCATACTTAGGCTAGCTACATTTTAAACTTACTGTACTGGTGTGGCCCATTCTTTTATCAATATTACAATAGAATAGCCCCTAGATAAAATACCGTAGCCTACCATACCAGTAGGCCTACCCATCAATTCATCATCCATGACCACAACTTGTGGCACAAGAAAGACAGTCTCCTGACCAGTGCATAGGGCCTATTAGCCAGTTTTGCCCAATAATACCAGCATGTGTTACGTTTCTGTTTAAAACTATTCAAGATACAGTAGGCTACAGTAGTAGTACCATACTTTTGTCAACTATACGCTATTTTTATATTTCCAGGAAAGCAGTCAGCAGACAGCAGGATGCCAAAGAAGTGCCAAAAGAGACGGGCACCACCAGCAAACAACACGCCCCCTGTGGAGAAGAAGAGTCGAAAGGATGCCATCGAAAATAATGTGGAAACCAGCCCTGCTAAGAAACTAGGGAAATTAGTGTCCTCCCAGATGTCACCCGATATGCTGGCTCGATCAAGGAAGTCAGCAGAGGCTGGGGGGTGTAGCAAAAGGAAAGCAAAACAAAAGACCGAGACAGCAATTTCAAAGTATTTCAATGATGAACTTGCATCAGACTCTGAACCTGAGAGATCAAAGTCAGCCAAAGTTACGGTTTCTCGGTATTTTTCTGATGATTATCAGCAACATTTAGATGAGGACTCAAAGAAATACCTTGATACTTTATCCTCTAAGATGGAGACGCTATCAGATAGCGGATCTGATACTGATGAGGAGAGTGTACCGTCAAGTTCTATGTCTTCTCGTATTCCTCCTGCCCAGAAACTGCCTTTGACTCAGAAATCAAAATGTGACGAGTCGAGGGACAAGAAAACAGGTGGCGCTGTTCATCATCCAGTTGTTACTGTTCAGAAAACAGCGCATCCGTCAGTCGCTGCAACTTCAGAGCTTAGTGGGACGACGAAGGATGATGACGCCGACTTTGAACCTGTTTCTATGGTGACTCGTTTGCCTGGATCTGTTAGGAAAGATTCCAGCAGCAAAGTGCCTTCTGGGGAAGGTAAAAGAAAAGTTATGAAAGCCAAAGACCCATCACAATGTGGTGTGGTGAAGGAAAAAGGAGGAAAGGTGATGGGCCCTGATAATGCAAAGTTGAAGCCTGGGAAGAGAAGTTGTGGGGCTAGAAAAACTGGAGGGAGAGGAGCTGGAAGAACTGCACGGAAGAATTTGGTGAAGGAGGATGCTGATCCTGATAGTGATGCAGCGGCACCCAGAGTGGTGTTGAAAGGAAAAAGAACTGCCATATCTAAGCAGAAGGGAAAGGAGAAAGCTGGAGCAGTTGAGAAGAAGTCAGGGAGGTGTATGGCTGCTAAGGGGCGTGGAAGAGGAGTGACGAAACCTGAGGATATGAAATCAGAGAGTGATGGTTCTGAGAGTGATGAAGATGATTGGGAGGAAGTTGAAGGTATGTTCATTCCAATCCACGAGTCATGTGCTACTGCTTTGTTACATTTGAGATTGATTCCTGCTGTCACAGTGACACTTGGTGGATAGAAGTTGGTGGAGAGTTTGGATGCTTTTGGGACTCACCTTGAAAGGTTGCAACTGTTTCTTGGTCTCATATCATGTGTATCTTGGTCTCATCCAGTTTTGTTTCCTTTAATTTGTTCCAGAAAAGCCCTCACCAAAGAAGAATCAGATCCCAGACCAACCTGTTGAGGTGATCTTGAATGACCCTGGGATATTGGGCAAGAAAAGGTGAGTGTTCAGCATGGCATCAGGGTGGGAAATCAGTTAACTGTTAGAGCTTCGTGTTCATTACATATTATTACGGTAATTTGACCCAGTTAAAGATAATATATCACGACTTCATTGTTTACATTCAATGTTTGTAAACATGGATGTTTACATTATGTTATTTTGGACTTTTGGGACATGCCAACCCACCAAAATGAATACTTTTGGAATCAACAGAATTTCTAGAGGGGCATGCCACCAACAATTTTACTCATAAGACAAAGAAAGACTGGACATAAACAAACAAAATGTAAATAAACAATGAATTTCGTGGCCCGCGAAAATACCCGTGATATATTATCTTTAATGACCATCTAGTGTGTCAGTATGAGAGTGCTGTATTTCATTTCAGAAAAGGAGTTGATATTGAGACTCTTTTCAAAAGACACTGGAACAAGTTGCAGCGGGAACATCGACTCATGCTTCACAAGGTAATGTACTGTCATCCAAGCTACAAAGTCCGCTTGGTTTTGCCTCAAGTGCCGTACGGCTTTAATGATCTACAATAAATTAACACCCTTCAGATTCATTTCAGGCTCACCTTCTATGTCTCCTCGCCGTCGGCTTCCGAGAGAACTCCATCTGTAGCTACGCTCTCCTACAAGCAATCGCTCTCTCCTGTCTTCCACCAAACCTTGCTGCAATCAAACCCAACGAAACTGACGCTGCCTTCCTTCAATCGATGTTGAAGTGGTTTAAGGGACGATTCTCCATAGATGCTAACACTTCCAGCAGCAAAGAGGAGATGGTGAGAACGTCTTTATAAATCAGGCTATCAATTCGTCCCAAACATGTTCACTGCTGGCTTCTTAAGTTGTCTGCAAAATGCTTGTTGTCCAGTCTTCAAATTTTCTGTTTGATAGGCCAGTTTCTTCCCTAGTTGGTATGCTGACTAAAATTTGATGTACTGGTATCTTATCTTCTAGAGTGTTGTCCTTGCCACGAGATTCCCGGATGGAAAAGTCGCTACGGAAAAAGAACTCGTGTTCTTGCTCATTATCATCTTACGATGTCTGAAGATTAATACAAGATTGGTGACGTCACTACAGCCGATACCACTCAAACCACCAATAGCCAAGGTAAGTAATTAGACCAAAATATACTGGAAAAGTAGGCGCTAGATGTTGGTATAATACTGAATGACAGTGATTCTTGCCATAGGTTGATGTCAATTTGATGTCATGTGATTCACGGACTCAAATTTCAGAATAAAACCACTGCCCGAGGTAAACCTAAAGGAACAGAACCTTCCTCTGCGAGTCAGTCTGGAACGGGCACCTCGTCTGGAAATCTCACCAAGAAGTTGAAGCTTGACGTGGCTGCTGAAAAGAGAGGTACGACTTCGGGGAAGGACACTAAGAAGACATCAAATTCGTTGAAACCGAAGAATACTGCCAGGAGAAAATGTGCCTCAAAAGTGGCCAATTATAAAGAAAACGACGATGCTGATAGTGTCAGTAGTAAGGGGTCGAAGACAAAAGGGAAACAAAAGTTATGTGGCAGGGCAAAGAGGCAGAAGAGTGACGAAGAAGTGGATCTAACCATGGAAGAGTGAGTTCATGTTCGTGGTGAAGTCTGAATGCTGTTGGATGGTAGCTTCAGCTGATGTCCCTGAGTAGCAGTTAGGATGCTGAGACGCAGATTTTTGTGTTAGCTTCAGCCTCCAGTTTTGATGAATGACTCTGAAATAGTCGATACAACTGACCCAAGTCCACACCCAGGTGGTGGGTTTGGCATGTGGATGTATGCTATTGTAGTGTAGTTCTTGGTCCACTGCTTTTACAAGTCCTGTCTGCTCTGTTTCAGGTCAGCCTCCAGTGACAGTGACTTTGAAATAGTCGATGTAAGGGAACCAAGTTCTAAGAAATCAACCAAGAAGAAAAAACAAAAGATTGTGTCCTCAGAAAGTGACGATTCTGTGGAGATTGTCAAAGTCATTGAGAAAGAAAAAGGTGGGTTTTCGTTCAACTACGAAACACCGCAGCCCTCGAGGACGCTTTTCATTACAATGTGGTAGTCTTGAGCAAGGCTTAAGGTACTGCTCCACATGAGATATCACTCTTTCTCACTTGTCGTTGTTGATTTCATTTCCAGGTACTGATTATTGGATTGAGGTCTACTTAGAAAAGGAGGGAAAGTGGAAATGTGTTGACTGTGTCAGAGGGACAGTAGACAAGCCCATCACCATGGAGAGATATGCCACGAAGCCGTTGTCCTACATTCTGGCATATGACAGCTGTAAGTATCTGATCTTTGCAATGGCATTCCTGGCTTTTCTTTTCAGGGTTAGGTTTTTTGCAGGTGATCCAAGTTAGCAGTTCATTCATGACAAGCTGACAACGAATTTACTAAATCATACACAATTTCTTTCTACATGTAGTTGGATTTGTGCGTGATGTAACTGCACGCTACGCCTCCGCATGGTCAACTGAGACACGCAAACTGCGCATAGATGAGGACTGGTGGAGGGAGACTGTCTTCCCGTACAGGTCCTTTGACGAGACCCAGAATGTTGCAGAAGATGAGGCCCTTCACGCTCAACTTCTGAGGAAACCGTTACCAACGAGTGTGGCCGAATACAAGAATCATCCTCTCTACGTCCTGAAACGTCATCTTCTGAAATTTCAAGCAATTTACCCTGAGTCTGCCGTTCCTTTGGGTTACGTGAAGGGGGAGCCCGTCTATGCCAGGGATTGTGTGAAGGAGGTGAGGAAAAAGACCACGAAGATTTTTATCGTCCTCTGTCGCACAATCATTAAGAATGTGGTCAGCATTTCCACATAACAAGAGAAAAGTGCACTGTGTTCACGAAGAATTTTTGCATTCTATATTTAGGGATGGCTTCTCAATTTGTTCTTTCTCTCAGCTTCACTCACGTGATAGTTGGATCAAGGAAGCGAGGCTCGTCCGTGTTGGCGAGAAGCCGTACAAGATTGTTCGTGGGAGGAAGACGAAGAGGAACCAAGTGTTGAACCCAGATCAAAAGGAACAGCTCCTGGAGGTGTTTGGTTACTGGCAGACAGAGGAGTACATGGCGAGACCGCCGGTCAATGTGAGTAACACTTGGAAGAGTTCTGGTCAAGTTGGCTGTGATTTGATTAAAAACTTCACAATTTTTTAGGCCAAACAAGACACTCAGACCAGTGGTCTCAAACTAACCATACTGGGGAAAACATTAGGTTTGAGACTGATACCGCTGAATATTGAGTGTTGCCAAGGAAGTGAACTTTTGTAAAGTTTTGAATCGAGATGTGTATGGTTGGTCGGGGCCAATATCCTGCACTAAGAACACTCTTTTGACTCTTATTCAGGGTACCGTAAACTACCCAAGACTCTTTTGACTTCTGACTCTTATTCATTCAGGGTAAACTACAAAAGAATGAATATGGAAACATTGAACTCTTCAAGCCCTCCATGCTGCCACCAGGAACTGTCCATCTCAAGCTGCCCGGCCTGAATAAGATTGGCAAGAAACTAGGACTTGATTCTGCCCCAGCCATGGTTGGCTGGGAGGTCCACTGTGGTTGGTCACATCCCCTGTAAGTATCGGCAATCGGCCTAGGCAATGGAAGCTCCATTACTGGCCAACCAGAAACCACTCACCTTTACATTCCAGGGAAATGCTCATCTCTCTTGGGAGGTGGTCGAGAGTTCCAAGACTGGACTGTAGAATAACATCCATCGTTAACGTTTTGCTGGGTCCATTGCAGGTTGGATGGGTTCATTGTCTGTGAGGAGCACAAGGATCTCTTCATAGCAGCTTACGATGAGGAAGAAGAGATACGCAAGGAGAAAGAAAGACAGGTAAAGGTGCTCGTAACTTCTGAGTTTTCTCGTGGGAATTGGCTCTCAATGAGCAATTTGATTTCCTGATAGTTTATGCATTGACACAGACAACAGACGGTTCCTATGGTGTTGTCCATAGACAGCCAACTTCTGCGAGAAAACGTGGAGACGCACCCGACGACATTGGAGAGGTATTACTTCAATCAGCCAATGTGTAGGTACTGCATCCATCTGAACATCAGACAAAATCAAGGGTGGTGTTCCCTACACGCCACGGTACCATTCTGTATGTATGGGATTCTGTTTTGTTTATGTTGAAATATCTGTTGCAGAAAAAAGAGAAGCGAGCCACGGACAACTGGAAACTTCTCGTCAAAGGTTTGTGGATCCGTGAAAGACTGAAACGGAAGTACGACATGTTAAAGGATACAACAGATGCTGCAGCATCAGCATCAGGGTCCAAGGAAGTTACAAAAGCCACTGATACGACAGCTGCTTGGCCGGCGCTGCGGCAGAAAGGCGAAGACAAAATGGATAAAACAAATTTATTTCCATTTGAAAAGCTCTGATATCGAGTTGAACTCCGGGGAACTGACCCAGAGTTAATGGAAAAGCGAACACAATGAAAATGTATGAAGTATTTTGAATAAAAAGTTTTTATTTTTACAAACATAAACATCTTTACACATTTATATCTGATGATAATTTTCCATTTGATACATGTATGTACAAAACATACAAACAAAAACAGACAGGAACCTTTGTTTGGTAACGGTATGTACCACGCAAAACCCCCATCAGGAGTTATGAACTTGAGGACTAAGCAGGTCCTGTGTCTCCTCATAGCCAGATCTACAATACAGAGCAGCAGTTATTTGGCAAGGTAGCAAGCAAACATGTAAATGCACATCAATGTACAGCAACTTAGCTTACTTAGCCAAAATTGCACTAGTCTGTTGTGAGAGTTAAAAGCACTGTCTCTCTCTCCCATACGTTGCTGCAGGATGACACCCAGCAATTCCATTCTTTGCAATATCTATTAGATACGAAACGTCAAGAACACCAGTTACAAAGGCCTTGTGCCTAATGACTGAATTACGAAAGGAAATGGAACCAAATTATTGACCCATCACTATTCATATCCTCAGTTCTCGCAGCACACAGGAGCTTTGAAGCTCTTAAATCATGACGCCAATGCTGTATTTGTTCCCCGGCATGATACTCATATTACGAACATATAATCCTTCACGCTGAGAGCCCCAGAATCGGGGAATGTTGACATGACCTGAACCACATCCTGCAGAAATCTGAAGACTCGTCAGTGCTCACACCTTAATCATACTGAAATGACCAGCTGCGCCAACCGAACTCAGAATGGCGGTAGCTATGCAGTTATTTCTTAGTAATCCACTTCCACTGGTACCATCTTCCAGTAGTGAGGTCAAGGTCACACCAAGTTGTGTCCTTTGATTCTTCACCATCCTCGTCATTGTACGAAGCCATCACTACAATGGTGAACCGGACAAGCAAGGTCAAGGTCTTGCAAAGCTGGTCTTCCTCGATTCATGCCGTACTGGTTATTGACCAGCAGCTCCTTGATGAACCGAAATCAAGGTCGTCTCAAGGTCACACAAAGCTGGCATTCTTGGGGTCGTTTCCCCCTTGGTCGTCATACCAAGCCAGCATCTCCTCGCTGAACCTGTCCGCCAGATTCTCCTGGGTGGGGTCGGGGCCAAAGCTACTGTTCAGGCTCATGTCATGGAACTTGTCAGCAATACACCTGCAAGAGGAATGAGAGTTTGGGATTCTCAGAAAAACATGAGTTTACAGACAAATTTTTGAGGCAAAGCACTTTCTATGCAAAACATGAAGCCATGTTAGAGAATCTATGCATTGCCAAGCATTATGACACGACCGCCGTCATACTGAAATAATTCGACTTCAAATTTTAATGAATATTTAACCAGAGCAAACGAGAAAGAATTGTTTGCTCTCTGCTTCATTTCTCTCCATTAGAATCTAACACAAACCTTCTCAAGCAATGCACTCAAGCATTCTCAAGGTTCACTCCAAGGACCCTCGACAAGGAATCCCAATGATATACATGTACATGTATGTACTTTCTATCTTGTGCTTGAAGACACTTAACTAAACTACGTGATGCAACATCCAACATGCAATCATACTTACACAACTGGGAACGAAGAAATGTTACATTTACATGAACTGTTAAGCAACAGGACAAGTTATGTACAAGACAAATACGAACAATCATTTAGTTATACAGACAGATGATGAACTCGTCACCACAACAGAGACAAATGTTACAGTCACATCATCTAATGAAATGGTCCATGGACCATGTGCTCACCGGGTTGGACATAATAGTCCAATGACAGAGGGAGGTACATATCAGTTATGAGTCATTCCCAGGTAGGACTTTGATTTTGGGGTTATGCCACCTAGCGGCCATATTGGATGTCTGATCGGGCCGGAAATTCACATGCACATAAAGGTCATCTGCAGGGGACCACATAGCACATTGGAACGCTTTGGGTCAAGTCGTTCCTGAGTTACAGCACTTTGATGATTTTCGGGTTACGCCACCTGGCGGCCATATTGGATGCCCGATCAGGCCGAAACGTCAGATGGACATAAAGGTCATCTGCAGGGAGCCACACAGCACATTGGACCGCTTTGGGTTAAGGCGTTCCTGAGTTACCGCACTTTGATGATTTTTGGGTTACGCCACCTGGTGGCCTTGTTTGAATTCAAATCAGGCCGAAATTTGACGTGCATGTAAAGGTCATCTAGAGGGAGGTAAATATCAAATTTGAGCACTCTGCATCAAGTCGTTCCCGAGTAATAGCACTTACTTGATTTTCAGGTTACGCCACCTGGCGACCATACTGGATGTCCAATCGGGCCGAAACTTGGTATTTTTAAAGGTACCCCTCCAATGCATGTTTATGCAAAATATGAAGTCACTCAGTGAAATAATGACAAACTGGGGCAGGTTCGTCACTTTTGTCGAACTTTGACCTCTGTGACCTAGAAAAGTAGGTCAAATCAAAAACCCGTTATATATGTTATGTATCCTTATTAGATACACCTATGATAAAAATTTGGAGAAGATCCATTCATTAGTTCAGGAGTTATTGCACTTTTTGTGTTTTTGGTTTCCGCCACCTGGTGGCCAAGCTGAGAGTCGAATCGANCCCCCCGACCATATGAAAAGTCACATTTTATGGAATCTAGCACTATCCAGTTGGGCATTGTCAAGAGACGGTTGAGGCTTTATACTCAAGACAAGGTGTGGGTGTTCCTGAACCAGCCTAGACGTACACACTGAAAGCAGTGGCAACTGAACAGCTAACACTACACAGAACTAGGAACACCAACACCCCACTACAAGTACTTATTCCCAAATCAATTACTCCACTACTGACTCCCATGTCACCATAAGTAGATTATGACTACACATGTGCACTGTACACTTCAGTGCAGGAGAACAACATGTCAACTGTGTGCAAACAACAGATGAACTGAAAATATCCCAGGTTATTCACAGTAGATTATCTTTAGTGGATTAATTTCTTCAATCACAAAGCAGAAACCGAGCCAGTTTCAGAAAGAATCCTCACACCATTCACTTCATCACCAAAATGTGAACGACATCATTACCAATGTGAACGACAGGGAAATATCAAGGCAGGATGCTTGGTTGTTCGCTTGGTTTTTCGTACATCAGTCAGAAACAAGGAAGATCAGTAACATCTTCTGTGAGGATTTTCTCTAGGCTCGATCCCAGTACAGCGGGCATTTGTCCACAGTACAGCGGGCATTTGTCCATTTGTCCAGTGTCCACAGGCATTTGTCCATACGTGCAGCATCATCTGCTGTTGTGTTAGAAGTCAACAAGGAACACAATGCCTACAAAACTGTACATGATATCACTGCAGTGGGAGCCCGTCCTGCTTTGTGATTGAAGTGTTATTACTCAGTGTAGATCATTTGGAATAAAACAACTACCCACCTCCTGAAGGCATTATACATTTGTGGAGATATTATCCTATCGTGATACCTGTCAATAGCCATAACAAGAAATGAGACGATTGAGAAATCAAAAGGGAGGAAGATGGCATAGGGAAACAGTCCTAAAGATGGAACATGGGGTGATAGGGTCAAATATGAGGATTTCAGGAACACAGGTTAGATTTTCCAAGACAGCAAAACAGGCTTGCGGAATGAGGATGGTTGAGAGTTATTATCTTGTTTGATAATCTCACAACTACCAGAACAGCAAAGTTGCCGATGTTGCTGCCCTTCACCAACTTGAGCATTTCACGCCGTGTTTTAACACCCCACCCGTTCCTCGGACCCAACGAGGCAGAAAATGCCAAATGTGCACCGTTGCTGTGCGATCATATGTGGCGTGAAATGCTCAAGCGAAGCAAGGCCTTCAAAGTCGTGGGAAAACCTGGCATTCTCATCTGTCACCATCCAACTAACTTGGGGGCAAAACCAGCCATGCAGTGTCCTTGCTCTCTCTCTATAATTTGACAATTCCCACAGGCGAAGAGCATGCATCATTGCCCCTAGAAGACCCACACACTGGCGGCCAATCTTCCCAAATTCTGTATCTTCCCAAGCAAAGCAAAGGAAGCTGAGCCTATTCGATACTAGAAGCATTGACTATGACAAATGATAGAGGCACATGCAGAGCTATTGCTAACACTTCCATGCATTCTTCATTCACAAGCAGCATATCTACAACTCAAGATCTAACTGTCTTTTCCCTAAAACATAATAAGATTCCCAAAGAGTCCTATCATGACAAATGTCTGGTCAAAATTCATCCAATCTTTTTGAACAAACACAACTACCGAACTGAAATATCACAAAGAGATATCTACCAAGGAGCATTCTTCATATATAGGCCCTACGCTGTCTCAAATGGTAAAGGGTAGTACAGTCCACTCTCGTTATACCGCCCCTCGATATACCGCCACAGACAATTGACTTCCTTGGTCAAAGGCATTTCAACATTTCCAACAACAATACCCTCGCTATACCGCCAGTGGCGGTATAGCGAGAGTGGACTGTATCTCCTCCAGTGGTCAGTGGGGGCATGGTTGAATGAAATAACAGCTGTCTTCTACACAACAATCTACTTGGTACGACAAGTTAGAACTGTTACTTTAATCAACCATGTCCCTGCTGACCACAGGGGTAGGCACTGCATTTTACCATTGGAGGGCACTGTGTCACTGTTCACAACATTCTTTCAACTTTCTAAATGGTAATTAATACAAGAAAACTTGAACATTGATGCAGAACCTAAGAGTGTGTATCCATAGGCTGTTTGCTTGTGCAGTTTTTCCCTGTTCCGTGTTCGCTTGTGGCCTGTCACATGGACAATGAACCTTTTTTGGCTTATTTGTCGTTCTCATAGGCTTTCCCATTGTTCACGGCACATAACTATGCCCTCTTGACTGGGAACATAGGGAATGAACATGCTCATTCTTTTGCCAAAGTCCACAATGCCACAAGCGAACAGCCTATGCATACACAGCCCAACAAACACGCCTATACAACAAGTAAAACTAACATTTACTACAGCTTACACTTACAGAGATAATGTCAGAGACGATGTAAGATAGATTAGCTCCATATAAAGAGGTATTTAATAGTAAATAACAAAGGAAGGAAAGAAACATGACGTCCTGAATGTGGACAGGAGGGGTTTAAGATTAGAGTCACATCAGGCAAGTCAGAAGGTGTGTTCCTCTTGTTCATGCCAACCTGCAGCAGTTTTTGTATGGTATACAACTGCACAAGACGGCAGTTTTTCATAATGCAGGGTCCCAACCCAGAAAAGTTGCATAGTAGGGTGTACAATTAGTGTTTTTCAGTCCATCAAAATTATCAATATCTCATGCAGCATGCTTTTATCACAGGCAAGAAATGTGACCCTTTTTGGGACATTTTGCATCCATTTCCTTGATGTGCCTCTCACAAACAGAATATAAGACGAAATCTTCAGCAAATCCATGCAGATCATGCCAAGACATCACAAAAACTTGCCTCAGTCAGTTTTAAACACATTCCAATCGCAGAATAGACTACACCAAGATGCAATGGCTGTACTGCTTGGCCACAGAGGCCAACGCTGCGATCTATTAGTGCTGCCATCTTTGGGTCATCAAGGGATACAATACAGTACTAAGAGCGCTGCGCCACGTGAGAGTTTTCTCGTGAGAGTTGGCTCCTTATGACTTACACCGAGATCAGTGACAAGTACCACCCATATTTTTCTATGGTTGAGTTGTCCAAAGAACCAACTATCAAAGGAAACTTTCACAAGGAGCAGTGCCTTTAGTCCTTTAACCTCAGAGTAATCGTAGCGTTCATATACGTTGTGCCAATAAAGATGGCAGACTCCTCTCTCCCAGAAACACAACTGACATGTTGTTGGCGGCCAAGACATCCCTACTTCTCCAACAATCTGAATGGCAACTCCCTCTGTCAACTGGCAATAGAACTTGAGTCTGAATGTCAATCAGTGGATGCTGCTGGTCCAGGGACACCAATCAGATATTTGCCTCTCTTCTCTTTCTTCTGACCAGACCTTCTGTCACCATCCTGG
>NMRB01000966.1:5641-28676 GCA_002633025.1 Notospermus geniculatus | reverse complement strand
CCCCCATTCATTCATTTGGATCTGTCCGATACTGTACTTCGGCAAAAATTCCAGTCCTTCACAAAAGAGGCCTAGAACAGGTAATGGGTTTACGGCGCTTACAGTTACAATGAAGCATATAGAGGTCGCCTCACTAAAAGCCAGGAGTAACATACTGTTACAACCATAGGTGGCAGCACAGAGGAGCACAAACTACATGTGACTACCAAAAGTAGAAATATTGTGAGAAATTGAAGACCACTTCGTAAAACACCATTCTCCCCTTACTACTGTTGATTTTCTTTCAAATCAAGGGGAAAAAGAAGAAACAAATGAATTTGTGACCCACATCAGAGCAAAGAAAGATTAAATCCATTGAACCAAGCAGCAATGTCACTTCCTTTAGATAAATCTGTCAACAATATCACTAATATCACTTCCATTAGATATTTCACTCCTCCAACTGGTAGCAATATCACTTCCATTAGATATTTCACTCCTCCAAATGTAAATTGCAAAGTAGCAACAGAATGAGATAGATACTGATCCTTTTTGCTTGATTAGCCTTCAACGAAAGTCAAATTTTCATGATTTCAACTGAAATATTCAGTTTGTGAATTAAACGACAAGTAAAGAAGATATGAAGCAAGAAATGACACACGAAAACACGCACTGATGCAACTAAGAGAATCTGACAGTTATACAAGAGAAATGACGTGCAGAGACAATGGCAGAGTGGAAATATTAGCTGGGGGTGACAGAAAACATGAACTGAGTAAGCTTCGTATTCCAGCATAGGACCATCTTCAGTGACGTTACATACCAAAGGAGTATCCTTCAGTGTTTGAAGGTATTATGTTTAAAATACAGTGTATGTTCTCTTATCAAAGATTTTTCCATTAGTTTACCAATCTATCACTCACCAGCTTACTCAGTTCACATTCCCAGCACTAGATGTCACCACAAGGACCATAAGCAAACTCGGGTCACCTGCTCTTAGCGTATGAATATCTCTACCCCGTACTTACTGAGTGGTTGGGTCTGATATGGCGTCAGACAGTTCGTCAAACTCTTCGATGGGTTCTTGGATTGCTTCCTCGTACAAGTTGAAACTGCTCAACGCATGGATTATACTAAACAAGGGTAAAAACAAACACACATTCTAAACTGAGGCACCTGCTTCCAGATTTTATATCAAACCGACGTCTGCTTCTGGTTTTTCCACGCCAGAGATTGGAACATGGCTGCTGACGTCACGTTGGCCTTGACTGCGTAGGTATAGCTTCTGATTCTAACACCTTTCACCCATTTTGAAAGCCATGGACAATTCATTCCCAGGCAGACGTCATAACACAAAGCAGGCGAAAGCTGTTTTGAAGCCAAATCTGCTTTTTAGGTCAACCAGCGCATGGCATGACATGCCGCATTTTGCACCAACCCTGGACATCTTGGTGATACTACAGTTGTCATAGTGACGGCCAAACATTCAGCATGCCAATGAAATAAATTTAAGCTGTGCAACATAAATTTATATGAAAATGTAATGTTTATCTTCTAAGACAGAAAGTATAAGAAACAAAAAATATGAATAAAGCACCAAGAGTCATGCTAAGTACGATGAAGTTTCATCTACCAGTAACTTAAATGTAAGATAGAAGTGCTGAGAGTGAGCGCTGATAGTATAAAAGCTAAACTAACCATACTCAAGGACACAATTCTTTGGTATTTCTAACACAATGACACCTTATTTCACACAATTTCAACTCAAAATATTCACTAATCCATGTCGATGAGGTTAGCAATTTGGCCCAGT
Organism: Notospermus geniculatus; assembly: GCA_002633025.1. NCBI lineage: Eukaryota > Metazoa > Nemertea > Pilidiophora > Heteronemertea > Lineidae > Notospermus > Notospermus geniculatus. The sequence goes on along the minus strand of NMRB01000966.1, from coordinate 26,884 downwards.
ATACATTGTGGACAACGGACAGACATCGAACTGCCTCAGCTGATCACTAGACAGTCAACGGGTATTCCATCTCAACTGAGGAAGCTGCATTCAGTAGCGCCATCTTTCTGATCAGCAAAGGCAATTTCTTCTCTCATCTGAATTCACCAATAGTCCTCAATGATACTGAGGCCAAAAGAACCAGAACACTTCCACATTAGAGATTAGCAAAGCATGCAAACGGGGGTTAAACCGCCACTGCCCTCTATGATCAACAGCTGACACCCCTCATTTCCGTTATGGATATGTCCCAACCCTTGCCTTAAGTCTTCGGCAGGAGGAACCTTATGGGAAAACGAGGGGTGTTAAAACACCAAAATGTCCATTAGCTTTGAAAGAAGGTGCCTCTGAAATAGTAGATACTGAGATTATGACTTATGATGGCTGGCTATACAGACAGGTTAAGGAAATTATGAGAGATTAAGAGATAAATGATTATTTTGGTTCTTCCAGATCCAATTTCTCGCAAAACAGTTCTGTTTACAAGTATCTTAGATCAATGACTCTTTTACTTTGATTTTGATTTCAATGGAAAATCTGAACAAATCTGCAGTTAGTTTAAAATTTACAAAGAGGAAAGGGCAGTATCACCAATTAGAATCAGTGGGGGATGGTTGATAAAAGTAACAGCTGTGCTGTACACTGCAGTGTACTTGGTAGTACACATAGAGCTGTTACTTCAATCACCCTTCTTCCCACTGATCTTCAAGGAAATCTACCATTTACCATTGAAATGGCTCATACCATATTTACATTCATTCATAAATGCATGTCAAAGAGAGATGAATAGAAACGACATGAACGTTTATCCATCTAGAAGCACGTGGTTAAAAACAGTGAGATTTAACACCACACAAAATAGCTGAATAATTTCCACTTATTAAACTCAAACAAGGCTGGATTAATTGAATCAAACACATCAGTAAACATCAACAAATGGTGGATTTTCTTTATCCAAATAGCAATATATTACACAGAATGGTATTGGGATGGGTAGTAAGTTAGGAGACTGGGTTGACAGAGTTCTTAGGCAAATGTCCAGGCAAGGAGCCTGGTTTAATGTAGTTCGTTCTCTGGTCATGAGGCAGGAGCAGTCTCGAGGAGACATACCCGTATTCCTCCTGGGGTACATAGGAACGTAAACCATCCAATCCTGATTGGAGAGGCATGCCACAGAGTAGCCATCATGTTCTGAATGGTCATATGGAGTCACATGACAGAGTTGGTACAGTATCAGGCGGGCATACTGGGAGCCATGGAATGAAGTGGAAGAGAACTCCAAGTGGGCCACACACTTGGCCATTATGAACTCGAGGATGATATGCTTGGGTCTAAACTTCTTCTGGGGTCTCCAGCATGCATTCCAAAAGAATCGCCACAAGTCCATAGTGACCTCTGATATCATCGCCACCAGACTGGTACCTGATATGGCCTTGTACCAGTACTGTGATGAAGTAACATCACAGCTAAAACTTATATGATGACTCCACCATGAAGTCTTATGACATCACAGTTGTCACATTATGTGATGTGATGTACCGAATATAGATCAAATGAGGGTCGCTATTCTTACAAATATCACTGTGGCTCACACAAAAGCACTTTACCTTTCAACTGGGTTGGCATTCGGACTGATCGATGGGCTGTGAATTACGATATGTATGAAGTCATTTATGACATGTATGACATCATTTATCCCTTTCTACTGTCATGACAACTACAGACAAATGAAGAACAGACAAATTGCCGCAACTGAAGGATACTGGACACTGACGACGGATCTGTTTGAGACTGGACACTGAACAGCCACCAGCTTCTCACAACACACCAAATCAAGTATCACATCCAGCAGTCACTGAAGTAGGCAAGGAGTGGAGATACCAACTGAAGCTGGGGCCACAGAAACAAAGGTTTATATTACTGTCATAACATAATCTGACCACGAATCAGGTTGTCCTGCTACGATAACAGCACGGAAGATCTTTATCAATGCCTACAAGGACAAGAAAACAAAATATTGAGACAGCAATTGCTTCATCAGCTTTAACCCCCGGAGTGCCTACAGTGCCTCAGTTCTGTAAGGCTCCATGTGAGCATTTACTTTTATGTGAGTTGGTTTTGAACTTTGAACCAATGAGATATGGGAATCGTTCCCATCAGCGAGTTGGTCAACAAGGGGTTAATGCTTGGGACTCACGTGAACCAATTTACAAGGGAAATTTTCTGAATCATGGTATCGTAACGGAAATGAATGTTCGGCATATCGGTAATATGCTAATTAGCACTATTCTATGGCAATCATTGTGTGATCATGATAATTATTTACCTAATTATATGAGGATAATGATCCACCAGGATATGATAGCTAATACACCTCATGCTGAAGCATGGTTTATAACATGGTACATTAATTAATACTGGACTCAAGGCCTAATCATGATGGCAATCAACTGGAGCAGATTTTTTTGTGTCCAATGATCCGGGATATCACACAGCAACGAAATCGTACCTCAAGGCTAACACAAAGTTTATAACCACCAATACGAAGCCAAATCATTTTGACCGGACAGGACAAGAAAGAGTATTATGGACAGGAATTTGAACAATATTTAAGGACTGAAGCATGTTGAAATTTTGGAAGATGTAAAATTTGTGTAAGTTGGACCTCAATACCAGGAGTATCAGCGTGAAGAGCAAACACTTCATGCTTCAACCCCAATCCCGAGAAAACCTATCAAAATTGGAACCATTCTTTTGTAGATGATCAGTCCTTAATGAGATTTAACCACAAGACAAGACACTGATTAATTAAAGAGTTGTGTTTAATTAATAACGCTGATTAACTAACTAATCAGGGAAGTTAAAACAGTAGGATTCTTGATAACAATAGCCATCATAAGCCAAGCTATGAAAATTAAAACAAAAAGATTGGAAAGTTACCTGTTTCCGCACGTCTTCCGCATGTAGACACCAAATCGAGGATTTTGACGCAACGCTAACAAACGCGCGCTTAACAGTGCAGCAATATAAATACAGGGACCTGATTGGCTGCAACATGCTAGCCAGCAGCCAATGAACACAGAGACACCTCCTTCAAAGCGAATGTTACACAATGCACCAGCGGGGAAAGCGTTAAGTTTTAAGTACATACCGTTTGGGGTCATGGACTTCTATTGAGAATTTCCTGTCTCTGAAGTAGAGGTTTTCTAGCTGCTTCCACGGAAATACCTGGGGGAAGGAGATAACAATGAAACAGTCCGCCAAATCGATCATGCCAGACAGGTCGCAAAGTAGGCTTATACCACAACATACAGATTGAGTCTGTTTCAGTTCTCTCTCATTCTCCACCCAACGTTGGGCCAGCAATTACAGGGTTGAAGGCCAAATGGGTAGTCGGCAAATGGTCACAATGTGTAAAGGAAATTGGAGTACAGCATCTCGAAGACTTACTCTTCTTGGCACTTTTTTATCACAATGGTCGAACTGTGAGATTCCTTTATGACTGAGACCTAACCACCACGGCAAGCCACTCTTATCCTGAAAGAAAGAAGGACATTAGATAATGATTTGTACCCATCTATCGGGCCTAAAGGAAAGGCACACTTTAAGTGGTAGGCCCAACAGATTCTCTACACATGCAGACATGAGAGCCACAGAGATCGATCATTGTTACCGAGGGTAAGTGAAGACTAACTAAAAACAGGATGTGAAGGGTGCGGTGCGTTCCTCAGGATTTCATTTCCTTGGAAAAGGAAACAAGTTCTTCTTTACCCTTGCAGGCCGAATGAGAACTCTGATTATGAAGGGTGGCTGGGCTTGGGGCCTGGGCCTTGGCCTTGTACCTTCTTCTGTGGGTGTGAATGATAGGCCTTGATAACCTATGCCATGGGCCTTATTCTGTTACCAGTGTGTACGGTGGTATTCAAAGTAGGCTAGGAAATTGGCCTTTGCATACCAGTGCTTTAATTAGGCCAGACATGTTAATTGACTGACTCTAAACATCCACTCACACATCCAGAGGCCCACATATACATACATGACATCAATATTACCAATTCTTGTGTCAAGTGCACCCTGGTACACCATTTTTCAGGGCAACAACATCTACAAAACTGAGAGCATGGTCTCGGTGTACAGAGCTATCCATGATTCAAAATAACGAACACCACTTTGTACAGAGTGACACACAACAAACTGTCAGGCCTGTCCACCCTGAGGTACGGATCAGAGGTTCTCAGCATTCGATCCTTTTGTCACCACATGTTTGTCTCCGTGACGACGAAGGGAGGAACGGGAAGAACCATGATCACCTCAGGATGGGTCGGCGCTGCCGCTCCAAATTGATTACCCCAGGATGGGTCGGCGCTGCCGCTCCAAATCGAGTCTTTCACTCACCTTTACTTCATAGTAGTGTATTCCATACGTCGGTAAAGATTCACAGATGGTCATATAACTGGAAAGAGAGAAGGTGATAATGGATTGAGTAAGACCCCACAATGTTCTCGAATTGGAACTTTCTTTTATCAGTCTTCCCTCCCATGACCGGAAAGAAAGGTTCAACACCTCTCAGAACAAGTTCTAGCATCACAGGCCAGTTTACTTGTTGGCAGTTGAGAAAACTGGCCAAGCTGATACTTATTCCAAGAGGTGCCAACACCGATAACAACCCACAACATCAGAGCATAGGTTATCAGTGGATGTTAGCACTGGTGCCCTTCCCCAACACACACCGTGCACAGTGACGCAAGGAGTGAGCGCTCAGGTCCACTGATTATCTCGGGATGTTTTTGAGGAGACAGATGCCAATATTTCCCCTAGCCACCCATGCAACTCACAGGGAAATCACAAGTGTCGGAACATCGAAATTGGCAACTGGAATGTTGCTAAAAGGGTCACAGTTACCAAAGTCAACATCCAACCTCTTAATCCACCAGCTTCACACTCCACGAACGCTTCTCACAACTAAAATCAAAACATCGCACCTCGATAAACCACCTGTAGCCTGAGTATGTGAAACTTTGCTCCCAGCGATGGATGCACCCCGGTGAAGTAGAATATCTTCTGAATGGATCATTCATGCGCAAATTCCATCAAGGAAATAAAGAGATGCAGAGTCTTTTGATACGTCTCAAGGTGAACTTCGTCTAAAGTTCAATTTACATGAATTCTCAGAGTAATCTGTACAATTCATGTACACACTAATGCAGTGAAGTTAGCACGAGATGAACTTGAATTGTGCATCACCCCAACAAGGGTGTAGATTCAGTGCACACACATATGTTTTCCCATACTAACGAAATACATCAACTTGACTTGGAATGCACTCCTGGCTGTTGTTATTTTGGAAACTTCATGTGCATTGTAGCCCTTAGCTCTAACATCCGGTCCACTGACATCAATGGACCAAAGATACAGCAAACTATCAGTAGCAACAATAAGCTAAAGGGGGACAAAATTTGGTATTTTCAGCAGGGTCCTCCCCCGTTTCAACCTGATGGTTTCAGTCGATGCTGAGACATGGTTCAAAGACACAATGGAAGGAATTTGACAAGAATGCCAAGCTCTTGAAACCCAAGTCTGCAGCTGATACGATCTTTCTTGATAAACAGGATGAGGATGTCATCAGTTGGACAAGATACTGATCACTGACCTCTGAAGCTTCTTGCGTAACTTCTTGAAGAAACGAACTGAAGATAGACTTCTGTTGTTCATAAAGCCTTGATCATACTTGGCCCTGTCTCAGCAGTCAGCCCGAAAGACATTGTGTGTCATCATCACAAGCAACTTCACCATGACCCACAACAGCAAGTCAGGCAACTTGCAAGCTCTGTACAGCCCCATCACATCTTGGCCACAGTGTAGATTCACAGCCTAGATTGGTTGGAACATTTTACGATCAACTTGGCATCAAAGGTGGAGCTTGGCATCAACAAGGCCTACCTCTTGGCATCAAAGGTGGAGATTGGCATCAACTACGCCTACCTCTTGGCATCAAAGGTGGCGCTTGGCATCAACTATGCCTACCTTTTGGCATCGACTCATCAATTCTACCCTGGCATTACTCTGAAGACATCAAACTTAAACCACGACACTGCCAACATGAGTTTAGAACAACCTGGCCATGGTTCTCTTGGGCTATTCTTGAAACCTAGCACACAATAAATACCTTCAATGCCATCAATTTGAAAAATTTTGGTCCATGATGCTGAAATAGACCAGGAGCTCGGCAAAGGACAAAAGGCCGAAAATCTGATCAAACGCTGGATGCTGTGATAGAATTTGATGTTATAATGGGACAAAAATGTCATTGGAATGGCCACCTTGTGATCGTTCATCTGTAACGGATACTGCTGATGCTGGGTCAGATGCTGATGCAGGGTCCAGGATGGATGGCAAGTCCGCAAATAGACGAACTCAACAGGTTTGAATTTCCTCGTTTAGAAATGGTAATGGAGGTTTTCTGAATGGGAGGAAAAGCCCTTCATCATTCAAGCTGAGAGCCAAGAGCCAATGAATTCTGAAATGATGCTGTGCAGGTATTGGCTCATGAGGAAGGGAAATGCCAGCAATTTGCCTGTAGATGGCGCTATATAGATTTTGGAATGTTTCTTGGGAATTTTTTCACCCAAACAGACAAAGATATGACAAGTTCAGAAAACAAACCTTCTCTTCTCAAGGCTTCTTGCCTGATTTCAAACAGCCTCCTCCAAGTTAACAATCATTATCCCTAACCACAGCACACTAGATGAGAATTGGAGAGAATGGCAGGTTTTGCCGTGTGATGGTGGACAAATTCAGGTTGAAGGTCAAGGGACAATAGTGTGCCACCACTTCCGTCCAGCATTGCTATTATATTCACATCTCAATAATAGCAATTACTCCTTATTTGACCATGATTACAGCGGGAATGATTGTAAAGATTGGTTGATAGAGGTGTTGCATAATATCTGGACGGACCTTTCATTCTTTGATTGTACATGTATGTCAAGCATGGATGTGTAATGCCCTGGCAGGCTAAACACTGCAAATTACAGGGGAATTAAGGGGAACACAGAGGTTTGGCTCTCAGAAACAGTGGTATGGAATCTATTGATGTATGCTTCTCTTGGGAGCACTTTTTCTGAAACACCCTGCCTCCACTGTTCCATCATTGCAATGACCACTTGAAACAGGGTCTCTTGTTTCTAACTTGCCACCTAGTTTTTAACAAGCAAATTAAATTACACATCTTGACAATTATCTTCGTTTGAAGAAAACCACCATTTTTCAAGCAAGATCATCATGACCTCAGCCAATTGATCTTAATGAGCTCAATCTAAAGCAATCTCATTTTAGCGGATTATCTCTAGTTCAGCAACGAAAACCTGTCAGTTTGATGACAATCATCCGGAGTTCATTCACAAACCCGACGATTTGTCAATCAACAGTACATGTACTTCACATTGACTGAGGCCCAGCATCAGCAACTTCACACTGACTGAGGCCCAGCATCAGCAACTTGACACTGACTGCTGGAGGCCCACCATCAGCAACTTCACACTGACTGAGGCCCAGCATCAGCAACTTCACACTGACTGCTGGAGGCCCACCATCAGCAACTTCACACGTGAGGCCCAGTCATTTGAGAGCTTGAAGACACCTCTCCAAGTGCAAGTTTTCACATGCAAATTAGCTGTCAGTGTCTATGGGCAACTCAGCCGTAGAAAGCTATAGGCAGCCATTCCTGCTATTGGTCCTAGCATAAGTTGCAAGGAAACTGACAATCACGAACTGCCCGTTGAGAGCATCTCCCACAAGAAAGCTCCATGTGGTGGAGGACCTCTGCTTCAGGAACACAGTCCTGACCTCAAAAAGGGTTAACAATACCATGCCATATTGGGGTAATTTCTCAATTTCCCTCATTTTCTTGAATGACCCAAGACACCATAACCTGCCACCTCGAGGGTGGTCACAATTACAGGAGATGAAGTGCTGGTTAATTAGCAGGGCAGCTAATTAACCGAACATGAATCATATTAACCCTAATCAACATACTCCCAAGATGGTACTTGCTATTCCTCATTATAACCACAGAATTGCCACTTTTGGATCTTCAGAGGTGAATTTTCCTTCAATGAGGAACCCAAAATCTGTTTTGCATGGCGGGAGCATATGACCCGATACCCACCATGTTGCACAGGGTAAAGGAGGCTACGACATGACGGCATTGCTTCATTTTGCCATGTTTTTAAGCTCTTATGGATCTTTTGCTCACAGCCTGCTGGGCTGCGGCTTCCCCATACATTACATATGAACCGGCGATGAAACAAACCCCATGAACTCCCACTCTGACATCATCTGACACATTAACTTCATAACCCCAGATATTTACTGAGCTCTGTCACTGTCAAGCAAGGGTCACAGCTGCATGTAGAAGACATGGTTAGTCATAGTGTACCCTGCACTCATTCCTAACAGAATCAATATCTGTAATTGGTTTCAATGTTAATCTTACGCCAAGACATTAAGAAACATGCAGGCAGACGTTGAGAGCATTGAAATAGGTTCACGAGACCCTGATATGACATCGAGTATGTTAGCCGATGATGGGAAGCAGTCGAGTGTCTCGTCGGCAACGATACTGGATGCAGGCTGAAGCAGTGAAGTCTACTGACTGAAAACGTCCCATGGGAATCAAGAGAAACAGCTCGTATCTAAATTAACAACAATTTCTTCCTCTGAATTTGGTTCAAATTACGTCCAGTTTATACAGAACGTGTAATGGTATGAAATAGATGTCAATTTTTTGCTTTCTATGCATTTCCATTTGAACATTCTTGACAATTTTGCCAAGAGAGGCACAGGGACGGTCCCATGAACTGTCATTTCAGTTTCGCCAGCCATGGCCAAAAAAATCTTCACCCCACTTTGAGTCACTGCGCATTCTGTATAACCAAGGCCATTGACCACGAACTAAGTTCCGCCGTGGCCCAAGCCAAACAGCACGAGACCATAACCTCATATCGGCCTTCATCATTGATTGCTTTCCTGAGCCTACCGTTGTTGCAGCCAATTGCCTCTAAATCAGGTTAATCTCCCTCACAAATCTCTCCAAGAAGCAACAACAGATCCTCCACTCCTGACATTATTGCATGCCAAAGTCAACCCATTAATATAACCTATCTTTCGTTTCTCCAAGATATTGCCTCGGCCGCACCCTAATGCCAACAGTGTGGAGTAGAAGACCATGATCTCTGTCCATCAGTTATATTAAACACTGTAAGAAACCAGTGAACATGCAGCACTAAATCTCATAGTACTGGGGTGAGTGTCGGCTTTCATTGTTTTATGAAGTGAGTCCATCTTCGCATTACCATTGATGTGACAGCAGAACACTCTGGTCGTCTCCGATGGCGTGCTCGAGATCTTACGTTCCAAGGCTTATCTGAAGCCAACTTTTTACCGGTAGTTCGTTTTGCCAAAGCCAATGGTGCCTTGAGTGACAATGCTCATCAGAAAGGTAAAACAGCATCTGACGATGTCAAATCCTCCCAACTTGTCAGGAAACCTCCTTCCAACTGTAATCCTTGGGAAGACCTCCAGGGCTGAATGAGATGTTCATTTAAACTTCATTAATTCGTTCCATTTCAACAACGATTAATCTTCTACGACTTCACGAGTGACTCAACAACGCGGTCGAACCATGCAACAGAATGGCGCATGACATGAACTCATGCGGCGATAAAATGTGTCAACAATCTTTTGTGGAGGCAAACAAGTATAATGGCGTACAAGACAGAGATATGGATGAACGATATTCTCCCATAGCAGGGCTTTGGTCTCGCTGCTCGTCAGATGCTCGCACAGTGGATGTGTGAATGGATGAAGAGGAGCGAGGTCAAACTCTGTTGTGGGAGGATGAGGAGCTATAGAGCTGAGTCACACGGCGAGAGAAGGGTGACAAGGGAGATCTAAAGACTGCAAAGCCTTGAGTGAGATTGTATGTATGTATCAATGGATCTTGCAAAATCTGAACACAAAGACGACTGCTCAAGCATTGGAGATGACCCAAGGATATCTTTGTGAATGATTCCGGCATCGCAACTCAAGGTCACATTGCAGGCTGATGATGACTGCAAGGATTGCAAAAACTCAAGGAAGATTGACTCATGTGACAAGTTATGATTCCTTTATGGTTATTTTCACGACAGCACCTTGTTCCATACGGCCGGGTTCACATAGACCTACACCTACACGGACACGGCTTGCAAACAAAGCTTTCATGGTCATAAACCCTTTGAGAAGCCATTGATCGCCGGCGTATCCGTGTACCGTGTAGCTCCATGTGAACCCGGCCTGTTGGTTCTTGAGCCGTTGTATTGCTACAATGAACTGATAGGATGGTGGATGCCTGGGAAAACCGCACGAGAAACTGCTGTAAGGGAAGTAGGCCTTTGCTGGGAAGCATGGTCGTGAAGTGTTGGGCATCCGACTCAACTGAAGCAGAGATCATGAGTTTGAAGTCGAGAATTCCTGAGTTGCTTCATGAAAGCTTGCGTACCAATCCTACTCTCTCGTACCATAAAAACAAATGGCAATATTTAAAACACGTTGATGAATTAATCGTTAATCCAATGACGTGGAGAAGCTTAGAGGATAATTTGTGATCATGAGCCCCGAAGGAAATCGTTCTGAGTGAATTATACCATAACTCTCAATGCCGTGGTGGCGTTTTTACTACACTCGTCGGCGAACTGGGATTTGGTGCTCAACATGTTTAAATGATAGAGATGTGGAGGACATTGTATCCTTCATCCTGGGAGATGAGAAGAAGGGATGCGGAGGCTGTTACGAGATATTTTTGGTTGATATCCTTGGGTTAGTTAGTAATTGACGGAACACGTTGCAGCTGTACATCAATCGACCAGGTTCTGGCTGTGCATGACCACAAGTGCAAAATACTGCCCTTTACCACTGAAGGTGACGTACTTGGGGAATCGAAACGGCTTGAGTGAACTCCACACGCAACAAGCAGATGAGCTAATTTCCAGAATAACGCAACATTTGAATGCACGGCATCATCATACCTCCATTAGTTCTCTTTTCTCTATAAATCACGGCAGATCCTGACGTTAAGGAGACAACAACAGATACATCACGACCAGGTTTAATTGCACTGGGACTGAGTCTATGCACGACTGCTGTAGATTAATGCCGGTTCACTTTGAGTCTTGCGAGACAGGAAATTGGACATTTCTGAATGCATGATGTTTGAATACGGTATCTAGTTGACAACGGAAGGCCATTTTCAACAGGAAAGCTGACGGTTGGTAAATGAAAAGAAAAGTTCATAGGAGAATCACCACTAAATGACAGATTATAGACAATTTGATGTTTGGTTCAAAGGCAGATTGTCTCGACTCTGGTACTCTGTGGTTACATTGAACTGTCTCAACTGCCCCGACAATTGAGTAGGAGGTACAGAACAGAAGGGAACAAAGGGTCCCAGGAGTATAGGGTTTGTACACACAGTCGTGTTGGCAGGACAGAACAGATGAGCACAGTAATCTTTGAAGTTGCTGCTCCACATGGAAGTTTTCTCGTGCGAGCTGGCTCTCAATGGGAAAGTCACTATTGTTGGTTTCATTACGACAACGACTGCCCACAGAGAGCCAACTCGGGGGAGAAAACTCTCACATGGAATAGCGCCTTTCTGATCACCAACTTTCTGACAAAGTGACAATGTGTCCTGTCCTATCATCTTACTATTGTTGTAGGTTAAGGCGGTGTTAGGCCCTCGAGCCTAACGTCCGGACTTTTGGCTCGATGGAAGAACGCCCGTCTTGCACGCGGGAGACCCGGGATCGAGCCCCGGTGCGGTCTACGACACTATCGAGTCCAGCCATGCAGCAATTTGTCCAGCAAAACATGTTAAAACGTTGGCGATAAGATCTAAGAGAAATGAGCGACACTCTCCAAAGTGACAGATCCAACGCCAGCTTTAAATTATTGATAACTGATCAACAGTGATAGATATACTCCTATTCCTTGATAGGGATGGTGGCCCTCGCCGCAGCCGGGTGACATGACGGAGCTGTCCCTGGATAGTGACGATTGAGTCATCGCCGATGCAGTCTTTGTCATGGAATGTGGTTTCATACAAGAGTTAAGCATCACAGAGGGACTATTATAGATCCGAGCGGCTAGGATACATCCTGGGGCTTCTTATGACACGGTCATCAACATAAATCTTCTGACAGAGAAGCTCCACAAGCCAACAGAGGTGCACTTTTAACAGGATGAACATTCCAAGACAGCCATGGCTACAAACGTCACACATGTTGATGATAGCATGGCTAGGAAATGAGGATCTGGGCTCGATAGACAAGAACAGCTCCATGTTCCTAATCAGTATCTGGAGCTTTCCCTGATATCTGCAGCTGTGATGATTTCATTTAGAAAGCCTTGCTCATGTCAGCTAGCTCTCTGGCTCCAGAAATTGCTCCAGACAGCTCACTTCTCTGGAGCTTTTCCTTCAGAGCACCAGACTATCTTCAAGCCTTGGTTGATACCAAATTGATTGTTGAAGACCACAAACACAGGATAGGTTAGGCTCTGTATGTATTAGGGAGTTTGAGATCAGCGACTTATCACGGATCCTTATACGTATACGGATCGAAATGTACACAAAATTTGTCCTCATTGTCTATCCATAAACGTACAAGGATCCATGATAAGTCGCTGATCTCAACCTCCCTAATGATGCTGAAAATCCTAAAGTGAAGGTGTACTTACTTGACTATTGCAGATCCCCGAGACAAGCCAGATAGTTTTTTATACTGATTGATGATTTGATCCTCACTGGAACAGAAATAAGCAATACGTTAGAAGAATGAACAGTCAAAATAAGGAAATCGCGAGGAGATGTAACACTATGTGATCACTGGTAGAGAAAGAAGCAATGCATTAGAAGATAATGGAACCATCAAAATACGTAATTCATGACCAGATGTAACACTATGTGACATCACGGCAATATACCATTGGTGTTGTAAGATTGACATGATAACATGGAGCATTCTAATTGAATTTTCATGCAGTTTGCTCAGGATTCCGAATCATGCAAGTTTGAACAGCAAGACTTCAGCCTCGGACAAGCTAATGTGAATCTATGATGCTCTAAATGTAGGAGGAAACAGGAGAAAGGGGCTGTACTTACCAATAGGGTAAAGAAGGATGTTCCTGGAGTGTTCGGACAGGTAACAACGGAAGCTTTTTTATGTCAATTCTGGCAGTGTCCTCACTGAAAACATGAAGTCATATGTTAGAATCTAAACAGAACTGACATGGGAGAGATCAAGGAAGACTGATGTTGCCAAACGTTGTTCAAGCTTTCTTTTTCGGCAAATCTCACTTGACACTGTTCTCTGTGAGCTAAGATAACTTTCTACCAGAAGGCACTCCTGAAGGCCTACTTGAGGCCTAACACCACCAGGAACGAATGCCTTTCAATTGTTCTTGTTTCTCCTGATAATCAATGGCCTTATTTCCAAGAATTTGATATACATACTGAGATACAGGCAAAACCGGGGCAAAACAAACAAGACTTCACTGGTTGCTGTTCATATTTCTGATGCTGTGAAGAAAATACTGCTTTATCAGGCCTAAATCTAGCTTCAGATGGCCCTAGCAACTGAATCCTAAACCAGTTCAATTGCTGTTTACTTGTTTTTGAAATTTGTCTTTGAAATTTGTCCCAAAATGAACTCCCTCACTTTCAAAGTGATCCATCATTCTGGGACACCCTGTAGAACAGTCAACAAGGGACCATCTCAGAATGTCATAAGAAGATTTTGAGACTGTCCCTCAAGACATCTATTTGTCCAAGTTGCATGCTATGCGACTAATTATCAAACGGATAATGAATCATGAAGTAATGAAAGCTGAAAATGGCATCTCATTCTGAGGACAGATCAGAACAACTTTGATCTGCTTCAGCTCGAGTTGTGCTTGCCTCGGGTCAGGATCACACAAAAGAAGATCTCAAAGCTTTATCTTATCTTTACCTGCTTTTAATTTGACGTGTTTGAAATGATTCGAGAAGGGATTGATACTCACGAAGTAAAATCTCCATGCGTCGCCTGCAACACATGAGCTGCAAGTTCAAAGACCGTCTCGCTGTCACACTCGATAAGGCCCTGAAGGAAGACAAACATATATTTCAATTAAATCACTTTCTAGAAGGATATCACCACTTTAAAACTTTACAACGAGTAGAGTGGAACTTCCCGTAGTGGACACCTCTTTTAGAAGGACACCTTTCTATAAGGACACCCAACTTCAGTCCAAAACTGGCCATCTCTGTCCATTTTGATCTCTAAGATCAGGGCCCCTTCGATTGAGGGCAGGACATTTATTTCTAATCCCAAAGGTGTCTTGAATAGAGAGGTTCCTGCCGAAGAGGCAAGATGTCTGATGACGACTGGCTGAAAAAAAACCCTTGTCAGACCCCTCCATTCAAACTCTAAAACCATCTTCCATCAGCGATGAGAACGTCTTTATGAACACTTCATTCAATCCAAATTAAGCTTATTTTTTTCCTCGTTATCTAAGCCGATCAACAAGATTGAGTTAAGTCTCCTAAAGCTAAAGACTTTTTTTCATAAGAAGCATCCTTACTCATCACGTTCTGGACTCATCCAGTTGGAAACTCATTTCGCTGTCAGAACGACAGAAAGGAAATATAGATGGTCAGATTTGATAGGTTCCGTGCAAATACAGGAAACTGATCCTATTCGTAGGCCCAAAGATTCCAGAACTGGGGACAAGCATCCAATTTGAATATAGTCACCGATTGGAACGGAATTGACGGGAGCGCTGTGACTGTGACAGTGTGAGGAGTTGGCCATCAAGTTTAAATGACTGTGGTTCACTCGTCAAAATCCAGACTACAAACCTCAGGAATCCCTACACAGACTATCCCACGTACACTATCACCAAGACTCCAAACAAGACGAGATATCCACAAACCACCTCCTAGCTCCTACCCTTGAACCGTCCACCCTGCTACTCCCTTTCCCTCCAACAGGGACCATTTTAACCACACCCCTGAATGTAAGGGTTACATAAACCACCCCTTTATCGTAGCGAGGGTCTGAATACCAGCTTGAAGAAGGGGACAATTTCGTTGAATGGCCTGGATAGATGGGTTAGGGAGTGTCTTTGTGTGAAGGTCAAAGCACTTCCTGGTGTCAATGGGCTTGACTTTCTAACACAGTGGCTGTGGAGAACAGCTTTGAGTAAGAATAGATTGTGTGATGGATTTGTGGATAAGAATTCTACGAGATGTCAAACTTGTAACAATCAGAGAATACTAATTCAATGGGATTATGTCCTGGTTTGGGCAGGGGGGATGGCGAGAGGTTTGGGGAGGGAGTGCCCATTTGTAAAGCGAGTCGAAAGAGGGTTTAAGTAAGGTGTGGTCAGGGGTTTGGAAGGGAAGGAAGTGATCCTTTAAGCAAAGGTTGTGAAGTAGGTAAGGTATAGATACAGGGATGGGAAGGGGATTTGTGTTGGGAGATGAGACAAGAAGGAATTGCCACTTGCACAAGGAGGATTTGGGGAAGGATAGAGCAGTCAGGAGGCACCATGGCTAAAGTTTAGAATCCACGATCGGAAGTGACGTTATTCCATGGCACACAATGGAAATCCTATTACAATGCGGCTTATTCTGTCAATCGACGACCTTTTTTTGGGCACTGATCAGGGATTCTAAACTCGTTCTGACACCAGAAGTTGGGGGTCCAGGATACCGTTATTGGGTACAAAACTGACCAGCAGGTCACAACAGAACTTCAGTTCCATACGAACTGGGCCTACCTGCCATGCCTGCACGTTCCATTCAAATTAGATGATTTGAACGGAGTGGATTTTCACAGGTCCCACTGAGTTGTTAAATCTGAATTCCTCCTTCATGTTACGGTTAGTAATATTATTTCCTATTCCACAGTATAATCCCACTGGTATAAAGTTTACCTAGGAGATTTCCAAATGAATTCACCATGTATAATATTGGTGACCTAATACAAATACATACATATTCTACACCAAAGCCATGTACGAGTGGAAAACCAAATATTCCCTTTTCCAAAAAATAGTGCCAATGGCACTGTGCCCGCTTGGCTTGAAGCATGGTGGTGGGAATCATCAGCAACCCCATAAAAGCCATTTAGGTACTAACATGCCATATAAATGGAACTTTCAAAGCAATAAGTGAAATCATTACAAAAAGAGCCAATTTCGTAATTCCACGCAAACTTTGACCTCTGTGACCTTGAAAAGTAGGTCAAATAAAATGAAATGGTCCATGGACCATGTGCTCACTCGTTTGGACATAACAGTGTAATGACAGAGAGAGGTACATGTCAGTTATGAGCAATATACCGCCGTACGTACTAACGCACGACAGACCACCACTCAATGGCCCCAACCACAGCATAAGCCCTGCTGGGCCTTGCGGCCAAGCGGGCTAACAAGCCTATTGTTTGACTGACAATGGGAAAAATTTTATCAGGAACTACCAATATTACTTCCACTTGCTGTAGTGTTTGGCCATTGTGATAAAGTACTTGGAACGTATCTCAGGAACCAAAATTAGAGGGAGAGAGTGTGAGACTAGAAAACAGTCGATTAAGTACATCTTCAAAGACTCTCTAAAACATTAATAAGGATGGAAGAACGCCTTGGGAAGTCTCTCGTATTCAATATGATGGGTACAGGAGTAGATCTATCTCTAACCAGAGGCATTCTCAGGAGGGCGAAAGTAGTGCACCCCTTATGCTGCATCTTTTGCTCTGATTTTATTTTGAGTGTTTTCAGAGTGGGTCCTACCTCTTTACCGGTATATGCATCAGTAGTAGTGCCCCCCCCCCCCATCCAAATGCCGGGATTTGCCCCTGAACTGGATGGAGCAACCAAGACTGAGAGGTCAGACAAGTCCAGCCAGTGATAGACGAGCAGATCAACCGGGATGTTTCATATTGCATGCAATTTGGTACCTGACTGCACCAACACAATGAAAAGACTGTTGTTACGCATCATAAACATGTACATGTACAGGCTAATTAGCCTCACCCTCCAAAGTCTCCAGTCAAGCAGCATGGACAGCGGTTTCTGTTGTCATTCTGTGGAAATGTCCAGCGATCAGATCCAAGTTGATCAATAAAACGTCCCTAAAATGTCCCTCACTGCTTACTTACCTAATACAAATGGCTATAGTTTGTGAATGTAACACCCCTATGACGTCCGTGAGGGCTTACCTTATAAATGGCTTGCTTAGCTTGTAAATAAAACACTTCTACTGTGGCACGATCCCGTAAGAATCCTATGGACTCGATAAAAAATCTGCAAGAGATAGAGATAGTGATAGAGATAAAGGCCCGAAGACTTCCTGAGATAGAGATAGGCCTGAACACTTCCTGATATAGGCCAGAACACTTCCTGTGATACAGACAGGGCCTAAACACTTCATGAGAAACAGATAGAGGCCTGAATACTTCCCGAGATACAGATAGATTTGTGAATACTTCCTTAGATAGAGGCCTGTTGAAAACACTTCCTGAGATACAGATAGAGCCTGAACATTTCCTGAGATAAAGGCCTGTTGAACACTTCCAGAGATTTCTCCCGTGTGGCTCTGTATAGTCTTCACACTAGGGATAAAACTGAGTGACTTTGATGAGATGCAGTACAGGGATTCCTGGGGTTAATTGAGGAAGAAATCACTACATAATGGGGACAAACAGGATAATTTTTCTGCAATTTTCATGGCGATGCTGAAGCACAAAACCAATAGAATTAACCTTGATAATTTCGCAAGCAAACATCAGGCCACTCGTGCCGAGTAGTTTGTTCGTAACGACCCAGCACGCCGCACGAAACCAATACGCAATGAGAAATGAACAAGCGTCCTTGAAACTTGTCTGCGTATCAATTTGGCGGCGAATAACGCTCTAACGGCTTCATTTAATGTGGTAGATTGAGACTTCATAGCGCCAACTCCTACAAGTGACTCTTTTAATTTTCCCTCAATCGTCTGGGCTAACGAATGCTAATGTTCTTTCAAGTGTTTCATTGGCCGATTTTTCGGTGGCCAGTAAACACTGTGACAACCATTACCAGTAATTGAAATGCTTTGATAATTGGATATAATTTCAACTCCAAATATGGAACAAAATTATTTGTCTTGATCGAGACTTACCTGACTAAAAAGTGTAAAACTAATGGACCAAAAATGGCCCCTGGAACGAGAAAGGAACAATAGGTGGTCAGAAAAGCGGAGTTGATGTCATCGATGGAGTCGTGACCCCCCTCACATCAAAGGAGAACAAATCGCCATGGCAACTTTCTGGGCTTGGCCAACGAAGGGAAATTACCCTACGTCAAGAAGTACAAGAAAATATATCTTCTATTCCTTCTTTCTAACTGAGCCAATGCTTCACAATCAGCGACCACAAAGGGAGACCAGATTCTGGCTTAGCAAGAAAAGCGGACAAACTCAACACAATTATTACGTTTTTTCATGCTTTGCAACCTAAAGAAGCAATCAGACAACCTGGCGTTCGGGCGAAAATTTCCCACACAAATGCAACAGCATCCATTCACGTCACGACCGAAAGACAGAACCGCATAAAACAAGAAGCGGGCGCCACGGGATACAACGGTCCAATCTACGAGTTGTAGATAAAATGGATCAGAAGATGTAGGAAATGAATTGAGAGGAGACAGACAAAACGATGCAACTAGTCTTAGAGATTAGAGTTGAATAGACGGCTAATGAAACGATGAATGAAGATGCAGCAATTAGTAATGGCCAGGCTTTGGGGATTGAGAGATGAAGGTTTCCTATCGGTATCAAGAGAGATGGGGACATGTTGGTTGGTTTAGAAAGGAGAGACGACATCAAATCATGTTGGTACAGGGTAGAGAAGATCGGTGAAGCCAGGGGACTTCATCATTTCCCTTCAGGGATCAGAGATGATCAGAAAACTGTTGTTTCTATAGTTCATTCGGGCAGGAATGCAAATAGGTTTCTTTCTGACCATCAAAATGGGCTGATGTGGGGAAGTTTTCTGAGATATTGCCCACAGGAGGAAAAATCTAGATACAGCCTGCAGAAGTTGTCTTCGTTACATCCTGATGTTCTTGTTCCTTACGTCTCCTCTCTCCGCAGGAGAGCCCGAAGTGGAGCCACAGGAGAAAGACTTTAGAAAGGCATTCTCACTTGTTTCAGAACTGACACGACTGATCCTTGGCAGTCGACTCTGCTGATGCTAAAAGCAGAATACAGACTCCAAGACCTTTCAGCCTCTCCAAGACGGTTTAAACCTCGCCCTGACTCAAGAACCCTCTTCCTTATTCCTCGTCCAATACTGAGCCCGATGGACCAACAATAGGTCATCCAACCTCTGAGTCACTTACATCATCTATTAAATATGCAGGACGTTTGAGATAACGCGAATGGTCAAGATAAGACAGGCTCTCCAACCAAGGAGGAACAGCGGGAAACCATCGATGTCGGCCCAATGGCCGTGTTGGTATTGGAAGCGAACACAGCGAGTTTCGAATCTCATGAGTTTTCAGATCACCATGGATATTGCATTCCGATAATGTTTTGGAGAGGGTTAGCATCGAAGAATGAAGTCCGTTGTGCAGTCCTGACAGCTGAGAAATGATCAACTATTGTCCAGGGCCCAGTTGTTAAAACAAGTTCGACAACTTTGCCCTTCTACATGTACCAACATTTCGGCCCTCACACAACGATTTTGACTCTATCTGGGCCAGTTGAAGTCTCCGTCTCAATCAAAAGGTAGGAGAAGGACACAATTACTTCAAAGGCAGAGAATTTGTTTACAATCAAGCAAATTGTTGGTACAGATGTATCTTATGGCAGGAAAGGTACCTGAAGCAAGCAGCCCAACAGGTCAGCCAAACCACAGGAAGATCATGAACTTGATTCAGAGGCTAATTTGATTTAGGAAGTGAGAACAAGGAGTCAGGAGTGTTCCATCTGGTCAGGAGGATTCAACCTTCAGGTAGAGTTTTGTGTTTTGTTTACTGGATCCGGTGAGTCAACCAGTGACACTGCTCTACATATACCTTCCGGAGTTCTTTTCTTTACACCTGGCACTTGAGGTGGATGGGTGCAAAAATCTGATCACATGGAAAGGAGGAGGACACAATTATGAACTGGTTCACACAAAGCTGTTGGTGAACCATTTGAAGTCAAGAAGAGCATGGACCTGGAGTTCAACTCCAATCCAATCGATCTGAAGCCATAATAGTCCACGTCCTTATGTCGTTCTGCGGAAACATCGTGTTAGAGCAAATCTGAACCCAGGTTTAGGACCCTTGGCGACCCAGCTTTCAGAAAAGTCATGTTGCCAAAAAATCTTTTGCCCGCAACAGCCGCTAGGGCGTTTTGAATTTTGGGAACTGGCTTTATCATTGGACGTCAGTTGACGCAACGACTGAGCTTTGTACAGGAGAATGGGGCCGATGTACGGCTAACTTTTGAACGGTTGGATTTACACCCCATAAATGTATTACCAACAGATAGAAACATAGTACCTCGGAATAAAATAAGCCTATTCTTTGGAGTTTTGAAGCAGCGACGTAATTGGAAATGACGTTTTATGTATTTTGACGGCATTTGACTCATTTTTGTGTTAATTTATATAAAAAAGGCGTCTCTTATTACATAACAACTGAAAACAATTAAAAATATGCCTATCTGATTCCGAGGCACCATATTTCTATCTGTTGGTAGTACATTTATGGGGTGTAAATCCAACCGTTCAAAAGTTAGCTGTGCATCGTACTCCCATTCTCCTGTACAAAGCTCAGTTGTTGCGTCCATTGGCGTCCAATGAAAAAGTCAGTTCACAAAATTCAAAACGCCCTAGCGGTTGCTGCCAGCAAAACATTTTTTGGCAACATGACTTTCCCAAAACCTGGGTAGCCAATGGTCCTAAACCTGGGTCCAGATTTGCTCTAATACCAGCAGGGTTATTTCAAAATATGTATTGCGAAGTGTATTTGTTGAAAAAACAAATAACTGAGAAAAACGCATTTAAAGTATGTAAATGTAATGGCTTTTCTATTAAATAAATTCATGTCGTTCTAATATTGCACAATAAATCCTCATGAATTTTATGTCCTGAGGAT
>NMRB01000965.1:224074-238937 GCA_002633025.1 Notospermus geniculatus | reverse complement strand
GAATTTAATAATATATAAAATGGCCAAATTTTATTTTACAAAAATTTGACAGGTTTCGCTCAGCAATGGGATACAGAGAGAAATGAGGATGATCACGTGACCTACATATCAACTGACCGAAAGTTGGCCATGGTCCAATGGTCATCATAAATGTCACGTGACCACCCGAAATACAGAAAAATAAACATCTAATGATGTAACATGACTTGCGGGGGACAAGCCCCACCCCCGCCCCATCGGCGACAACAGTAAACTCTGTATGAACCTGAGGGGGAGGAGCGGAGGAGGTGGATTAAAGATAAAATTTGTTGCCGGTCAGTGCCGAAGAAGTGCGGTCATAAGAATGGCCGGAGAAGCTAGTTACACGTGGTATCTGCGGATATACGGCCCTCTGATTGGCTGAAACAATGCGTGGCTACAACTCTGGTTAGATTACATAACTTCCGCCCGCCTGTAAAACAGAGACCACACTGTACGAATTAGTAATTCTAGCCTGCTGATGACTCAGAGCTAAAGTAGACATCTTGTTTCCCAGGAACTCCCATAAATACTATTATGCCCAGATGCCAAAGGGTCATCCGGCATAATCCGATTTTATGTAATCGAAGCCTTATGAACCAGTATCAGTGAGGGCAAAAGGCATTAACAAGATCAATGGGGATTCGAACCCACATCTCCACAAGGCAACACTGCAAGCACTGAGGGAAAGCGTGCACACCACTGTGCTAATTAAATCCCCACCTTCAAAAGAGATGGTTCAAAGAGCCAGCGTTGCATGGAATCCCTCAGTACCCTAGGGATGCGTGGACCAGTAAGATCAATGGGTGGTATTTATAAAAGCTAGCAAATGCTTTTCCTTTTTTAGATTTCACGGAATTGAAATTGGAACGTGTATCAAGGTGTTTTAATAAACCCTTTCTTCAAGAATTCCGTGTCGTTTCTTAAGTCCAAACCGGCGATAGGCCCCGTCATCATACATCCGTTACATTCACTTCAATGAGAAATTAATCAATTAATAAATAATGGAACACGTGGTCAGTGATTGATCAGTGTGGCCTTCTGACAGGTTTAATCAATATAACTTGTTTGAAAACATTCCGCCCTGAGTGGACAGTTTTTGACATGTTCAATATCCTGGCCTGAATAGCAGCACTTTCTGAATCAGCATTGAACACGTTACAAGGCACACTTCATCTGAAACTAGATGTAACGCAATCGGGGCGATTGCAAGTATGCCCCCGCTCTGGTGCATCACGCTGAATATCGGGTCACCTGTTCTTGAGTCACGATCCGGAATGGAAAAACAAAGATGTCTTCCTGGCAGCCATATTGAATATTGGGTCAGAACTAAAATCGATAGGGAACCTCCCCCGATCCAGCNGCATCAATGCATCGCATTCGGTATACCCGTAGCCTTGACTTATTAGGCTCCGATTACATACATGTTGAAGTATACAGTATACGGACACGCCATGAGTTAACAATGGGTTCATATAGTCGCGAACCTTTTGTGAAGCCTAATGGCTAATCGGTATATGGACCGTCCATATACTGCACCTTTATGTAATTGAAGCCTTATGAACCAGTATCAGTGAGGGCAAAAGGCAAAATAACAAGATCAATGGGGATTCGAACCCACATCTCCACAAGGCAACACTGCAAGCACTGAGGGAAAGCGTGCAAACCACTGTGCTAATTAAATCGACACCTTCAAAAAAAATGGTTCAAAGAGACAGCGTTGCATGGAATCCCTCAGTACCCTAGGGATGCGTGGACCAGTAAGATCAATGGGTGGTATTTATAAAAGCTAGCAAATGCTTTTCCTTTTATAGATTTCACGGAATTGAAATTGGAACGTGTATCAAGGTGTTTTAATAAACCCTTTCTTCAAGAATTCTTGTCGTTTCTCAAGTCCAAACCGGCGATAGGCCCCGTCATCATACATCCGTTACATTCACTTCAATGAGAAATTAATCAATTAATAAATAATGGAACACGTGGTCAGTGATTGATCAGTGTGGCCTTCTGACAGGTTTAATCAATAAAACTTGTTTGAAAACATTCCGCCCCGAGTGGACAGTTTTTGACATGTTCAATATCCTGGCCTGAATAGCAGCACTTTCTGAATCAGCATTGAACACGTTACAAGGCACACTTCATCTGAAACAAACGCAATGTCAGCTGAAGGACCTAATTCTTTGCCAGGAATGCTGCAGAAGACTGGGCAAATTTACCGCTTCCATTGCGGCTAACTCTGTAAGTTTACAGTTCGGAATGGAAAATCCAAGATGTCTTCCTGGCGGCCATAATGAATATTGGGTCGCAACCAAAATCGATAGGGAACCTCCCCTGATCCACCCCATTACACCATATAAATATGAGATAAATCGGGTAACCTGTTCTTGAGTTAGTCCGGAATGCTAAAAAGAAGATCAGGGTTCTGCCCAGGACTGAACGAATGCCAGTCGGAACAGGGGCCATGGGGACCCTCCCTGAGAAAAATTTGAAATCTAGACTTGCTGAAATGCGATTTCCCATGTTTCCTGGCACCTGAGAGTCGAAATAATGAGCTCATTTGACATCAAAATGACCACGATCCACTCTATTGCAACTGAGGCAGCCCGCCGTTGTCGTCGGTCACAACTGTGTCAGGAAGCCCCACTGGGAAGCACATTTGGTGAACGGGAACAGAAAGGAAATTGGGAAGTGTGCCTGGCGGGCATCTCTCGTGGCACACTTCGTTAGTATAGTTCTGATGGCCGGAAAAAATTCTTTTTAGTCCGAGTGCCGGTCGGCATTTCTGCATCCTGGACGGGGCCATCCGGCGCCGACCAGCAGCGGCAGAACCCTGGAAGATGTCTTCCTGGCGGCCATAATGAACATTGGGTCACAGCCAAAATCGATAGGGAACCTCCCCGATCCACCCCATTACACCATACAAATATGAGATAAATCGGGTGACCCATTCTTGAGTTATGGTTCGGGTCGCAACCAAAATCGATAGGGAACTTCCCCCGATCCACCCCATTACATACAAATATGAAATAAATCAGGCAACCTGTTCTTGAGTTATGGTCTGGAATGCTACCAAGATGTCTTTCTGGCGGCCATATTGGATATCGGGGCACAACCAAAATTGATACGGAACCTCCCCCGATCCACCCCCATACAAATATGAAATAAATCGGGCAACCCGTTCTTGAGTTATGGTCTGGAATGCTAAAACCAAGATGTCTTTCTGGCGGCCATATTGGATATCGGGTCACAACCAATATCCATAGAACCTCCCCCGATCCACCCCATTACACCATACAAATATGAGATAAATCGGGTGACCCATTCTTGAGTTATGGTTCGGAATACTAAAACCAAGATGTCTTCCTGGCGGCCATATTGAATATCAGGTTACAACCAAAATCATTACACCATGCAAATATGAGATAAATAAAATTGGGCAACCGGTTCTTGAGTCATAGTCCAGAATATGGTGCGGCGGCGGATGACGGAAACCCACTAAGAACATAAATGCCCCCATCTCAACTTCGTTTGAGCAGGGGCATAATAATACAGCTGCCACATCCAAAAAAACATTCAATTCACCTCATCGTATCATAAGCTAAGGTTTTTTCACCTGTTGAAAATACCCGTGTTTTTCCAGACCCGTGTCAAACCCATGTTTACGAAAATCATGCTGAGAGGTCACACTACTACATTGTAGTTAAGTAGCCCGGCAACAGTTGTGCTGCATTCATTGACTCTTCGGTCACTTCTGAATTGGCACACATTGTTGGAGGCGTGAAAACGACGTCACTTAATGGCTGCGCCATCTGTAGCCGTGTGAAGAACTAACGTAAACACGGGGATTTTGAAAAGCATGGCGAGCTTGCCGTGTCCCAAAAACCCGTGTTTTTCAGACACGGGTTTCTCAAAGCCCGGCGATTCATAGGTGTGACCGCAAGAAATCCTGGGATTTTATGCATTAGGGACACACACCGCATGAGCTACTGCAAAATCTTGTCCGCAGTCAGGTGTACTTCACTGCGGACAGAAATTAGGTCATCCAGGTGTGCTGTGTGTATTTATAAATCGTGGTATGCAGGGCTGGCCTAATACATTAGTTTCGCAGTAGCTCACGCGGACTGTGCCCCTTATGGTAGTGTAACCATGGCTAGTGTCACCAAACCCTATGCTGCATGCATGTACATGTACATGTACATTCATGTTGTACATCATTACCTATCCCAAGAGCCTAAGGGATTCATGACGGGGAGTACTTTTTGTGAAGCGGAAAATCAATGCTGGTCAACACCCCGAGTTCAACAGAGCAATTCGCCCTGAAGATTGCTACACATAGCTTGAAGTGCTATTTATCTCATGATCTGTCATACTCAGAGTGATAGATGTAACATATCTCTTCTATGTAAAATTCATCCAATTACACCAAGAAAATGGATGGTGTGAGGTTTTTCAAATGAATTGCAGATGATGATTTCACCACCCACGAGCTCAACTGCATGAAGCTCTTGTATTCGACTCCGATGAAAAAGAGACAAACATGGCTGACGAATACATTTTCCCTAATAACTCAATTACCCCTTTGAAGTCGTTTTACATGTCTGAGTGTGCTATATCAAGGCAATGGTTGACAAAAGTTTCATCAATTGCGTTGCCGCATGGAAATATTTGCAGCTGTGAAACTGGAAAGCAGCAAGTACTCATCCCACCTGTTTCAACACAAGTCCAAAAGAAGCATCCTCCCACAGCAGGGGTTTTTACCTCACCCCATGCACTCACACAAACCCCTGCTGAAACGAACATCCAGTGAATCTGGTGTGGTTGTTGCATACATGTACTCCAGCTGCATTCCCCGTAATAACTTGGAGAACTACAAATTTCATGGTTTTACCCAATTTGACCTTACCGTTTTGTGCTTTACAAATCACTACGTCTTCTCAAAATTGACTGAATTTTATCACAGTGGTTCTTTCTATGTATAGAAAAGATTCTTATTATTTTTGATTGTTTTTATGAATCGTAATAGCACTCACACCCTAAAAATGCTCCATTCTGATAGGGCAATGCTTTTCTGACCGCCTCCTGCTTGGCTGCGAGATCCAGTTTTAGCAGGGCTTTGTGTGGAGTGTATGAAGAGGAGTGAGACCAAAGCCCTGCTATGGGAGGATGAAAAGAAGAGGATAATTTGAATACGATGCTGCAGTCAATCAGAACCCTGCACCCTCCCCCCCCTCCCCCCCCCGCCGGTCAGGGTTCGACGCTAATTAGACTTCAAAAGCCCGTCAAATTCTGAGGGAAACTTTTTATACGGGGCTTCGAAAATCTGTCAGCAAAGTGAAAATGTGATGGCTAATGACCGTCGAATGTCTGTCGAACATGCAAATGTTCAGTGACAAATTTCTGTCGATACTTCAGAGTGAATGTGTTTGACCCGCCACCCTGCGCACTTTCAAATTAAAAACAAGTGACCTCTAGTGGCAATGAATTGTATCATTCTGATTCTGAACCTGGCGACGATGAAGATAGACTGGTTCCCGTCTTTGCCGCTCCTCTCCAGCAGTGCTAAGTGTCCGTTACACAGTTGTGTGGGCGCCGTGGAAGTGTAGCAGCAAAAACAGGAACCAGTCTTTGATGAAGAAGGTGGTAAAGTGCTCCTGTACTGGTGCAGACCTGCCAAGTCTCACGCATTTCGCGGAGACGCTAGACTCGGGACCCGGTCGTTGTGTCACTCCGGCCGCCGCGCTCCACTCCACAAACGACTGGGAAAGCAAGATGCCAAATCAGCGGCTAGCGTACCGACAACAACAACGGATGTGAATGAGTTCAGCCAATCAGAAAGTGCATCTTGAACGACCGTCGGCTGTTCATTGCAAGATGCCAAATCAGCTGATTACCAGAAATTTCTTCGAGGTCAAGGACGGTGTCCTGGTACCTAAGTTCGATGTTGTGTGCGATAAGCAGTACTTACGGATTTATCAATATCCTGCTAGTGAGGTTGAAAAGTTTTTGGACGGGCGAGAGGATCTGGTAAATTACATCATCATTACGTTTTCTTTGCCACTGTCTGAATTCCAGTTCTCACCCCGATATGCTCAGCAAATCGGGGTAAGGATTATCAATGCAGTATGTTTACTCAGCGATTAGTTTGTTTACATAGTCCTGACTTGTTCCTTGTTTCTTGTATTTATTGCTATAAATACCGGTACTAAGAGCCTTGCACAATGCACAGCAATTAGCTGTTCTTAGAATTAGGCTCACGCTTGAGTGATCTNAATCGATAGGGAACCTCCCCGATCCACCCCCATACAAATATGAGATAAATCGGGTGACCCATTCTTGAGTTATGGTTCGGAATACTAAAACCAAGATGTCTTCCTGGCGGCCATATTGAATATCAGGTTACAACCAAAATCAATAGAGAACCTCCCCCGATCCCACCCCATTACACCATGCAAATATGAGATAAATAAAATTGGGCAACCGGTTCTTGAGTCATAGTCCAGAATATGGTGCGGCGGCGGATGACGGAAACCCACTAAGAACATAAATGCCCCCATCTCAACTTCGTTTGAGCAGGGGCATAATAATACAGCTGCCACATCCAAAAAACATTCAATTCACCTCATCGTATCATAAGCTAAGGTTTTTTCACCTGTTGAAAATACCCGTGTTTTTCCAGACCCGTGTTTACGAAAATCATGCCGAGAGGTCACACTACTACATTGTAGTTAAGTAGCCCGGCAATAGTTGTGCTGCATTCATTGACTCTTCGGTCATTTCTGAATTGGCACACATTGTTGGAGGCGCGAAAACGACGTCACTTAATGGCTGCGCCAACTGTAGCCGTGTGAAGAACTAACGTAAACACTGGGATTTTGAAAAGCATGGCGAGCTTGCCGTGTCCCAAAAACCCGTGATTTTCAGACACGGGTTTCTCAAAGCCCGGCGATTCATAGGTGTGACCGCAAGAAATCCGGGGATTTTATGTAGTGTAACCATGGCTCAGTGTCACCAAACCCTATGCTGCATGCATGTACATGTACATGTACATTCATGTTGTACATCCTTACCTATCCCAAGAGCCTAAGGGATTCATGACGGGGAGTACTTTTTGTGAAGCGGAAAATCAATGCTGGTCAACACCCCGAGTTCAACAGAGCAATTCGCCCTGAAGATTGCTACACATAGCTTGAAGTGCTATTTATCTCATGATCTGTCATACTCAGAGTGATAGATGTAACATATCTCTTCTATGTAAAATTCATCCAATTACACCAAGAAAATGGATGGTGTGAGGTTTTTCAAATGAATTGCAGATGATGATTTCACCACCCACGAGCTCGACTGCATGAAGCTCTTGTATTCGACTCCGATAAAAAAGAGACAAACATGGCTGACGAATACATCTTCCCTAATAACTCAATTACCCCTTTGAAGTCGTTTTACATGTCTGAGTGTGCTATATCAAGCCGATGGCTGACAAAAGTTTCATCAATTGCGTTGCCGCATGGAAATATTTGCAGCTGAAACTGGAAAGCAGCAACTCATCCCACTGATCGTTTCACCAACAAATCCAAAAGAAGAAGATAATTTGAATACTATGCCGCGGTCAATCAGATCCCTGCACCCCGCGGTCACACATTTCCCCAAAAGTGAAACACTTGAGAAAAACTGTTCCCCTATTTCACAAACTGCATTTTCCAACTGCCTTTGCTGACTAGCTGCTCAGACATGCGCAGGGCTTGCACCATCTGAGGGTTTGATGCTGTTGTTTTACCGCCAATGCCTGACCAATCGCCACCCTTCGCTGAAGGACAATGCGCCGTGTGGTTTTGTGCAAATCTTTGAAAGTTGATCACGTTTCAGATGCTCAAGCGAGGCAACCTCAAAATGGCCCATTCTCCAGCAAAATCTTGCCCAAGCTCATTTATTCGTGTATCCAATGCCAAGATTTTTGCCTTGAAAATCTCTTCCCAGACTTTCAAAGTGGACAGACCATTTTGGAACAGGCATGTTCTGCTTCATACCATAAAACAGCTTGCTATGATTAATTTGATATAAACCGACATGAAAATGTCCTCAGCGATAACCGTAAATACTATTAGCATTTTTTATTCGCAAAATAACCAAATGGAAATTTATTTCTGCACAATGAAAAATACCCACTCTAGCGGTGCCATTAACATTTGTCATCAACTCCATTTTCATCATCACCATCATCAGAGTATAACTATGTCATGTATGTTCCAACCAAATCACAAGTGGCAATTGCTGTCATCCATTTATTTAAGTGATCAACGAGAGTAATCAATTTGCCTTTGGAAACAGCAACACCAACAACATCAAAGGTCCACCCTCGATAATTTACAGGACGTGTTACTTTTCGATGTCACTGAATCCAGATAAACATGATAACGGGTGTAGTAAACTCAGTAATGCATTTAATCCCGGCTCATGTCCTGCCTCCAGTGTAGCCGAACAGCGGGTTGGCAACTTTTAGAAAGTATGCAACAACTCAAAAGAGACCCACAAAGGCAGCTTTTTGGCAATAACCCCCCAAAAATTCTGTTTCTGGTGTTTCATGATCAGAAGAAAACTGATGCGGTGATGCGTTTTTTTATTTTTTTTACAAACGTTTTTATTTCATAATATGTATTCTATTTCTCTGTTGGAGGCCTTTAAACGTTTGAAGTTGACACTGCCACTGTCTGTCGGTCACCACTGTGGAAGCTGACAGACATGATAAAGCAATTCTACAGATGATTTTCAGCGACTCGCTAGCTGTAACCCTTTTGTTCACACCAGATGGTGCGGGTCTAAGAAATCACAAATTCATTCAAAATGAAGAATAAAAATCTCTTGACGCACAGGGGTTAGAACTGACGTGGACGGAAACCAGAAACAGAACTTTTTTTTTTGGCCTAACTCTGACAAACCAAGAATCAGATAGATCTTACCCGTGTAGATCTCTGCTGGCGTCCAGCCCTTCGAAAAATTCGGTGATTTGCAGACAAGTAAAATTGCGTGCATGGTAACTTGTCAATACCAGAGAATAAAACTCAAGATTGCGGCCCAAATGGGAATAGAGGCAAAAAGTATGATGTGGTTAGAGTATAGAATGCATTTGAGCAGATGTAAGGAAGTACAGTACGTTGCACAGTTGACCTCCCTGTATCTGCGTACCTTCCCCGAATGTGACGCGGAAGGTAGGCTTCAGTTCATCGCATATGGTATGGGTGCGTCACGCGTCTCTGCTGCGTGACATCGGGTGACGTCTTCACTGCGTGCCTTCCGTCACGCCGCGCCAGGTCCGCAGAAGATACGCGGCTGGTAGGTGCGCTGCATGTGGTAGGGGGATGGTGCGCGGCGCGGAATGGAGGTCAATTGTGCAACGTACTGTAGCCAACAGTGGGTATTTTGTATTTGTATTAGATTTTTCCATCACTCGGCTATCAGGGCTCCAATGATGGTGGCATTAACTTGTCTTTCGTACCACCCATTGTTGGCTCGAATATTTTCCTACATTTAAACTAGGGAAATTTATCTCTTAACCCTTGCCTTCATCACCATATTGTGAATAAGACAAACTTGACATAATGCAGAGGAGCCCGGTGGTGTAGTGGTTCGGGTCTCCGACTAGCGGTCAGAGGGTCCCGGGTTTGAATCCCACTGTGGCGTGAGACTTTGGGCAAGTCTCTTCACCTCACTGGCCTTTCTCCACCCAGGTGTATAAATGGGTACCGGTCGGAAATGCATTAATTGTAGCGCTGAATGAGCAGCTCATCTGAGTTCTACTGAAAGGTTTCAGGACAGACTGGATAATGATAATGTATCACGACTTCATTGTTTACATTCAATGTTTGTAAACATGGATATTTACATTATGTTATTTTGGACTTTTGGGGCATGCCACCCACCAAGTTGAATACTTTTAGAATCAACAGAATTTCTAGAGGGGCATGCCACCAACAAATGACTCATAAGACAAAGAAAGCCTGGACATAAACAAACAAAATGTAAATAAACAATGAATTTCGTGGCCCGCGAAAATAACCGTGATACATTATCTTTAAAGTGTAAAGTCGGATGAGAACCTCTACCATTGTGGAGATCAGACTATAAACCCAAACTTGAACTTTTTTTTTATCGAGATGATTGCATTGTATGGCCCTGCCCATCCCTCAATACATCCTAGTTTGCTGCAGAAATAAGTCCAAAATACAAAATCCAATATGTCCCCCTGGTGGCCCTCTTGAATATCAGATCACAATCAAAATCGACAAGCCATCTCCCTCAACCCATCCCACTCTGTCACAGAAATATGAAATCAATCAGGCAAGCCATTCAGCAGTTACAGNGGGGGGGGGGCAAAAAAACCAGGGGGAAATTTGAGAAACCCCTCCCCGTGCCACAGAAATTTGGACTCAATCCACGAATCCGTTCTTGACTTATGATGTGGAATAGGGAGATTGTGGCAGACGTGGAGACTCTCTCAGTGAACATACCATCCCATTTTAACTTCTTTGAGCTGGGGCATAATATCTCACACATTGTTGGGTCAGGTAGAAAAATGTTGAGAAGAAAAACATATTTTCCATCAAGCCTTTTTAAAGCCTAGCGCACATCGAACTTGCGACTGGAAGCAACTACCGGCAGTGGCGTTTCCGGCAACGGTGGGCGACTGGCTCAGGGGCGGATCCAGGATTTTGGAATACGGGGGGCCGGTCACAGTCAACCTCAGGCCGACGGAGTCGCAAGGCAAGCGCTGAAAGCATAAAGCCACGTCAGGGGGGTCTGGGGGCCTCCCCAGAAGATTTTGAATTCTAGTTGCGCTTAGATACGATTTCCAAGCATCTGGGGGTCATGATTTCCTCATCTATTTGCTCATTTTTTCGTAGTTATTGACCCGTTTTTTGTTGGTCTTCCAAAAATACGGCGGTCCGCGGCCTCCCTCTGAACCCGCGCCTGTGGCTGGAAACCGGCAGCAACTGATCAGATGCTCAAACAGGTCGATGTGCGTGCCCCGGCAACGCTATGACGACCGTTGCCGCTAGTTCCAACCAGTTGCTCATGTTCTACTTGTTGCTGACCATTGCTTCTAGTTCTCTTCAGTCACTGTCGATGTTCGCGTTCTGGCAATGAATTTCCTTTGTTTGTGGAGCACACCTAGTCATGTGACGGAATCCTGAGTGGTCCGCTCAGAACACATCGACAATTTCCGTGTAGCATTCAGTTCAGTTGCCTGTTCGATGTGTGCGCTCCAGATTGAAGACTGGATTGTGCCACTTGTTGCCGCAATGACCAGTTGTAATCGATGTGCGCGTTCCGCTCACATCAATAGCGACTGTTGCGTTCAGTTGCTTCCAGTCGCAAGGTCGATGTAGGCTAGGCTTAAAGGAGCTGGACGTCCAAGTTGTAAAAACGATATTCACTAGTCTCGGTCACCCAGCCGCACGGTCACCCAGCCGAATCTGAGGATCGAACGTTTGTGTCGCAGTACCTGCGGAACGAAACGGTTGGCTGCGCGAGACTTGATATTCACTTCAGTACATAACACTGATAATAGGTGGCAGCACAGCGTGCATAGAGAACCAGTGAGTGGTTGAGTGAGTTGCATTGGACCAGTCTACTGGTGCTGCCACCTTCACGAAGGAATAAAACTAGTTTGCGACCACTGTTTGTAAACAAACTGGTTTGTTTACAACTTGGATGTCGAACTCCTTTAAGACCAGCATGACGCATGACCAAAGAACAACTTACCCAGCAGTGATAACTACATTCACCATAGTTGTACATGCGTCTTTCATTATTCGGATAAATCCATCCAAATCTCATCATCACTACATCATTCACACACACAAACTTGCATAGAATCGCAAAGTCCACCTTTATGAGAAGATTCATGTATTAAACGCCTTCATCTTTAAAATCTGATAGTTGCATAGTCTGCCAGAGTTGCATAGGGCACAAACATCATTGAATTATCACTAGACAACACTAAGAGCCGAACACGAACAGTCTAACCCATACTGTAGTTGAACGCTTTCGAGAACACTAGACACAGAATTTGATGTAATATCCTCCAACAGCTATCCACATGACAGTCAGCTTCAAATGCTGCTACGAAATATATTCGGATATGCCAGCATTAGCCGACACAACAATTTATAACATGGAGTCAGATGGAGATGATGTTGCCAGGAAATGCTATCGGTGGACGTTGGTGCGGTGGACGTTGGTGCCATACCCATATGTACATTGTGACCAACAATTCCAACGTCAGCTTCGAACAATTCAGAAGACGACTGAATAATCCGCTTTGACAGCACAATTCAGGGCGCATAATTCAAGAGAACAGTTTTTAAATCCATCCAATTCTCAATTCAGAAAGATAAATGGTAATCCATACGACAAGCTGATCCGTATGACAAGTCTGTGGGAATGTACAGTCTGAGAATAAGAGAACCTGATGGCTGTACTATCCACATTTTCCACTCTGCAACCATCAGTGCAACGAAAACACATTCTATAGGATCAATTTCATGAGAATACCCACTTGTCTGGGATGATCGCCAGGCCGGTAACCATGTCCCGAGCAATATGGTTGTCCGTACAGATAAGAAGACACTCTGTCATCCTGGTTGCACTGGGCAAGATCATCATCGTCTTGTAATTTTTCACACACTCCTGATGTGCATCAGGGGGTTACCTCCTTAAACTCAGTACAAAGGTCCACTGAAGCCATGTTTCACGGGGCAGTGGTGCCACCTGTCATTAGGATGGAAAGACAAGATGTGGCACCCCAGAAGATACCTGTAGGGTCCCTTTAAGCTGCGTTTAGCTGACACGCGGTAAGCGGAATACGGATCGTGGAAACGGAACATCATCTTCGATAATCGAAGGCCGATCTGCTCACCACAGCGCTACATCGCATGTCACCTTTCGAGAAATAGACCGGTCTGCGGCGTATCTTGGCACGATGCCAACTTTACCGGTCGACCAATCATATTGCACTTTATATCGGGTCTTCAGCTACCACTATTTGTACCACGATTCAAATTTTACAACACCGGTTCTGATTGGCCTCCTCTTCGAGAGGCAGCGGATTCGCCGCGGACCGGTCTATTTCTCGAAGGGTGATGTGCAATGTAACGCACTGGTGAGCAGATCGGCGTTCGATTATCGAAGATGCGGAACATGGAATAGACATTTGTTTGCTCCAAGCCATTTCCATTCATCCATTTATCTGCACGCAGTAAGCGGTTTGCGGAATGCGGGAAGACTGCATGATCACTTGGTGTAGGCTAGTGATTTTTCCGTCCGGAATAAAAATCCGCTCATTATAGAGCACCGTGATTGGACAGGGACGGACCAAACCGGCGCCATGCCTACAAAAACAGAAGTGATACTGCATGCAGATACATGTAAATGGACATGTGGAATGTTTACCGCATTCCGTTACCGCGTTCCATTTCCGCGATCCGCCTTCCGCTAACCGTGTGTCAGCTAAACGTAGCTTTACCGAGGACACCACAGTACTCATATCCAAGCCGCTCCAGCAAAGCAGACGCTTGTCGCAAGTGATCATCATTGGTCATCAGTTTACCCAACTATTGTCACTGCTGTCCACTACTATTGTATTGTAAACCCGCATCAACACACATTTCAGCCGTTGTACTGCAAGGCCGTTAACCCTTTCCTCGGGTTGCGACAAGTGTCTGCTTTTGCTGGAGTGTGGCTCACATATGCTGAACTTGTATTGACATGCACTCCAAGGCTTCAAACAGAGTGCATTTTGCTCTCATGAGACTATAATATGTACTGCAACTAACTGCTATTATACTTGTAGCCCTTTGCTAATTAATTTTGTGTGCCTGATGTTCAGTTAGAACACAATTATCCAACAATTAATTAAAGAATTCATATGCCAACTTAACACTAATATGCAACAGTTGTATCTTAAAGCTGCACTGTATTCAATTCAGAAACTACATTCGCCGACGTTAGTGTAGTGTAAAATGTATGCTCTATCTGATATCTAAATACATTAGAGTTCTGGTGCAGTTATTTCAATGTGTGCTGAAAACTAGGTCTTGGTCTTGATTCTCAGAGCAACATATCATGCAAGCATTTTTGGGACCTCACAAGGCTATGAGACCTGCATTTTCATAACATTTTGAAAATGCAGCAAAATTCAATACAGAGGGGCTTTAAAGCGAATTGATATCGAAAAAATTTGATTTAGAAATAGAATTTGAAAGGGGACAAAATGTAAACAAACTTCTCCAGAATGTCAACAAAGAAATGTTTGTGTGTTCTGATTGGCTGAAATTTTGTGTTTACAAACACCAGCCAAATGTAAATAAAATCCGCTATGAATTTGCTTTAATTGCCGTGATACTGCAGATTGTCTGTGACTGTAATTTTCAAGGTCTTATTGACTGTATACCCACAGAAGTCAAACGGTTCATTCAAAGAAGCATGAAGGGAACACATATGGAGTATGGAGTATACCTGGTGCATACTAGTAGGCTACATGTAAACAAGAGCAACGCAAAGCGTGTACAAATCCCACCGAACGAAAGTTGCGTTCCTTGAAATGTTGCGAGCCAGAAGGGATATTCGAGTCAAAGTCACAGCGTCAATGTCGAAGGTACTATCATGAGCAGAAGGGAACTTTTGTGCTTTTTACAAAGTGCCCCCTATAGGGCTGAAACATCGATTAAATTCCAAAAGCGTGCGGCATATTATGTACCCTTGCTAGATGAGCCAACCACCAAAATGTGGTGAAATTCCGTTCAATATTTAAGGTGTAAATGCAGTTTTTGTGTTTTAGCCTTTGGCCCCC
>NMRB01000965.1:172615-212846 GCA_002633025.1 Notospermus geniculatus | reverse complement strand
GTAGGAGCAGCGGTTATCGAGATATGGACGTTTAAAGATTGACAACCTGACGAAAACGTAGGCAGAATGCGACCATTTCCTCACAACTTGCATCTTCGGCTCTGATCTGTTTCTCTCACAGACATTTTAGAACAAGCAGACCTGCATGAGGTCGTGGCCCATTTAGTTGCCTCCAGAATGAGTGCCTTGTCACCAGTTTTGGTTGAAAATTGTGGGAGCTAGGCGCATTTTTGTAGAGACGTCAGAAATTCATGTTACGAAATGTACATTTTTCAACTTCATCCCGGCCCCAATGGGTTAATCAGTTCACTGGGGAAATGCAGGCGGCTAAATCCCTCACGCAGAAGAAGCAGTTGGAATGTTGATTATAACAAGTTATTAGCTGATTGGATAGCAATGTATGAAAAAGAGGTCAACATTATTAATACAGAAACTGTTAATCCAACTATCACAAACAGCTCCTAGTCAGGAAGCTGGAGCCCATAGCATGCCTATAACAGGTTTTCGATAAATGGTTTTGTTGCAGGCACGGTTATGGTTACAGTTACAGTTGCAGGCGCGCTACCGTAAATGAAATGGCCCACGGACCATGTGCTCACCGGGGTAAATGTTCCAGAAGAACAAATGACAAATGTTAAATCGAAATGTTCCTGGGCAAGCCTTGAGTTCCAGAGGGTACCCAGACACCTGATCACACCATGTACAACGCGTATCTTTGAATATACACCAAAATCGCAGTTTTGTGATGTCACAAAGACCTGTGGCATTTTGTGATGTCACAAAGACCTGTGTGGCTTTGCCACTGGGATCTAGCTCCTGCATCATATCAAAGTGTCGCTGAAAGGGTGAATGTCGTCCTGGGTGACCCTAAATGTTACCCAGGATAAAACTGGGTGACCCTAAACGTCTCCCAGGACATGGCTGGGTGACGTTTAGACCCTAAACGTCACCCAGTTTGAAAATCGCTCCATTTTAAAACCTGCCGCCGAGGCTGGTGATTGATGCAAGTGGAACGTCTGTCAAGTAGCGGTCGCGAAATCATGAACAAACGTGAGTGACGTTTTTGTATCATAAAATCAGAATGAAACATGGATCTAATACAGCAATATGCGTCTTCATCATCTGATGCGGAAGACCAAGGGCGGCCATGATTTGATGATATGGCAATGTCAGAATTCGTTTCAGCTACACGAAGAGCGTACATGTACCTCTTACCTCGGCGGCAGGTTTTAAAATGGGGCGATGTTCAATCTGGGTGACGTTTAGGGTCCTAACTCACCCAGCCATGTCCTGGGGGACGTTTAGGGTCACCCAGTTTCATCCTGGGTGACATTTAGGGTCACCCAGGACGACATCACCCATTCGGCCAAAGTGTCAGTGGAAGGACTTCAATTTGAAAGTATCAACAGCCTGCCGTGTGGTCACCCGACAAGCCACACCTCTGTGACCCTGACCAACCTCAGACTCTGGTTCTGTAAGGAATATATACCAGTCTAATATCAGGCTCTGTCACTTGGACAATATCTGCTGTCAGTGTGTCTCGATTGAAAGTCAGAGATCAATACAGCGGCACCACCAAATAGGCCGGTGGTTTATCATGTCCTGGAGGTACTTCGAGGGTAAACTCCCTACGCAGTTGTGAGTCGCGCCCCCTTCGGTTTACTCGCTCTGCACAACTGCTTAACTTCGTAAAATTCGCCGCGTTTGGTCAACAGATGGCGCTGAGAGAGTCGACCAATGAGAGCACCGAGCAACCGGTAACCAAGCTGGCCTGAGACACTTTTTCATTGGCCGAGTGGTTCGTAGCCATGGTAGCACAAGAACATCCATTGCCAACGGGCCAAAGAGTTCTGAAAGCAGCGTGCTGATAGGCAATAAAACTCGCGCCAAGCCCTAACGCCATTTGTTGACCAAACGCGGTGACTTCCACGAAGTAAAGCAGTTGCGGAGAGCAAGTAAACTGAAGGGGGTGCGACTCACAACTGCGTAGGGAGTTTACTTCGACTGGTTTTTGCACTTCTGTAGACCACCATACTGTGGCACTGTGGTCTCTTTATTCATGCAATTCAGCTTCAAGACAAGACTTTTGCAAAATTCATAACTCAGTTGTTCAGCACACAATTGTTGCAAAAATCAGACTACAAACAAAAGTTTCTTTTGGTCCGGCTGGACTCAGAAGAAGTCCGGGTTTCTCCAACAGAGCACTTACACTAAAATCCAATTTGTATGAAACCCAGTGATCCCAAGTGAATACATGTATATTATCACAATGCCATCTGTCACCGGGTCTAGAACTAAGATAATTGCGCTTACATCTGAAGTTGAAGTCCGGGTCAAGTCCGGACTTGGTCTAGACCCACTTCTTAGACCCGGGCTTACCGACACCCGTTTTTTTTGTATAGTGTAAGCTAGGAGAAGTCCAGACTTTGTAGTTTTAGTACAGCTTGTAGCCCAAAATTATTCAGTCAGTTTGTAAGTAGGCCTCCCATCATACATGCAGTATTAATTGGGACTGGGCTTGGTGTATGAAACTGGAATTGGAAGGTTAGGTGGGGTTTTGTCCATGCCCCAATGCCTACCTTTTTCTCATCATGTATCAGTCGAAGGTGGCGTTCTTTCCAAGTCTAAACAAATACACCAAATAAGACCAGCAGCTATACAAAAAGCTGAACCAGTGAAAGAAAACAATGGGGAACCCGCACACTAACGTCACAACGTGGCGCTGCGAGCGATGTGACCGAAATCTCTTTTTTCTAACGTTATTTCCATTTATTTCTGGCGTGAAAATATTACCATTTGTGTTGGTCGCATGGCAGTAAAACTTACATCATTGTGTAGCAGATGAAATTTTCTTTTAAACTCATTCCTTTTTTTCTTAAAATTAAGAGATCCAATAGCGATAAGGACAACGTCATTTGTGTCATTCTTCCTGTAGAAAAATGTACAGGAAATTTTTTCATGACGCAACGTCAACACCTAAAATGACGTCAATGACGTCGTTTCGGTACAATCGCTCGCAGCGCCGAACTGCCGGGATAAACCGCAGGGCGGGTTCCTCATTCTGATCAGTGCACTGTAAACTTTATTTTCATGTCCATAAGAATGGCATATTGCTTTTTTTACATGTGGCCAAACTTTATTATTTGCGTCATGAGTGAATAAAGATATCATAAGCTTATATGTAAATTTATAGGGATGAAATGGCCAAACCATGTATATTTCCATCTTTTTAATTTTAAATCACAAGTTGAATGATATGAAATGGTCCATGGACCATGTGCTCACCTTCTTGAAAGTACCAAAAGAACCGAAAAGAACCAAAAACGCCACCAGGCTTGTTGCACTTTTTGTGTTTTTGGTTTTGGCCCTCTGGTGGCCAAGCCAAGAACCGAATAGTACTGAAACTTGGTGTCATAGGTCATCTGACAAAGGGGTGTACAGTGGACATGAAAAGTGCCCTGCTAACAGACGACGATGTACGAAGGAGTTTCCACCATGACAATAGCTCACCCCGGTGAGCTAATAAAGAGCATACTGTCCTACCTTTAAACTGTGACAATCAAACTTTGAACCACTTACCTGCAACAAGAGGAAATCAAATTGATTAGAGATGTACCGATAAAATTCATATAACTTGACGCAATGATCCCGGAACCCGCCGACAGGCGGCAGTACACGACGAAGGCCTTTTTGGATCGCTGCTGATATTTTTATAGTGTAGCTGATTTTCGGGTTTGTAGCTCATAGGCGTTCATTTGGTACCAAGGGGATGAAGTTGCTCGTTGTTATGGCTGTCCATCAATAGGTAATTGGGAAAGATGTAGATAGTGACTCATACTGTGGAGAAAGCGATGTTGGATTTAAAGATATTTGGGTGTTTTTGGAGATAACGAGACAAGCACAAGTATTGTTGACGTAACGATATGCCGCCGCCTGTCATTGCAAGCGCTGTACTTGTCTGCGTCGTGTACGGCAGTGAAGTGTGCATTGTGTCAGGCGGTTGAACAGCACAGGTTTTCGTGACGTCATGGGTTTCAGCCGCCGGGCTTATGATGTACACGTTGCTTGGGGAAGTACAGTGCAGAAATGAATGCAAAAAGTCAGGCGATTCAACAGCTCAGATTTTGATGACATAGTTGGAACAAATCTATAGGCCTATGCCCAATGCGTATGGTTGGCCTCTGCGGTGGGAGAGTGCAGTGTGTGTGTGTGTTGGAGAGTGGGAGAATGCCAAAGAGGTCACGTCGAGTGGGATTTTGTTTGTTTTTTAATGTATTTTTGTTCGGGGCGCAAGGGCCTACGCTGCATGCGGCTTCCAGTCGGTTGGGTGTTTTTGCGTAGGCCACATGTTGCTCTATTGCAAACAGAGGGTGAAAAGAAGCGGGAAAGAAGATTAGGCCAAGTAAAAAAATACTCATGTTTATCGTCCCCGCCCGTGCCTAAAATCAGGGCCGCAGCAAAATTTTTTTTATTTTTTATTTTTGAATTTTGCACCAGAAAAACACTCCACTGTATGTTTGTTGAGTCATAGGCCTACAATTGATTTGTTAGTGCTGTTAGTGAGGCAGAAATTGAAAGTAAAAAAGCAACAAAGACTGACTGTGACCATGGTCGATGGTGACTCTTGTCATCTGAGGAGCAATATTCATGATATTGCCCTCTGGAAACCCATCTTCCAAAATAAAAAATAAAAATAAAAAGTGCCCCCCCCCTTGCCAATTTTGGAGGACCAGGTGGACGATAAACATAAGTATTTTTTTACTTGGCCTTATGGTGTGAGAATAAGAACATCACTGGACTAGGACTAGGCCTACCGATACACCCTTATTTCAGGGCTTCCAGTCGTTTGTGTGTGTTTTTTCGTGGGTCACTGTTGCTCTATTCCAAACAGAGGGGAAAGACATCAACACTCTGTGAGAGGATGCATTGGCCATACGTGGACAATGCATCCTCTCACCAACCACCCATTCTGCCACTTAGTTATTGACCACAACCATTCCACCTTGGCGGCAGAGTCGGTTGGCATTCGCCTGTCACTAAATCATGTAGGCCTAGGCCTAATACTTTCACAGCCTTTAGTTCTTCAGGGGCATGCCCTATTACCTTCCATTTTCAGTTATAACTTTATCATTCATTGTTGCATAAAAAACCATCTAGGCCTATTCAGAAACAAATCCTCTAAAATCTATCCCCTACCCCCACCCTGGTTCCGATAACTCTGGATTTCATATTTTGTGTGAGCTGACGTGTCGCTGCTGAAGTAGTGCTGTTTTCATGGGTTCGATGTGACTCCATGTCATGCGATTCCTGCACGGAAGAACGCTCTCCAAAGAAAAAACAGTGCCTTTCCCTGTGAGGTCAAATCCGTAGCGAGTTTGAGGTGAACTTGTGGCGAATATTTGGCAATTTTGTGGTGAATTGGCGGTGAACTTTTGGCGATTTTCTGGCAATTTTGTGGTGAATTTCTGGCAAACGTTCGACGATTTTTTGGCCTCGTTTCGGCGATTTGGGGGCAAAATTTTTCAAAATCGCCAAAATTTGCGTCAAATAATTTGGACAAGCTCCCTTATTAGACATGTACCTATGATAAAAATTTGGAGATGATCCAACCAGTATATCAGGAGTAAATTGCACATTTTGTTCTTCGGTTTTGCCCACCTAGTGGCCACGTCAAGTATCAAATTGGACAGAAACTTGGTGTCATAGGTCATCTGACCTACGAGTGTAGTCGATAAACAAAGCTTCAGGTCAATAACCCCAGCTGTTACGCAACATGCCCTGCTAATGGACAACGACGGACAACGGACACTGCACCACCATAAGAGCTCACCAGGTGAGCTAAAAATCTGATACAAAGAAACCCCTTACATGTTGGTTTATCCTCCCTGCCCCTTCCCAGGTCAATGTGGAATAACCCTGGAAAAACATATACCCAAGCCCCTCTGCTGTGAGCAGAAACCCAGGATGATATAATGCCCCACCGATTTGGACAAGAGAGGGTTTGCATGTTGGGCCATAAATAATTGCAATGAGACCCATTCGGCACTTAAATGAAACATTGCCGAACATCACGGAAACGTTACGTATTCTGCAAGAAATACACATAGTGCTCTAAAAATTTGCCTTTAATGTATGCATAATGTATTCAGGAACAGTGCCATCTGTGCAATATTAATGTAACTGAAACCTAATAAACGTGTTACCAGCAAGCCTCAACCCAGTTCTAGCCACACTATACATGCTATAGTCCGTTTAAATCATCTGGAGCTCGATGGGCGTATGTCAGTCAAACCCCTAGTAACCGGACAACAATGAATTTAGGGTTTACTCTAAACGGTCAAACGCACATTGTTTTCTAACCAGCTGAACCTTGGTTCGAAATAGAACATGCAACTAGGCCTTGATTCGAAATTGAACACAGACATAGGCATGGGATTGGCTGGAAGTGTCCTGTCAATAAAACGCATTTCAATAGCCAGACTTCACCAACAATACCAAGGTCTGCCTGACAACCAAGGGTCCTCCCATCGAGCTCTAGATGATTTAAACATACTATAGTGACTATAACGGCAACGGGACATGCCATCTTGGGATTCACATCAGAACTACACAGCAGTATCAGCAAAAATCAATCGGAGTGGCTCGTGTATGTGTACGAATAGTCATACCTCACCCCACAAGATGGCAGGCTTGAGATCGAGTTACATGGGCTTCAAAATACATGTACTTGTAATGTCATGGCAACAGCATCAATTATCGCCAAAGAATCTACTGTGCATTGTTTGCCGCTTCGGAAAAGGATTCAGGGTTTGAAGTCAAAAGAAGGGAATTTGTAAACACTTCCATTTTCATTTGCAAGTGCAGGAAATTTGGGACCTGAAAATACCATACTACCCAGTTTTTATTTTTACCTTCAAATTCGGACAAACATAATTGACAACACCTACATTTCATTCCACATCCGATTGGCGCGAGGTTTTCAGCCGATATCTCCGCAATGGCTGGCTTAAATTTGACATACCATACATCAATTGACTTGTCTTTTTTTCCGGTATCTTTCTGCTATCTTCATTTTTCGCGTAAGGCCGGCATAACGGATCCCTTTCTCAAAACCCATTTCATTTCGCCATGGCGTTCAATGCAGTTTACACATGTGCAATGCACTGCGTCATTTCAAAATGGCTGCCATTTCGGCCGTAAACACGAACTGCGAATGTCGAAAGAACTTTTTTCTGTCACGTTTATAGGGAAAATGGCAGTGATGATTTGCCTGTAGCGGCAAAAAAGACAAATCGTTTCTGAGATATCAGTCATAAACCTAGCGCCAATTGGATGTGGAATGAAGAGTAAACTTTATGGAGTGACCACATTGTCGAAGGTGAGACAGGACATTAGCATGTTCGGACAAACACAATGGTGAGTTCTTATACAGCACTTCATAGCGTATTACGCTCTCTAAGCGCTTCACACATTACCCCAGCCTATGATTCAGAAACTTTTCTGTAGAAACCAAAGGGCAGCCACAATATAGCGCACACGATGGACATTTCAGGCCAGTTGAGAGTTACAGAGTGGCACGGCCGCGGATCGAATCCGCGACCTTCTGATCACGAGTCCACAGCCCTAACTTATGCCACTGCGCTCCCCAAAATGAAATTGACAAGTCCTACGTCATTCGGGCAGTTCGCTATTGAGGAATTACATAAGTTCAGGAATCAATGCTCCAAGCTGAAGTCATACATGCATACTTGAGAAACTATTTTTCACTTTCACAAACGAATCTGAGAAATTTGCATATCGATGATTGCAATGTGCAGATGCTTGAGATAACCAATAGTTTTTGGTATCAGTGACAACTCAAATATACCACCATGAGAATGTATGAAACGATTGAAAAATATCTCAAATAATTTCCATTTCATTAGGGATAGTCTGAGACTTTGCAT
Source organism: Notospermus geniculatus (assembly GCA_002633025.1). Classification (NCBI taxonomy): domain Eukaryota; kingdom Metazoa; phylum Nemertea; class Pilidiophora; order Heteronemertea; family Lineidae; genus Notospermus; species Notospermus geniculatus. The sequence continues at coordinate 204,900 of NMRB01000965.1, read as the reverse complement.
ATGCGTGATTCGTGAAGATTTGATCTTAAAGGACCATGGTATTGGATCTCAAATGCGTTATTTGACTGTTGACAGAAAGGGAGCCACCTAGCGGCAGTAACACGAACTACAAAAATGCATTATGCCGTTCTTACACAGCACATTTCCAGTTGCACTGCTCCATGCGCTTTACCCCAGCTATAGGTCTGTTCATTCCAATTTCATATCTCCACTCCCCGCGGGGAGTATTACAGTCCCTGGGTTGGAGAGTGGCGCGGTGGCGCCAGCTGTCGAGAAAAAGTGGCAATATCATGGAAGGGGGTATTACAAAACCTTGCCTTGCGGAAGGGGGTATTACAAAACCTTGCCTTACCTGACACATGCCAAGTAAAGTTCATATCATGCTACAGAGGTTCTTCACTGACGTCACACGGCCGCCATACTGGCCGTCAAAATGAAGCCATGGAGGCTGCCATCTTGTTCCCGGTTCAAAAGTTTAGCGGCCCATACAGACCACTGGGAGCATACAACTCAACAAATCACTTTACCTCTCACAGTTTCTGAGCATAAGTAGTCGGTCTGGTGTGAAAACTGTGTTGAAAACAAGTATATAGGCTCTGAAGGGGGTCAGATGGAAGACTAGAAAATCGCTACTGCGNAGCTAAAAATTCCCGGAAATTAGTCATGACCCCAGGAGTCGTGTCCCAAATCCATGAAATCCTGCCATTCGACGCCCTTCCGATGGCCGGCCGCCATCTTGGCGCCAACACTGTCATCAAATCCTAGTGGCAGATCACGGAACCAATCTAGGATTGTGTTGATGGTTGGATGTAAAACCGGGACCGGGAACAGCACAGGTGCCGGAACGAAGCCAAATCGAAAAAGCCACATTTATTTGGTAGCGCCCGCTCCCGGAAATCCGGGAATTCCTGGAAAACTCTCATCTATGAGAATGTACAATGTATGAAATGACTGAAAAATATCTCAAATAATTTCCATTTCATTTAGGGTTATAGTCTGAGACTTTGCATATGCGCGATTCGTGAAGATTTCATCTTAAAGGAGCATGGTATTGGATCTCAAATGCGTTATTTGTTGACACAAAGGAAATGAAGGAAGCAAAGGAAGCCACCTAGTGGCAGTATAAGACGAACTACAATAATGCATTCAAAATGTACGTAGTAAATCGGGTCAATTCACCGACAACGTAGTTAATAATAATAAGGCCATTCTAAAACAGCACATTTCCAGTTGCACTGCTCCATGCGCTTTACATTATTATTACCCCAGCTATAGGTCTGTTCATTCCAATTTCCTTTCTCCACTCCCCGGGGAGTATTACAGTGCCTGGGTTAGGGCGTGGCACAGTGACACCAGCTGTCGAGAAAAAGTGGCAATACCGTGGAAGGGGGTAAAAACCTTGCCTTACCTGACACATGTCAAGTAAAGTTCATATCATGCTACAGAGGTTCTTCACTGACGTCACACGGCCGCCATACTGGCCGTCAAAATGAAGCCATGGAGGCTGCCATCTTGTTCTCGGTTCAAAAGTTTAGCGGCCCGTACAGACCACTGGGAGCATACAACTCAACAAATCACTTTACCTCTGACAGTTTCTGAGCATAAGTAGTCGGTCTGGTGTGAAAACTGTGCTGAAAACAAAGCGAATCATCCATAACGGCTTGCTGTCGGTGGTTGTAGAAGAGGCCGATGACTGCCGACAACGTTAAAACTGCGAGCTGAACGCTGTCTTGATGGCTGCTGTGACGTTGCGTCATTTGACGGCCAAAACGGCGGACATTTTGGGCTGTGACGTCGCGCGAAGAACCTCTATTGATCTGAACTTACCATTTCTCTGTATCGTTGCAAGAAGTATCCGGTGATGGCACACGCATATGCCACGCCTGAACACACTGAAGCAACAGAACGTTCATATCCAGGCCGTGCATCACGGTCCTTACGAATCATCTCACAACTTATCAGTCATCTTCCTTATTGTCCTTTGCACATGCAATCTTTGTCTATCATGTTCCGAGAATGTCATCATGTTCTCAGGACGATTCAAGTCCTCAAATATATCAACCCTATTAGTGTCACTTCATCATTTTTTACAACATATGACTAAGTTTTCAAACTTAAGAAAATCGGTAGAGAGTGTACAAGTGTAATGAGTCACAAAACGTCTCCAATCATTCCATTGGACTTGATGAATTATGTTACCAAATCAACCAAGTGATGCTGTTTGGTGATTCTTTCCTTGTGGTAATTATGAATATTCAAGCTGAAAGTTTTTCTTGTGCAACAACCAAAACCAGGATCTGAAATAACACAATAGAGAGGTTCTTGAACGATAGAAAGATCTTGAACGTGAACAACAAACGTGAACCGGAATGATGTCATTGTCGTTCCCCTGAAAAATTTGCGTATACAGTCCTCCCTCGCTATTACGAACACTTCGGGGTCCAAGGGCTAAGTTCGTACTAACGAGCAGTTCGTAATAGCGAGGCTTTGTCCGTGGGGGCATGATGACCACGCCGAGTAGGTCTAACGCATTGTAACACTTCGTATACAGGACTACATGTACCTTTATTGAATATTTGCCTGATTAAACGCTCAAATAACATGCGTTAATCAAACCCAAGCTTGGATAATTCGGTTTGGATTGTACACTAAACAAACCCGAGCTTGGATTTTGGTTGGTATTGAACACATCGTAATTGATCATGGGCAGAAATTCGGCCAAACGGCCGATCGAACAGGCAAAATTACATACATGTCATGAAATTTTGGGAGCCAGACGTTGGGTTCGTAATATCCGGGAGAATCGAGGTTCGTAAGAGCGTCGAGCACTGTATTTAGTTAAGAAGTGAATTTAAACCATGAACGTAACACGATAATTGGGCATGCATTGTACGTGTGCCTCGAACTATGGTATCTTATGTTGGTACAATCTCTGACGCTGAGGTCAGAGGGTTTCACCTTACTGACTCTGCCATCAGCAGCTCCATACTATTTCAGCGGAGGATCGTATATTGGTCATAGTGGTATTCCAATACATGCGAAATGGAATTCAATGGTTGTCAAGCGGTCTAAGGCGCTTGAGTTTCAATCCTAACAGGGTCAGTGCGTGGGTTCCATCCCCGGCCAGCACATGTGTGTGAAAAAGCTGTGAACCAATTAGCGTCTGTCGGATGAGACACAAAGCCCTGGTCCCTTGAACCTGAGTGTCTATGCCAGGGCAAGTAAAAAGACCCCACATAGATGGACAGTGGCCTGTCATGGACTTCACCACGTAGTATAAGCTTAAGATCCAAAAGGTTTATGAAGCTTCAAATTATCTATCTCTCTGTCATGCACAAATGAAACCCAAGCATACCCAAATGAAGTTTGCGTTCTTACGTCATTTGAAAACGACAAATCGCCTCTTTCTACGTTCAGCTCTTACAAGAACGCGAGGAGCAGTGATGCGTGGGGAGCAGTGATGCAATGCCATCCTTTATTAGCCCCGGTTGGTAATTATGCAATGGGAACAGTGTCCCCGGCATAACTGAGTGTGGCCGAACTGACCCCTCTACAAACTACATCATGCCTATTGGATGATGCTCACAGCCAAGACCTCCCTAAGAAGATCTGTCCAAGGCTATTCATCCTGATTATCTAAGCTCGGGACCTCATTCATGACAAAAGATTTAAGAAGGATTGCCACACAAGAAACGGTGTTCGAACGTGATTGGGTAGTCAGGTGGCTGCATACTGATGTCACTCGCGTTCACGTTTATCATTCGCGTTCACTATCTTAAAACCTCTCTAATGACTCATTTCAGTGCATTAATTCAAAACTAGAGTGTTGTCGATGAGGAGCCAATTGCATATTTGCTCGCTTTTGATAGGAAGTATTGGAGACATGGTTATCTGGCTCTCGGTATGTTGTTGCAAAAGGCTTATGTAGTGTTTAACCTGGAGAATAAGGGTGCATGATGCAAGTATTTCTAGCATTCATGGATACTGCCAACAGAACTCAAAATGTGGACGTGTAACAAATACTAATGTGTTTTCCTGGGTTCATGGCTTTTTTGGAAGTTTGACCCCTGTAACCTTCAGAGAAGGTCAAGGACAAAACCCATACAATATGTGAGACACTCCAGCAAAACCAGACGCTTGTCGCAGGTGAACATAATTGGTCATCGGTTTACTCAACTATATCACTGCTGTCCACTCAGGGGCGTAGCCAGTGTTTCCGCCAGAGGGTACGCTGTGAGCACCCTCAAAGGAACAGAAAAGGGCCATTTTCTTTAATTTCATGGGGTTTTTTGCTGATTTTGAAGAACTGCATTCCCTCAAAAATATTTCTGGCAGAAACCCTGGTAGCTAGCGGGGGCCCCCAGAGCAAAAAGGGACAAAACAAATTTTTGCTCTAAAAGCCTAGCCAAGCCAAGTTATTGTAGTGACATTCTGGTAATGGCAATTAGACAGCTGGACTAGCTGGGATTACGCAGAGAAAACAAAGGAAGGCTCGCTGTTGTTGCATGTACTGTGGTAGGCCTACTTTCGGTTGCACGTTAACTGTTCTGTAAATGGCGTGTTAATTCTGGAATTATTGTTGATGGTCGAGCCAATCCATCACATGATATGCCCGAGAGAAGATTACACCCATGCAGTCGGGCACGGGAGACCATGCTTGTATAATGAAGTGTGGGGTGAGTTTTTATGGTAATTGATGCTGGAGGATCGAGTTTAGAGTATATGGGTCTTGATTGATGGGCCATGAAAGTGTTTTGATAATCCAGCCACTGATGAATCATCTTTGGACTCTCCATATGTCATCAAACAGTTTATGGTTGCAATATAACCTCTGACATGGACCTTAGAGACTCTTCCAAACCCAGGGTGAAGAAGAAACAGAGAGTGAGGATGCCCATGGTCAGGACTTTTCTCCCACGACAGGGTGCCTACAGCCTGTGGAGCACCAAATTTAAGACCTTTTTAAGACTTTTTAAGACCAAGTATCGGCAAAATTTAAGATATATTTTCTTCTGTGAACCCCACTCCCCTTTAGAGATAGCCGACTGGGTTTCTGCCAAGAAAAATCTGATAGGGATCAATGGCGTTTCTGGCAAAGGCAGATGCCTAGGCGGAGGGGCCGGGCCTGGGGGCCCTCCCCTAGAAAAATTTGGTTTTTAGAAGCCTGGAGATGTGATTTCCCGGCATTTCAGAGTCAAAATTAAGACCTAAGACCTTCTTACAACAAGAGGCCCATGGGCCTTGCGCTCAGCTGACATTTGATGCCTCGGCTTGATAAGGCACACGGGGTACTGCAGTCTTAGGAACGTTAGTCGGTGATGTCAAATTTTATTCACCTGTACAATTTTGCCAAGAATGAATCGCACTTTATTTTGGAATGCATACGGTGTGCATACATTTGTAAGAGAATAATGCATTTGTCTGCTGTGGCGAAGATTTCTCTGTTCTCTGTTCTGTTCTCTGATTTCGACAGTTGATCATCTCCAATTGGGATTCCTGTTGTGTCGGCTGAGTGAGTGAGTGAGTTCTTCAAATTCAAGACACTTCCTTGCACCCCTCTTTAGCAACAGCAGCATCAGCAATCTGGGTGCTTCGGCAACCAGGTCGACCTGAAATATAGTGAATAGAGTGGGAAGAGGTTATTAACTTCAATATTCTACATGACAGGCCTAAAATCCTTGGTGAATCGAGATACAATGTACATATTTTGGTAGGCCTATGCCTGTAAAGTATATGCCGAGGACTGGAGGCGTCGCACTTTCGCCAGACGTGTCTTCGGCAAAATTCANTTGGCTTACTTTTCGTAAAATAGTAATTCAGAAAAGAAAAAACAGACTTTTGTTGCTAACCCAACCTTGGGTCCAGGTTTATGAATCATCATGTTTCACACCGTGGGATAGGAGCCTGAAAACCTGGAGCTGAGGTTTGTCCTAAACAGGGCATTCACCCTTCACAAAGTTCATCTACCGTACCCAGAAGTTTTCATCCTAGAGAATTCGATATATCGGGAATGTCAGGGTACTTACACAGCCATTCTGTGTCCTTTCTTGTTGAAAATATCCAGCCAGAGTCCACCATGATGTCGGAACGAGCAAAATACCGCCGTCCCTCACGACTGGATATGACCAGCGACATGTCCGCCAGACGGGAGTTACGTAATACCAGCTACGGTCACTAATTCATGGGATAGGCATGATTGCAGGGCCTATTGAAAGTTACGAGCCGGTGTAACGTTTTTCAGTGTGGCCGTTTTTCTGTGTGATTCCCATTGTTCGCAACACACTAGGAAACGGACTCGCTGTTTCTCTGTCTGTTGCCCCTGTCAGTCTATTGTAATGTCACACTGGCACATGGGCCTCACAGAAAAACGTTACAGGTCATACACGATCAATATTATTGCGCAACATGGGCCCAAAATAGGGGCATGTGCTTCTGGCATGATAGGTGGAAGAAAGATTGGCAATAATAGGGAGTTTTCGCAAAGCCCCCGAAACGCCAACGCGAACGTCTGTCCTTTTGTTCGGCGCTGTCTTCGTGGCATCGAACAATGGGTTTGGCGTTCGCGTTGGCGTTTCGGGGGCTTTGCGAAAACTCTGTAATGTCGCCCATTTTGGCCCTCATATTGTGCAATAATATTGAACGTGTATGGGCGGCTTAACGTCCCTCCCTCCCTTTCCAATCCTTCAAACCGCGAGCGTATTGTACGCTGCGTATGGTGATGTACGCAGTACGGGCTTGTGTCCACATGCCCGTCTCACACGAGCGTTTTATCCGGCGTTTAGGCCGTGCGCCTAGGGGCGTTCATGAAACGCAGAAATGAGCCGATGGTAAGCGCAGGGTTCACGCACTGCGTGCACCAACTCTGCGTTTGTAAACGCAGACCTCTGGGTGAACGCATTGGTTTTCAACATGTCCAAAACTTTTTCGAAAACGCAGAAGAGTGCGTCTATTGACGCAAACGCTGCGTTTAAAAATGCATGAAAACGCACGAGAACGCATGAAAACGCAGCGTTTGTAAACGCACTGCGCGTTTACAAACGCTTACTTTGCGTTAATTTAGCGCATTCTCAAAGAACGCCTTGCCAGCGTTTTGTGAACGCCATGTCTGTGTTTGTAAACTTTTCAATGTCGTTTCAAAACGCGACATCCACGTTCAGAAACGCACGGTTTACGTCAGTTGGCGCATGGGCTGCATTTGCAAACGCAGGACGTGCGTTCACACGGCGTCAACTATGCGCTAAATTGTGCGCTTGTCGGCGTTTTCAAAACGCGCTAGTTGACGCCGTACTCGGCGCTCGTGTGAGACGGCCTTTACGCTGCGTGGTGCGTTAAATCTTTTGTTATTTTCCGCCGCTCTGCTTCCAAACAATGGGCGAAGCGTCAAAACGCAGCGTAAAACGCACATGTGGACCCAGGCCTTTTTCTTTCTTTGTTTCTTCTTCCCTGACTCAATGGGCACACGTTTCCACGAAAACCACTCAATCACTGCAAAATCAAGTGGTACCATCATATAGTTAATATTGGTATCCAGATCTGAAAGGTTAGATAGTTTAAAAAAAAAACAGACGTTATTAAGGTATTTGAAGCGATTTTGATNACGTCATAAGGAATCCCCATTGCGAGTGACATTGGATCACATTGGCCACTCAGCAAGGGGTTCCCCGGGCTCATTCTAAAAATTATTTACAAAATGGCCGCCCGTTGCTCCGAGTTCCTCTCAATCGCTGAAATGTCGACCTGCGCGTGGTGGTTTTTTGATCTGCGACGGATCCGTCGAGTTGCTTCAAGATGCAATGTCGACCTGTAAGCCCCTTCAGACGTTAATACTCTAAATTCCCACTTACCTGTCCCATTCCTGATCTAGGAAAAAATGACTAAATCCTGAGTTGAAGATAACGGGGTGGTCAGAAACAGTAATGCCCTGTCCACTTACTTGTCCCACTCCCGAGCCTGGCAAAGAATGACAGCGTGCGATATCTTCAACTTAGGATTTGGTCATTTTTTCCGAGTTCAGCAATGGGGCAGGTAAGTGGGAATTTAGAGTATTTCAAGCAGCTGATTTCAAGAAGTCCATTTCAGCATGGAGTTCATTTTGACCTCATGTCCCAGGTCACAACCGTTTGATGCCAGGCGAACAAAGGGCTGTAACCCTCTTTGACAAGTTTCCTAAGTGGTAATTGGGGAATGTCAATGAATTATGGCGGTTTCATCATCTTGGGGGGTTGTACCCTAAACTAGTCACCGCAGAGACGGGGAATTGAATTATTTTCTGGTATTTCTAGAAAATGTCCTAATTTTGGCATAGATTTCATCTTGACCTCCTTGCGCGAGGTCAAGTGGACCGTGTGAAGGGAAGGGACCCACCTGGTGTGACCGCCGCGGAGGTCATTAGGGAGTTTAAGAAATCAAACGATAAACGTGAACTTTACGAAAACGTTATTTTTTGTACCGAAAATGCAATATATAATCTGGTGAATTCGCAGTATGAAAAATAACGTTGTCGTAAAGTTAACGTTTATCGTTTGATTACTTAAACTCCCTATTAATAGAGAGATGACGCAGGTATGAAGAAAAAATTATTATAGGTGTAATTTGTTACGAAATATATACAGTGTATGCATATTATTATATTTTCATCTCCTTTCTAATACACGTACACTCTTGTTAAAAAGTTTAAGGACAGCGATGATTTTACACAAGGGAGGTTTAGAAATCAAACGATAAACGTAAACGTTAACGACAACGTTATTTTTGTACCGAAAATGCAATATGAAATCTGGCTAATATGTTGTGTGAAAAATAAGGTTATCGTAAAGTTTACGTTTATCGTTTGATTTCTAAATCTCCCTATTTTCTCAATGAATATTCGGAGAGAAAATTCCCAGATTTTCACGAGTTATGGGGAATCTTGTAAAATATCGAATGGTGACAGCGTCGTTATCGCGGACAGTTACGTTATCAAAGTTCATATTACATGTAGGCCTACGTACACGTACATGATTTTGAGATATCCAACATAAAGTACAAAGAACGACACACAAAATGATATACAAGGAAACGTCGTCTCCAATACTCACAAATTTTCGACCCCAACCGGGGTCTTCCTCAGGCACTTTCTAGTCGAAGTTCCAGAAAAGACCTCTTGTATATGTATATACATAATTTTGAGAGACATATTTTTCGACTTTTTTTATTTCCTGGGATGAGTGACATTTTGATTCTGTTTTTGGCCTCTATCATGCAAACGTCAATTCTGAGATGGACTTTCTGTGAAGAAATTTTTGAAAATTTCTATTTTTTCATGATATATCAGGATATCGAAATTTTCTAGCTTTTCTCTAAACAGTCTTCGAGATTTAAACAAATAAAGCTCACTGTGTACATTATCTCTGTCCTGGTGTAGAATTCTTAATAGGGAGGTTTCGCAAATCTGACGAAACTCAACTTCATTTCCAGGACCTAATGTATTTCTGGAGATGGTTGGTACCACAAAAATCCCTGCTGCCAGTGCAAGGCCTTGCTGCCAGTGCGTCTTTTAGCATATCATGTAAGACCGAGAGAGTTATGGTACATCTTGAATTTTTAAATTTCTACTTCTTTCGTATCTACGAAGTGGAAACGAAAGATAAATTTCAAAGTTTAATATACACCGTAACTCTATTGGTCTAACGTCATACGCTAGAAGACGCTCTTGCAGCAGGCGATATTTGTGGTACCAACCATCTCCTGAAATACATACGTCATGGAAATGAAGCCCAATTTCGTATTTCGTACTTCGTGTTTCGTCAGATTTGCGAAACCTCACTCTAATAATTCCGACAAGTAGTCGGAACCAACATTGGGCGGAGCGCCTCAACAAGTCAAATTCCTATGACCGATCCTCCGACCGGAAACCATACCTTTCACAATTTGGATTCATTTGCTATTTCATTGGGCTCGGCTTTTATTAACCTTTTCGTCAATGTGTCAAGGTAAGCAAACCGTGAATGTCTTCTTGTCAAAGGATAGTGGCTCTTATCACACTGTCCATTCCTATCAATAGTCGACCTCGCCTTTGTGTGATGTCCGAACACAAAGTGACTCGCCGATCTTCCGAGGAACTGCATGCCGTGTCTATTATTTGCGGAAATAACCGCCCATACCCTGTGTCAGATCCTATATTGCGTCATTAGCCAGGCGAAGCCTGTCACAGCATTCTAACTGTAATTCAAAACGTCCCTCTAAAAATCTGGATGTTGTATGAAGATGTAACACTTTTGATCAAAGAAAGTGTTTCATCAACAATATCTCATTAATTAGGGCCTACAATTTTTAATACGCTTGATGAAGGGGTATTTTGTAAAAAAAGTGAAAAAAAACTACATGTATTTGTGTATTTTGAAACTCCTGCAGTCCAACAAAAAGTGTTATATGGTTATTCTGAGTTCTAAAGGCGAGACAACTTGAGGCAATTTGATGCGTCAAAAGACAGCCAGACATGTCTGGAAACGAAATGGCGCGTCTACTACTATGAGCTAAGTTAGCGCATAGCTCTTTCTTTTTGTTATAAATACCCATTTTCCAGGAAATCGCAATTAATCTGAAGATTTGGTAAGATCTATTTTGGTTATACTTGGAAATGTCTCAGAGCCTACTTTTCCGCCAAATTTAGATTAGAATCTTCAGCCACAAGGTAAAACCAGAGTGCGCCGCTACATCATGTCTGCGAATTTTATGCCTGCGCCACGGCTAAGGCCAAGCGCACATTTGCGGCAAAATTCAATTAGTCTGGGAGGGTATCAGGACATTTACCCCCTGGACATTTACCCCCCAGACACTTACCCTCTGGACATTCACCCCCCGGACACTTACCCCCTGCTGGACTGCTGGAGTGCTGGACTGACACACTGACGCCACTGAATACCTATTTGACTAGCTCCGCTGACCTTTGGTCAGCTGAGCTAAAAATTGCCAAGTTTAAGACTTTAAGGCCTTGAAAATGGAAGTTCCAAATTTAAGACTTTTTAAGACTTGTTGACACCCTGCCACGAGCGCAACAGCCTGATTGGGTGCCCAATGGGATCAGCCGTGTTGCACTATAGCACCTGACTGAGCTGATTCAAATCTCAAAATCAACTTGCGCAAATTATGCTGAGCAGCTCATGAAACAATTTAGAGCAAGGAAGAGTACTAAGTGCGATAAGTTAGAACATAAAAAAGACGTGTTTGAAAAAATTAAATCTCCAAATTTATCCCGAATAACACCAAGGCTAGCAATTTCAAACAGATAGCCACCATCTTGAGATTCACGGACCCTACATATTGTGTTATTAGCAAATACATGTAACAGCATCTCTTAAGTTCATGAAATAAAGCTTTTTTTGCTCTATTTATTTATTTACAATCCAGAATGGGTAACTTGAGGCATGGATGCAGCCAATGAAATGGAGGATTTCGTGTGAAAATTCCATTTGTAGCAGAACTCTTCTTTTCTGCCTTTGATCATCTCTTGCACTACTGCATAATTTCTCTTTGTTTTGATATATTTACTGTATTTGGGAAGGATTTATATAGGCGTTTCGCCTGTTGTCCTTCCCATATTTATTAATAAACTGAATAAAATAATATTTATAAAAAAAAATCTCTTGCACTATTGTGAGTGAGATTTGATGCATCGGTTATTGGATACAAAAAAGCAAAACTGACAGGCTGGTGTAGTTTCCCAACTCCAACATCCGTGCCAAAAATGGTGATGATTGGGCATAATGGCGTCTTTTTAGTTTTAAATCGCAAAATGAAAACTCAAGATGGTGGCTGCGGCAGCTGCATTGCACTCATCACCATATCGGAGCAAATAAAACAGTGACAGGCTAAGTCTAATTATCCAACCCAAACATCCTACCATGCACAGAATCATTACGAGTCGTGGCAGCCTGTTTCTGAAGTACTGATTTAATGTCTTTCCATAAAACGTCAACTAATCATGCGAAGTAGACAAATACCACGTTTCAGATCTGAGCTCCAGTGGTTACGAAACGTGACCAGCTGCTAACGGACGACGACGGACGATGGACGCTGACCCAAGACAAGAGCTCACCCCAGGTGAGCTAAAAAACATTGGCCCGTATTCTAAGACGTCCCTTTAGCGCTGAGGAAGACTTTAAGTCACACTTTATCGAAATTTCATTTCAGAGTCTGCCCTTTAGGTCAGGTTAAAGGGCTCCCTTAGGAAGCTCCCTTAGGTATAAAGTGTGGGCAATTTCACAAACATCACTTTGGCTTAAGGGAGCACTTTATTTTGGGTAAGGGGACCCTTAAAATAAAGGTTGGTATTTACCACACTTTAGTCTCCCTTAAGCGTCCATCTGATGCCTTCAGTTTTGTTGGTTTTGTGGACGATGGGCGACAACGTTTACCCGTTTGTATGACGTCAATCAATGTGGGCAGCGACATTTTCGAATAGGGCTCCCTCTGTTTCAAGAGGAGGACTACTGTGATGATGCATTTTTTCATCGTTTTCGCTTCACCAAAGTTGGATTCAATCACCTGATGGATTTCATAGGCGACGACTTGCCAGAAGCAGTGAATATCCATGGACTCCCCTGTCACCAACGACCCTACTGCTAGTGGCACTTCGATATTACAAAACTGGCTCATTTTCAGATTGTCCATGGGGAGTTGCAAGGTGTTTCTCCGCCTTGGCTTCAAGAATTGTTTAAAAACAATTTCAGCAGCTGCAGCTATAGCTAGAAGATGCGCAGAAATAATTCGCCTTCCTACAGATCAGGATGCTGGCTTAAGGGAGCACTTTATTTGGGGTAAGGGGACCCTTAAGATAAAGGTTGGTGTGGCCCACACTTTAATCTCCCTTAAGCCTCCACTTGTGTTTGATTGCATGTAGTCCAGTTGCAGAAGTGCCTTTTATAACACTGATGATTGAGCATAAAGGTCGACTTAGTGAAAGTGACACTTCGATAAAGGGACCCTTAAAAGCAATTCTTTAAGAAAGTGCCACCTTAGTGGAAGGGGAGCCAAAGTGCGGTTCTTGAATACCAATGGCTAAGGGACACTTAAGGGAAGGGACACTTAACTAAGGGACACTTAACTAAAGGGCCCTTAAAGCCCATTTTAAAGGGACGACCTAGAATACGGGCCATTGTCTGTGTATCATTTCACTTAGTGGATGATGATCTGTGAACAAGGGTATATCCTCCCGCTATCTCCCCGAGAAGTCCAGTCAACTTGCAACAGGCTGAAATGGCTACTCCCTCAGCCGACATTTTCAGATGGACTGTGGTGAACTGGCCGAGAAGTGTAAGTTTTATTGGGCGTACGCTGTTTCTGCATACCATTTTTTACATGAAACATCATTACGTCCCCAAGCGCTCCTAATAATGTGACATGTCAAACCAAACCAAACAAACAAACCAACTCTTCTCAAATTCATGTCATTCATAGCTCACACTCATAAATCAGAATTCTTGATTTAGCAGGAACGGGTATTGCCTAGTTCTGTAAATAATGCATGATGATTGCACAACTTCCATGGCTACACTATGGACATGATGGACACAACACATATCTCATCTACTGATCTTTAATTCACTGAAGTAGGCCTACAGAGATTTGTAGGCCTAATTTTCAAATGGTGAATTCTGTGGTCTGTGAATTTTTTCTTTAGTGTCACTTTTTACTGACAGGACCAGTTCCCTTTAAGCCCTGTACTGAATTTAAGAAGTCCTTCGACCTTATTTCCCCCGACGTTATAGTGTAAAATGTACTGTCCTCTATCTGAATACATTATAGTGCTCTGCCTGCAGTTTTCATTGTCTGCTGGAAATTAAGGCCTCATTGAAATGTGGATCAGGCAGGCATTTTGGGGCCCTCACGAGGCCGTGAGACCTCTACATGCACTCCCCTAACATTTGAGAAACACTGTAATAATAATAAGCAAGAAGTCAATCTCCAGAATTCACGAATTTTTGACCCCAACCGGGGTCTTTTTCAAGTGGAAATTTACAATCTGAAACTCTAGAAACTCTAGAAAAGTCTTTTCTAGAGTTTCAGATTGTAAAGTTCCACTTGAAAAAGACCCCGGTTGGGGTCGAAAATTCGTGAATTCTGGAGATTGACTTCTTGCTTATTATCATTTTGTGTGTCAATTTTGTGCTTTTCTGTATCTTAGAAACACTGTAAAATTCAATACTGCGGGGCTTTTAACCCATAAACTGGGTATTACGTCATCACGAAATCCAGGGAAGGACGTAATAGTACGCCCTGCAAGGAAATGGTGCTTCACAGTATGACATATAATAACATCACGTCCTGAACCTTATGTGTCAAATACTTTTTTGGGCAATTTTTTGTCTCAGAAATAAAATTGTTTTCAAAAAATCAATTACACAGTTAACGGGTTAATACACCACAGCTTTTATATATTGAACATTCCTATACTTTTTCTCAATGTTACACAAGGCGTGTTTATCTGTTTTTCATACGTGATGATATGTATAAATACGAGAGGATGTTTGATATTCTCCCGTTTGTTTCCATGGTAATCACACCCACTAGATGACACAAAGTCTGACACAATTTCTCATAATCAACCGGGATAATCAATCAATACCTCACTGGTTTCAAAACGTTGAGTGCAGCCTCATCTACAAACTAAAAGCCCTATTTCTAGTTAATCAATTCTACAGTAAAAATGTATGTATAGTAAAAATGTATGTATAGAGTGAAGATGTAAACCATAGGGCCGTTTACACGACAAGCCAAATGAAATGGTCCATGGGCCATGTGCTCACCTGTGTGAATGTACCAGAAGAACAAATGACAATGTTAAACCGAAATGTTCCCAGGCAAGCCTTGAGTTCCAGGTACAGAGGGTACCCAGACACCTGATCACACCAAGTTAGAAGCTAGCTCAAATAGCCACAAAACATGCCACTAAATGACAAAATTTTGAACTTTGACCTTGTGGCCTTGAAAAGTAGGTCAAATCAAAAACCTGTTACATGTCATGTACCAATGGTGAAAATTTGGAGACGATCCAGACATGAGTTGAGGAATTATTAGAATTGAGTTTTCTTTTTTGCCACCTATTGGCCAAGCTAAGAATCGAATCGGACTGAAACCTGGTGACATAGGTATCTGACATAGCGATATATATGTACCAAGTTTCAGGTCAATAGCCCCAGTGGTTACGAAATGTGCCACCAAAAGGCAAAATCCTGAACTTTGACCTCTGTGACCTTGAAAAGTAGGTCAAACCAAAAATCTGTTATATATGTTATGTATCCTTATTAGATACACCTATGATAGTCATTTAAGTTCAGGAGTTGTTGAACTTTTTGTGTTTTTGGTTTTGTCCACCTAGTGGCCAAGAAGAGGCGAATTGGACCGAAACTTGGTGTCATTGGTCATCTGACCAAAGAGTGTATATGTACCAAGATTCAGATCAATAGCCCCAGCAGTTATGAAATGTGCCCTGCTAACAGACGACAACGATGGCGGATGCTGCACCATGACAATAGCTCACCCCAGGTGAGCTAAAAACCGTGGAAATATGTATAAAGGGGAAGATTCCATTTTTATGTAGAGTACAGGTCACAATTGACATCCCTAAATTCGCGTAACTTACGCAACAACTCATGAGCTATGTTACGCGTAACTTATGAGGTGAGTTACGCGGTGAGTTACGCGAATTTCGCTAGCTACGCAGTGATTTACGAGGCGAGTCACGTGATTTTGGCGAGTTAAGCAGTGAGTTACGCGAAACAAAAGCCGTGAGTTACGCGTAACTTACGAGTAACTTACGCGAAGCCGTAGGGATGTCAATTGTGACCTGCACTGTAGCTTCCACAGTTCTCGAGTCAAAAATCAATTTGATTGGGCAACGATGGCTCTCACTGAATGGCGGAAGCTGATTTCAAAATGGCGGTTCTGTCGACTTGAAAATTGGAACCAGCTGAAGTTTTTGCAAAGACTCTTCCTATAGAGCCAACATACTTACAATAATTCTATCAGATGATTAGTTCTCATTATAATTGACGGAAACCATTAGGAAATGGCGGCACGGGTGGTGATTTGAACAGCCATGCCGCGGGACAAACCAAAGACGAACGAGCAATTTGATTGGCTCCTACTCTGTTAAGTCTCCAAGCTACAACTGCTTTGCGAGGGCTAACAGCAGGAAATTAATCAGGTATGATCTGGATTGATGTATAGATGATACAATGCCCCAGGACACAGGATCGAACGTGCACAATCAAGACCCTCATTTCCTATTCCTCGGTAGACATAAAGAATTGATGACAATCAATCGCAATACGTGCATGCCCCTCTCTTCTTCAATACATCTTGCTATGCTGCAGAAAATCATCAAAAAACAAAATCCGAGATGTCAACCAGTGCATGGCCATAATGAATGTCCGGATCGTGCTTGAAATCGACAGGGCACCTAGCTATGGACAGCGGGGTAGACACTACTGCTTAGTGGTACTGGCCCCAACCTGAACCATATTACTTCTATGACCTCGACCCAAATAATACCAATATCCAACCTCGCCACCTACCTAACTGCATGCCACGTATACAAATAGTGGATGGTAGGTCGTCCAATATGGATTTTTGTTGGATGTCCAAGTTATATCGGACGAGGCGAAGCCGAGTCCGATATAACTTTTCTTCATCCAATAAAAATCCGTATTAGACGACCTGCCATCCACTCTTTGCTATATTATACAATCAAATGTTCAAAAACATCTCGAACACTTTTGCTGCATGCCTACATGTAGTTGCTCTTTTGGTATTTTCTGAATCCTTTTCCTGTAGAATTTGATGAATATCTTCCTCAGAACAGGGTGGCAAAATCTTTGGTTGGCAGACATCTTGAAATGCTGAAGGAGAGATTCTCAAGTTGCCTAGCAACTATTATTATAGGTCTATGCCCCGATTGGCTAAAACTAGGAGGGCTGTCCGATACGAGGTTTTAGGATCCAATACGAGGATTGAGGATCCAATACAATGTGACATCCTATGATCACATGATGCAATCTGCTGCACATGATTGGCCAACTAAGAACATTTGAGTGCATAATCTTAAGCAGTAGTGTCTCAACCATGTTGTACGCCACAAAAATATAAAATCAATTAGGCGAAGCACTCCCGTTAAAATCCAGAAAACATTCCAAGATGTCCATTTGGCCGCAATACTGAATATATGGGACCGCACCTGAAATCGATCGGGACCCTAACTTGACCAACCCAATATGCAATAGAAATAAGAAATAAATTGTGCGACCCACTCTACAGAAATACACTCGGGCAATTCTACGGCAGAAATGGCGATCAAATTCGAATGTTTATTTTTATTTTCATTTTCCTTATTTAATTGGCCCACGTGCTCAGGAAAAGCATTACTAATGCAGACAATAGCAAAGAAAATTATAGTGCAGACTATTTTGTAACAGAAATTGGGACTCTTTAAAAATGTGAAAAAACATGCTTTTTTCACCTGAAATCACCCCATTGTCCCAGTTTTTGTCACATTTTTAGGGGTTCCATTTCTCCTTCACAGTGACAAAAACTAAATTTTCACCTTGATTTGCATATTTAACCCTTTTGCTGCATTTGACTTGCAGTACCGGTACATTTCATGGCACATATGCGCCGTCCAGTGCGGGTGACGTGCAGTGCACGTCATGCCCATAAGCTTTGATACTTGTCACGCACTGGCTGTAGTAGTTTTAGAAATGGTATACGCACTTGGGAAACTTTAGTTTGATCAGGATACAATAGATGGCGACACTTTTGAACATTTTTGGCGCCGTTTGGGAGGTGCCTCAACGGACGAACTGATGCACAGCACTGCGTGGCAACGTGTAATAATGGCTGCCGCAGCAAAAGGGTTAAGGAAGTCTATTCTATGCTGGATTAAATTGATGTGCACATATTGGTAACACTTTTTAATCCTCACTTCACAGAGTGCAATTCCAATACCATATCAAGCACTTTCTACGTTTGAAAGTGTTGCCAAGTTTTAATCAAGAATGACAATCATACTTGGAGTGAACAAACTATGGTTCTCAGTAAAATACATAGGCCACTTTTGCTGTATCTTTTTCCTGTTTCTGTGCATCAATGCTTCGAAAGTGGAAGACCAAGTTTTAACCAAATTTATGAGGTAATTCCGGCTGCACATGCAGTTCTCTCAGCTCGACTTTGTCAAATCTGAACTAGTGCAAAATCAGTTTAGCTTCATTGGACAAGCACTTCCTTCAAACTGTGGCTGAAAATATGGCCAAATTTTACTCTGAATTAATTCCATTATGGTAGAATTGCCCATGCCCACATCACAGACTCGTGCACAACATCACAGACTCGTGTACAACGGACGTCACTTGGTACCACTCCATCAACTCCCTCTCCCAAGAGGTGGCAGAGAGTTAACAAAACGTACTAGACCTTCAGACAATTTGTTTTTCAATTAGTATTCAGTAACTGATGCAGAAAACGTATTTAACTATGACTATATTGCTTGACTGATTTTTGGTATCCAAGTAATTGACAAGTGATAAAGGTCACACACATTTACATCCCGATGCTTCATGTTTTATCACATATCGATGAGGAGATAGCACACAACGTATTGATTTTTCCACAAACACTTGTGCTGCTAATTTACCAACTCACCGAATTAGAATTAGTCCAAATAATGTCCGTTTCATCCAAGTAAGTTACACCGTAATCATCACAATTGTCCAAATACGTCACACCGTAATCCATGACATTGTCAATGAGCGAAAAATTGACAAAACTCTATCCGGTAAAATCTGTGAACTAACGAACGCAGCACCATCGACCACACCAATATCAGTTATCCACGTGCTCCACTGCTAGACATATGATTTGAAATGATAGCACTGCTGACTTGGAAAATTATCGATAGTCGTTCAGTGCCGTGAACGTGGGCTGCACTGGATGCAGCAGCGTAGTGTAAGAAGATCAGAATCCTATAGTGTCCTTTTTACCGAAGGGGCGGAGGCCGGCTCTTGCTGTTTTCATGTTAACCCCTTCCCCGCCATTGACGAGATTTTTCGTCAATTGCTTCAGGACGGTTCCCCGCCATTGACGAGAATTTCCGGCAATTGTAGTTACAGCCACCAAACGATAGATGGACCCACTGGCGATCTTGTCTCACTGTGCTTTCGACGACCTCATAACACGGCCTTGCAATAGGTGGAGGTTTGTTTGTATTGTAGTGTGGTTTAAACCAACATGGCGGCGCTCGGGAGGCGTTTTCTCCATTTTTTGCGAAAAAACGTGCGTATTGGTGAAAATAGCAAGTTTTCTAAAGCTAATGTCTGAATGTGGAAAGAAAGTGGTTGGACTTCGAACAAAATGGTTTGTGGTATCAGAAACAACGAGCTATGATCTCTCTATTGACATGTTCTTTGTTCCCATATCTCAAGTGATAAATTTTCTTGAGAAATTTGAAATTTGATAAAAATCGCTAAAATGCTGGCGCTGGCTAGTTACTTTTTTTTAAAAATGCTGGCGGGAATGGGTTAAGTGACATCTTGTTATCTTTGTGAAAGCTGTTAACGGCGTGTGTTATGTATCCAAACACCTTTAGGAATCTGGTTCTTCCATTATCTCCCATACCACTGTTCCAATTATTGTGACAATTCAAGTATCCGTTTGACCACGAGAAATTTTCTGAGAAATTTTGAAGAATATTTTCCTCTGATTTTAATGAATTAAGCAAAACAAAAACCGTGAAGAAATCCGGCATTGTAAAACAGTAGCCTATCAATTATTGAGTTTTATGGTGAACATCGGTATGACATATAGACCAAAAACCTCACATCTACAGTACAGGTCGCAATTGACATCCCTAAATTCGCGTAACTTACGCAACAACTCACGAGCTATGATACACGTAACTTGCGAGGTGAGTTACGCGAATTTTGCTAGCTACGCAGTGATTTACGAGGCGAGTTACGCGATTTTGTCGAGTTACGCAGTGAATTACGCGAAACCAAAGTCGTGAGTTACGCATAACTTACGAGAAGCCGTAGGGCGCAATGTCAATTGTGACCTGTAATGTACCTAAGGGTGTGAATCTGGCACATTGAGTCGGGTGTGCCCTCTTCTGAATATCAAACAGTTGGGTAGGCACAATTTAGTTGTAGCAGCTTGCACATACTTGGATAGCTGAGGTATACAAAATAATCAATATTAAATAAACATTCCAAATGTCAAATATTCATCGGCAATTCTATCATTATTGTTGAACTATTTTAGATAAATATGTTTTATTATGGTTTACGATCAACAAGAACAGAAACAGGGCTTTCAATTTCCAGGTAGAACTACCGTTAAACGGTAGCGCCCAAATTAGCCGTGCCCAAAATAGGCGTAAAATTCTTTTTCAAAAAAATTTTGGAAAAAATTTTTGAAAAAAAAAATTTTGAAAAAAAATTTTAAAAAATTTTCTGGGCAGTAGGCCTATACCTAAGGGCGATGTCTGCTTTGGAAATAACACCTGAAAGTGTAAACAATTAATTGTGGACAACTGAGAAAAGATTTTATTTGTGAGCATCATTGAATCTTGCTGTTTTTTCTTTTGTAAGATGTCTTCATATCATCTGTAGCCATCACGTAAAGCAGACGAGGCCATGCAAAAATGCGCCCAAAATAGGCCTCTTGAAAATACCTGGTATGCCCTCATCCTGGAAATTGAAACCCCTGAGAAACCATATACTACACTAGAACTGAGAATTCACTGAAAGTGAATTCATGACCACACCACAAATGTTTTTGCCAGAAGCTGGTTTATTATGTTGACGTAAGATGGCGGTGTTCGAATGCTGCATCTGTGACGACGAACTGCCGAACGATCGATCAGGATGTAGGCCTACACGTCATCATGACGTTGTGCACAACATGTACAGGCACAACGTCCTGCCATGCATAGATCTCATGCAGGGTTCCCACTCTTTTTCAGGGTCCTTTTTTAAGGACTTTTTAAGTACTTTTTAGGACAAATGTAGTCAAATTTAAGTACCATTTTCCACCAACAACCGCACCGCCCACAGAAAGCTCCATCAGAGATCGTGGAGATGTACACATGACGAGGTTCAATGGGTGGCGCCAGCAGGCCGACTTTTCTTCTGCGTTGGTGAGAAATCAAAATTTAACAACATTTTTAGAGTAATTAACATACAAGGAAATTTTATTTTTGCTCCTGACAAAAAAACTTGAGGACTTTTAAGGAGTTTTACAGCATTTTCTGAAATCTAAGGACTTTTAAGTACTTAAATATCACTCTTACAAATTAAGTACTTTTAAGGATTTTAAGGACCAGTGGAAACATGGCATGTTTCCACACACGGTTCTATTTATAGACTCCGATTCTATTTATAGATTACGGTGATCCCGATTCATTTAGCTGAAAAAGTTCATTATCTCAGTCAAAATTGAATGAAAGTGCACAGGAACCTTTTCATCACGAGAGGACAATTGGATCTTTAGACTGAGTAAGTCAGATTTGATGTGCATGCCCTAGTTTGACCGAAAACGTGGAGGAAAGAAAAAGTGGTAGAGAAAAATTTCAGCATCCTGCGAATACTCACCACACCGAGTGGTGGTGTGGTCATAACTAGAGCAATGTCGATGGGGAGTCCATCGCAGATCTCCCCACTTTCGATAGGAAGTATAAATGGTGACGTGGTTATTTTTCATGTGTTTTTGCATATCAACCCTTGGTGGAAAGAGGCCGAGTTGGATCAAAATGCAAAGGGTGTTATGCACATGACAAATTCTAAAGTTTCAGTTCAAGTTCCTCTGACGAAAGAAGGCAACAGTTGAAAAGCTTTATCAGAATCCTGTCTTTTTCAAGTTGTCTTCTGAACCTCGAAAAGTAGGTCAAGGTCAAAACTTATGTGATACATCATGAAGCATTTACATCACCACCCACAATTTTGTCACTTCACCACAAATTGTTTGTGCTTTTTATAAATGTTCAACCCATGTGACCTTGAAAGTAGGTCAACGTCAAGCCGTATGATGTTATGAAGCTGTTAGACATACATCACCACACAAAATTTTCTCGCTTTATCATGAGTACTTTGGGAGTAACGGCTGTTTTTCACATATCACCCCCCTGGTGGAAAGATGCGGCGTTAGTGGAAATTTCAAGTGGTTTGTACAAATTAGCAGATAAATGTACCATTAGTGGTTGAGTACCAAACACATTTCAGATTTCAGGTTCAAGTTCCTCTGATGAAATAGGCAATGCATTGAACTCTCGCAGCTACTATATGGCACGGCTTAACCTGCGGGCCATAGAGGATTTCCTTTATAACCTAGTGGTTAGTGCATTGGCCTCGGCGCTAGAACTTAAAGCCTCACTGTATTGAATTCAGAAAGTGCTTACGTCCTCCGACGTTAGTGTAGTGTAAAATGTACTATGCTCTATCTGAATACATTAGAGCTCTGCCTTCAGTTTTTTCAATGTGTGCTTAAAACTACGACTTGATTCTTTGAAGTACGTATCAGGCAAGTATTTTGGGGACCTTCAAGAGGCTATGAGACCTCTACCTCCATTCTCCTAACACGTTGAAAATATGGCAAATTCAATACTGTGTGGCTTTAAGCAACGGAGAGTGTGATCACTACATGGATGGGGTGACTGGCGCGTATAATACAGGCAATAGTTGCAATGTTATATCCAAAATCCTCTCATTTTAAAGTTTGACTCCTGACCTCAAAAAGTAGGTCAACGTCAACACCTATAGGCCCACGTTATGAAGCTGTTACTCATGCACCACCACACACAATTTTGTCACTTTATCACAAATAGTTGAGGAATAATGCCCATAAATGTGCTTCCCCATGTTTCACGTGGTTTTCATGAAAGTTTGACCCCTGTGACCTTAAAAGGTCAAAACTCTATGATGTATTATGAAGCTGTTACAGATGGAGCATCACACAAAATTTCACCGCTTAATCACAAGTGTCTCATGGTTTTTACGGAAGTTTGACCCCGGTGACCTTGAAAGTAGGTCAGGGTCAAAACCCGTATGATATATTATGAAGCTGTTACAGTTAAACCATCACACAAACACTTGTCACCTTACCACAATTACTTAAGGAGTATGACCTGTTTTTCATGTGTTTTTCACAAATCGCCGCCTGGTGGAAAGAGATGGAGTTGGGTCGAAATTCCAATAGTGTTGTGCACCTACATTAGTGGATGAGTACCTAACAGGGGTGGACCCATGATTTCGGAAAAGCGGGGCGCACTGTGCTAGAAACATTGAAATCTGCGGTGAATTTCAATGATTTGTTGCAAATTTCAGAATTCCACGTTTAATTTTACCGATTTGTTGGCCGAAAGGGGGCGCGTGCCAGGAGCCGTGCCTGCCTAATTCAGCTGTGTAAAACATTATTGAACCTGTTTCCTCTCATTTCCCGTTAAATAGGTCTGACAAAAAGTTTATTCACCCTTTCAAGTACCGGTACTTATTACCTTGTAAAAACAGGACTTCAGATGTAATTATACTAAGCATTGAATCCGCATGATGCTATAAGCTGCTCAAAGAATTTAGGTTTGATTAGAAGCGATGTGAAGTGGGCAGCTGTCTGCACAGTAAATGTATGCACTTCAGGTCCTTCCTTTTAGTCAGAATTTTCAGCATGGTCCTTCTAGCAGCTCCATTGTTTCTTTATTATTGGATTGATATCGTCTTTGTGAAGTTTGAGCAATTGACCAACGCAATAAATTGGTACATAGAAGGCCTTTTTACATGGTGCGCAGGTGCGTTCCGGATCGAGACTAGATCGAGGAGGGTTCGGTTATTTTCCCCCGTGTAAAAGCGAAACAACTGACCTCCACCTTCACCGGGCCAGTTGAGTTCACCGTGTGAGTTTCCGGAAGGTGGAGGGAGGTGCAGGCCAGTTATTCTCTCATGTAAAAGCGCACCGACCTCCACCGGCCTCGTGCGGGATTGAGCACGCTCCCAAAGTGACATCGCGTACTTGGTTACCTGTGAAGAAATCACGCGCGTGATCTCTTTGACAGGCACTGCTCATGCTGTTAGGAACATAGTTTATCGATTTTTATACCCCCGTCACACTAGAGGCAGAATGGGCAGGAATGCCGTCGGAATGACAATTCGTAGTTCATTCCTGGAGTGGACAATCGAAGTGCATTCTAAAAATTCTGACTGGATTCCGACTGCGTTCGTAATGTTCCGGCCCATTCCTGTGGTGTCAGAATGTTTTGGACATGTTCAAAACTATCGAGGTGCATTCCAAGTGGAGAAATATCGAACAGCCCATTTGAAGTGTATTCTATCTGCATTCTTACTGCGTTCTAAATAGTCCGACTGCGTTCTAAATAGTCCGACAGCCTTCCAACAGCATTTGAAACATTCTGATCGCATTCAAAGGAAAATCCAAAGGTCCAGGGTCCATACCCTGCCAGTTGAGCTCAGACTCATGAAAATTTTAGATTCAGCAGCCTGTCGGGGACCATTCTTGCAGCATTCTGGATACACTCGGGAAATACCTGTTACATTCGAAGAACATTCCAAGTGCATTTTTTGTATTCAAGAGGCATTCTTCGTGAATTCTTCGACATTCTAACCATATTCTGCAGCCATTCTGACCAAATTTGAAGTGAATTCGAAGTGCGTTCCAAGTATTTGAAGTGCAATCTTTTAAAGCTAATTTGCTCCCGAATCCAGCTCGAATGTTGCAAATTTTCTCATTCCGGTTGGTTCTGCTTGATTCCTGCTGATTTGAACTAAGTGTGACGGGGGTATTAGTGATTATTTCTGGGATATTTTTTAGTTACGATAACTGTAAATGTTGATACACTCCATCTAGTGGCACGCATTTGAAAGAACCGACCTCGAACTAGATCGAGGCGGGTTACTGAACCCGCACCGTGTAAAATCGATCAATCCATCCTGAACCGAACCCGCCCGAGGAGGGTGGAGGTAGGTTTCCTCGAACCAGCACTATGTTAAAAGGCCCACAGAAAGATTGGAGAGCAGTTTGCGAGACCTATTTTAATGGAAAGTGAGTAAGTCAATCAGAGGTTTTAAAATGCAACAATGACAAAACTAATGATAGCCAGCCAGCAACAGAACTTCCATCTATAGCAAAAAGAGTGAACCAATATGTTGGGATTATTGTCATGAACTTTATCACCATTAGTGTAATCGAGTAATAAAAGATTCAGGCCATTATCAATGCTTTCATAAGATAGCAAATTATAGTATTTAATTTCCATTCTCAACTCGGGTGTACTCTGCCTCAACCCAAGGGCGTATTCGAATCCCTGTTCTCGAGTGACCCAGGAGCAGTGTTCGCATGTTGAGGTTCCGAACAA
This sequence comes from Notospermus geniculatus, assembly GCA_002633025.1. Lineage (NCBI taxonomy): Eukaryota > Metazoa > Nemertea > Pilidiophora > Heteronemertea > Lineidae > Notospermus > Notospermus geniculatus. The sequence continues at coordinate 179,513 of NMRB01000965.1, read as the reverse complement.
GAAAGTGCGTGTCGCCAGGTATCGGGTGTCGTTGTTAAACATGGCGGATGTAATGCTGCGGGCTATGTCCCTGTGCAAAATCAGATTTTTTTTGCAGGAAAGGTCATTTTTTTCCAATCGTGACTATATATCCACGGGTTAACCCACATTACAAATTACATTACTGCAGGCAGGAACGTCTCATATTCAAGGAAGACACAAGGTTTTATCGAAATTAACTTACGATATTTCGTCGTCAATGACATTGGCCGCCATCTTTGTTCTCAGTGTCCTCCGTTTCCCCCTCCAAAATGTGGGGAGTGAAAATTTTGTTTGTGAACGCCGTTCCCGTGTCAGATCTCGACGTTCGAGACTCGGACTCGTGTCAATATCAACACGAGTGCAGGGATTTGAATACGCCCCGAGTGACCATAAAGGTGAATACCCAAGATGAGGATCAAAGCAAAAGTCTACTATTCCAGCAGCGATAAGCTATAGCTGTGCTTCCATTACTGCTTTTCCGGTCTTATTAGTACTGGTGTCTATCCGCATATAAATAAGAGCGGATATTTCACGGCTTGCTCTTCCACTACTGGATTTGAGGTTAAGTTGGCTACAGATGGCGATACGTGGAGTGAACCAGGTGTATTGTTCTGTAACTTTTGAGCATGCGCAATGTCACAAGCAATCTTAAGCCACCTGTAGCCGAACATAATAATACAAATTATACCCGGACTTACTGCCATTCCACCAGAGAAAACACTGATCTTGATCCGCATCTATTTTGATTCGGACGGCTATGCTATCTGAGCTTAATAGATCCGGACTTATCGAGATCCGAACTTACTAAAACTGGGCATCTTGTAATGGAAGCAGAATAAGCCCAGACAAATACCGGCTTTTTCTGTAATGGAAGTGCAGCTTATTTCTTCATTGGATGGAAACAGGGCTTAAGTGATTTTTAGCTTCAGCCTTTTTATGTAACAAGTCATTTTTTTCCGTCTGTGGGGTGGAGTACAACAAATGAATGAATTACCAGCAATGGAGGGGCATGGGGGCACTTCATTTACCATTTTATAGAGTTTACTGATGCTGATACTGCTCGAGGTTTCTTCCACCGGTTATGAGTGGGTTGAGACCAGGTGTGATTGTGCAGGCCTTTCCGTTTGACGGGCGTGAAAATGCATGCACCTCGCAAACAACAGAAATTCTATTGTTTGCGAAGCACATGCGTTTTCACGCCCATCAAATGGTAAGGCCTGGATTGTGATTAGATTAGTTGATGGTAATCCGATTTCCTGTCCCAGTAGAGTTGATGCAGAGGTGTAATAGACTGTTCTCAAATTGACGTAAACAAGAAAGATCTGCGCACTTCTGCCGAAATTTCAACCATAACCTCGGTCTGAAGCTGAATGACGTGACGCAGACAGCCCCGTGACAGTGACGTCGACGACGTTGCGTCAGACTCGACCATTGCTGAATAATGGATTGCGTCACAACGTCACCCGGTTTCAGATCGAGGTTATGGTTGAAATTTCGGAGGAAGTGCGCGGATCTGGGAATTTGAGAATGGTCTATAGGAACAGAAAATAGTGCCTTGCTTTACAAAATACGGTCTGCAGCTCGAACCACTGGATCGAATTGGGATATCTTGGTGCCTTCTTTCTTCTAGAAAGATTCTCCATCCAATGCCATCAGTAGTTTTGGGCTCTGGGTAGTGGAAGTACGCTTGTGCGTTTTTTTGGACCACCCTGTATTGCACTGCCAGTTTAATGGAAACAACCGACTGGGCAATAGTCAATTGCTCCTTCATTCATCTGCCTATTCATGTCAATACACCAGGACCATATATATGGATGGAAATCAATCGTGTTTAAAGTACTAGATTTTTGGGGGTGGACAAATCGGGCCTCGTCCCCACTGGTGAGTGAGCCCTATGACTGGAGCACAGCTTTGCCTGGAGACTAGGTGCACTCTCTATGGGAGGTACCATCAAAAATCGAAACAAACCCCGCGAGCCATTCGCTTTAACATGCTTAATAGATTCTGACTTATTGAGAACCGTACTTATTAAATATGGACATCTTGTAATGGAAGCAGAATAAGCACAGACAAATACCGGCTTTTTCTGTAATGGAAAGCACAGCTTATTTCTTCATAGGGCTTTAATGATTTTTAACTTCAGCCTTTTGATGTAAGAAGTCATTTTTTTCTGTCTGTGGGGTGGAGTACAACAAATGAATGAATGAATTTACAAGCAATGGAGGGGCATGGGGCCCTTCATTTACCATTTTATAGAGTTTACTGATGCTGATACTGCTCGAGGTTTCTTCCACCGGTTATGAGCGGGTTTCCAGGTGTGATAGTGATTCGATTAATTGATGGTAATCTGATTTCCTGTCCCAGTAGAGTTGATGCAGAAGTGTAGCCTACTAGGAACAGAAAATACTGCCTTGCTTTATAAAATAGGATCTGCAGCTCGAACCACTGGATCGAATTGGGATATCTTGGTGTCTTCTTTCTTCTAGAAAGATTCTCCATCCAATGCCATCAGTAGTTTTGGTCTCTGGGTAGTGGAAGTTAATTGCTTGTGCGTTTTTTGGACCACCCTGTATTGCACTGCCAGTCTAATGGAAACAACCGACTTGGCAAGAGTCAATTGCTCCTTCATTCATCTGCCTATTCATGTCAATACACCAGAGTCAAAACACTGTCTCTGATCTGTCTACCGTGATGATACCAACGACAGTTGTCACATTGTTCCTTCTATTGATTGATGATGCCAAAAAGTGTATGCCAATGCCATTACACTTCTGGTAGCTGGACTTGAAAGTGCCAGCTGGAGAAGAAAAATTTGCTAAGATTCTGGAAATCGACTTCCTGTTTATCATCCTTTGGCCAAAAAGCAACTGTTAAGCTATGTGCACACAGAGTTTAGTGCTTGCGCGATCTTAGCTGCAAGTCTCTTCGAGAGGATGCAAGGCCCAAGAAATCTCTGTGTGCACCTGAGGCCGCAAGCAGTTAGTGCACAGGCGGAATCGTAAATATCAAAATTTTTTGATATTTGGCACAGCCGTATACGCCCAGCCACAGGACGCTAGGCCGTGCAAAGATCCTTGCGCCCTCGTGTTCACACAGCAGCGCAAGGATTTAGAGGACTGCATGGTTGCAAGGTTTCGCTGCCGCTAAGATCGCGCAAACATTATTAAAGCACTGTGTGCACATAGCTTTAGGCCTGCTTTCCATTGGCGCGTTTCCGTACGCGGAAACGCTAAAAAGCACTGTTTGTTTCCGCTTCATTGGTCACGGCGCGGAAAATAACAATGCTTTTGAGCGTTTCCGCGCACTGAAACGCACCAATGGAAAGCAGGCCTTAGGCTGACAGCAGCTTCATTCTTATGTTAGTCAGAGGGTTTATTATAAATCAGCAGAAAAAGCTTTGCTGATGAAGCAGTGTACCTATACATTTTTGCATTACAGGAGCACTGAAAAATCCTGGCTTCAGTTGGTCAAGAGCTGTATTAGTAGAAAGTTCTGGAAAATTCTGAACAACAGCAATGCAGAGCGTGGCATTAATGCCCCCACACATTTGAGTTGGTATTCTCAACATGCAAACGGAATTTAATCAAATTGATGAAAGAAACTATGTTCCCTGAAATTGACGGAATCTGATTTCAACATGGTGGCTCTGGTAGCCATACTGTACATGTAAATCAAAACATGCTCATTTTTGAAAGGACCTTTCCTCTAGTCACCCCCAACAACATAGATACAAACAATCAATATGATCGGAAAAACGGTTCTCCCTGAAACTGATGGAATATGATTTCAGGATGGCGGCTCTGGCGGCCATATTGTAAATCGGAACGTGGCCATTTTTGAAAGGAACCCTCCTCTAGTCACCAGCAACATACATACAAGAAATCAATTTGACTGGAATATCAGTTTTCTTTTAAATGATCGGAAAAGGGAAAGGTAACAGCCGTACGACGCCGACGCTGGAAAACAGACGCTGGAAAACAGACGGCCGTAACAGGTGATGACATAAAATGCCCCCGCTTCTGTTGAAGCGGGGGCATAAAAATACATTCCACTCTCGTTATACCGCCAGTGGCGGTATATCGAGGGTATTGTTGTTGGCAATGTTGAAATGCCTTCGACCGAGGAAATCAATTTTGTCTGTGGCGGTATATCAAGGAGCGGTATAACGAGAGTGGGCTGTATATTCGTTTGTACTAAAAGTGCTGGTTAAAACTTTAGCACCTTAAGTCATGTAATTTTCCATTTGTTCCCTGAAGGGTTTTCACCAAAACTGATACAATGATCTTTCACAGCCCAAAAGTGTATGCTGATGAAGTTCAAAAGTGACTTTACCATACATGGTGTTACTGGGTGGCCTTTCATTGGCCTTGACCTCCTGAATCAAGGTCAAAGCAGAGGCATTAGGGAGGTTTCACAAGCGCCCGGTTAGGCCATATGACGACGTTTATCTATTGTTTGGGTATACCCACACAATAGATAAACGTCGTCGTAGGGCCTAACCGGGCGCTTGCGAAACCTCCCTATTATCATGATGCATTTGGTCACCAGAGGTAGAGGTGCCTCGGCTGCTTGTGGGCATTACATATCTTATTGGGCTAAAGGTCTGACATGTCTGAACAGAAACATTCATCGAAGCCTACTATTTTGGAATGAGGATTACCATTCTAATATTGAAACCGTATTTTTCCAGATGTTTACAGATTGGAGACATATGAAAGCAAACCTTACCTCAAGCAATGCATGTAGTTGTGAATCTTCGAATAAACTCTGAAGGAAGTCGACGTCTTTGTCCTTGCAGTCAGTCAAACACTGGATCTCTTCCAAGCTGTCCAGGATTTGTGACACAGCTCCTTGTGGAAAGAGAAAAAAGAAAAAAAACCACCTAAAGATGCTGTTTGAAATGTGACATTTTGGGGAAAAAGCATTCTCAAAAATACTGTAAACCGTGAAATTTCGTGTGCGTTTTATTTTCGCGCTCGAGGGTCAAAACGCGAACATAAATCGCGCGAAAATTATTCTATTGAAGCTGAAGGGTTCCAATCGCGAAAATTTATTCTTCGCGAATTCGTAGACCCCCGAAATCGCGAACATTTAACAGTTTAACGTCGTGAAAATATCACGGTTTACAGTAGACTGAAACGGAATTCAAGATGGTAACCTGATAGCCACCATCTTGGATGAGCAGCGGTGCTGGTCCTCGACAGGAACATTCCTCTCACAGAGACAAACCCTCGAAAAAAATTTCAGGTCAATTACTCAAAGTGTTCTCAAGTTAATTGACTGAAATGGAATTCAAGATGGCCACCATAGCTGCCATCTTGGATGAACGACAGTGCTGGCAGGGTTCCTGCACCTTTTACTGAGTAAAATTCCATGATCTTTCCATGAATTTCCATGGCAAAAATTTTAAAATTCCAAGACATGTTTTGGTCAAACATAGCATCATCCCGTTGTGGTGGCGACGCTGTGCCCACAAGAATGTTTAGTTGATGCATGAGGCACGGGGAGCACGCTGCCATCAGGCGGACACCTGAGGCCGGGAGTCGGGGAAGTTTTTTAGCTAAGCACAGAAATAAGGGCAATCAAGTTTTTTATACACAAAAAGTCAAAATTCCATGGTTTTCACAGACTTTATAAGCAAATCACATAATTCCATGACTTTCCAGACATGGAAAACACTCTTTTAAAATTCAAAGATTTTCAATGGTTTTCAAGAGCCGTGGGAACCCTGGCTGGTGATCGAATGGAGCCTTCCCCTCATAGATACAAACCCTCACAAAAAAATTCAGGTTGATCACCAGTGTTTCCGCAGGGTACTCAGGGTATGCACTGAGTACCCTCAAAGGAACAGAAAAGGGCAATTTTCTTTAATTTCATGGGGTTTTTGCTGATTTTGAAGAAATGCATACCCTCAAAAATATTTCTGGCAGAAACCCTGATCACTCAAAGCGTTCTCAAGTGAACTGACGGAAATGAAATGTTAACGAACACCGACACCGATGAACCTTCCGCGACATATTAATGCCTCCGACCTTCAGAGGGTGGATGGAGTATAAAAATTTCGCCAGTGTTATTTGAAAGTTAACCTACCGCATACACAAATATTTTCACGGCTAAAATATTTAGGGGTTGGGGTCCGAAAGTAGCTTTTCGCGTGGATAAATATTCGCGGTTGGAGTCCACTTCAAAAACACTGCATTTCAATGGTGCGCGGTGTAATTCAGTGCAAACCACGATGTATTACGGGATAATAGAATTCGCGGGGGTATTGACCAATTTGCAATTTTCACAGTAATTTTTATTCGCGAAAAATGTTTGAAAAATTGTTGTCGGGTGTTTTGTAGACGTGAATTTTTCAAATGTTCACAATCGTGTTTCACAGAGTGAATAAATTCCGCTTTGGCGTGCCATACAGTAACCTCAATGCAAAATTTTCACTCGGAAAATTTTCACCACCTTCGGGTCAAAAGTTTTCCGTGACCATTCAACAATAGCAGCCAGTGAAACCTATATCAAACTAGACCTGAGAAATTTGCTTGACAGCAAATTTGATGGTCCCTACATCAGAATGCAAATTGAATGAAGAAAGGGCAAGGAGGGGTATGACTCTGTGGCACAGCAGTCAGGTTCTTTGGGTTCCATCCTCCTGGAATGTGTTCCTGGTGAAGGACAAATGAAATGCAGGGTAAGCAGATAGAGAGGAAGGGCAGACAAATGACTGCACGGCGTGCGCATTCTGCAGACATGACAAACACAGGGAGTGCGTGCACTCGACAGCATGTTGTCTGTTCGGTGGCGCTATCTACTGTGGGGCCCAGCACCTCCACTCTCCAAGGATGATCTTTACCGGAGGGTGGGGAGATAGTGGCCTCTCCAG
>NMRB01000965.1:152259-172038 GCA_002633025.1 Notospermus geniculatus | reverse complement strand
AGGCCTTTGAATTTTTTCACAAAACGCCCCCTACTGGCCAAAGTAGGAATCGCATCGCACCCAAAATCGAACTTGACCTAGATTTTGTGGTCATACACACCCATATGCAATATGAAAATGATCCGTCAAAAACTGAAGGCACTATCCATCTGACAAGGGAAAAGTTTACGGACACACGCACGCACGCACGCACGCACTAACGCACGACAGACCACCACTAAAGGCGCCAAGCACAGCATAAGCCCTTTTGGCCTATGGGCCAAGCGGGCTAAAAACCACCGTAAGTTAATTTTTTTCAAACTATCTAACCTTTCAGACCTGGATACAAATACTGACTATATGGTGGTACTACTTGATTTTGCAGTGACTGAGTGGTTTTCTTGGAATCGTCCCTTAATTGAGAGTGTGGAAGAAGAAATAAAAATTTCCTACCTCCCAGTGATATCAAGATGGTCCCTACATTGAAAATGTAGGGACCATAATGACCATTAAGATCTCTGAATAACGATTATACTAACTTTGTGGGGTCGGAGTAAACTACGCATTTATTACTGAAAACGTGCACTGACCTATTACCTAGGTCACTGACGTATTTAGTTAAATGGCGCAATGCTATGTGGGCATTGCATCGCTCGGTTGAATACCCGAAGGCCAACAACAGCTTTGTCTCCACTCTCGCCACCTGATGGGAGACGAATCAAAAAATCTATTTCAAATTTATTTTATAGAGTAGAACATTAAGCGTAATGGAACAACACCTAGCTTTACCATTTTGAAGGTACTGTTCAGTCAGCCATCGCCTGACAAGCGTCTGATTTAGAACACCCCAAACACATACGACATACGTGTCAAACTGCACACTAAAGTTCGATGTTGCTCTGCCTGTTATTTATTTCAGTCCAGCATCAAACTGATAATTACGAAAGAATCAAAATTTCCCAGCAAAAAAATTTAATGCCGGATTGAAGTAACTGAGGACAGTACAATATCAAACTTTACCACTTCATATTTCAAAAACCAACTAACAGAACTTTCTGAACTTTCACCTAAATGAAAATTAGCATTTTTGGTGTGTTTATACTTTAAGGGTCAATCCATTCTTAGAGTGCATGCATGGCACGCAGTGTCAAAATTTTGTTATATGATCATAAAATTTGAATTTACCGGTAATATAAATTCATCTTCTCAGGTGTGGCTATCTACTTTGGACAACAGTTGAATCATAAATCAAGACAAAACTACCACTTGTTGATCCTAAACCATTCCTAACATCAATTGCGTTTACAACAATTATATATAAAAAAGAAAATCATGATAATTCGATCATTCTTTAAAAAGAGTAAAGACAGCCAATTTTTGGGTGCATAAAGGGGTCAAAAATTTGCAAATATCGGAGAGTTCGTCTAGGCTCATCTTCTGAGCGACATGTGACTGGTTTTGCCAGAACGGGTCACATACATGTATGTGCAAAGTTTAAACAAGATAGCTTAAGTCATTTAACAGAACATGCAAACCTTGTAATTTCAAAAGAACTTTGACCTCTGCGACCTTGAAAAGTAGGTCAAATAATAAATTCTAGCATTGTGTAATGTGTGCTTGTTTGATACTTTTAGGATAAAAATTTGATAAAGTTCCATTGCTTAGTTCAGGAGAAAAAGCAGATTTTGTGATTTGGGTTTTGGCCCCCTAGTGGCAAAGTCTAGAATCAGATTTGACCGAAATTTCATCAACAAGTCACTAACCCTAGAGGTACATACATACAAAGTGTCAACGGGGATAGACCGAACCATTATCAAAATACTAGTACAGCCCTTCGAAATTTTTCACAAAATGCCCCAACAGGCCAAATAGGAATCATATCCAAAGTTGAACTTGACCTACATTTTGTGTTCATATACACACCCAAACGCAATAAAATACAAATGATCCACCAAAAACTGAAGGCACTATCCATCTGCCAATGGAAAAGTTTACGGACGCACACACGCACCCACGACAGACCATTACTCAAGGCGCAAAGCACAATTACATAAGCCCGATCGGCCTATTGGCTAAAGCGGCCTATCCACGTGCAATATTATTGCACAATATGAGGATCACAATGAGCAATATTATTGTCAATCTTTCTCCCATCCATTATGCCAGAAGCATATGACACCCATTTTGGGCCCCATATTGTGCAATAATATTGTACCGTGGAAAAACCGTTTTAAGCAGGATAAAAAGTAGTTATGAAAAAAAAATTGTGTTGCGACAAAATGTATAATCTGTTTGCAGTCACTGATGTGTACCTTAATTACACCGAATGGGTGAATGTCGTCCTGGGTGACCCTAAATGTCACCCAGGATAAAACTGGGTGACCCCAAATGTCCCCCAGGACATGGCTGGGTGACGTTTAGACCCTAAACGTCACCCAGTTTGAAATTCGCGCCATTTTAAAACCTGCCGCTGAGGTTGGTGATTGAAGTGGAATGTCTGTCAAGTAGCGGTCGCGAAATCATGAACAAACGTGAGTGACGTTTTTGCATCATAAAATCAGAATGAAACATGGATCTAATACAACAACATGTGTCTTCATCGTCTGATGAGGAAGACTAAGGGCGGCCATGATCTGATGATGTTGAGATGTCAGAATTCGTTTTCAGCTACATGAAGAGTGTACCACTTACCTCGGCGGCAGATTTTAAAATGGGGCGATTTTCAATCTGGGTGATGTTTAGGGTCTAAACGTCACCCAGCCATGTCCTGGGGGACGTTTAGGGTCACCCAGTTTTATCCTGGGTGACATTTAGGGTCACCCAGGACGACATTCACCCATTCAGCCTTAATTACCATGCAGCCAGAGTTTTAAATGTGGTCCTGCCAGTAGGGTACAAATATGCTAGACTTTTTGAATTGAAGGGAACCGCTGTGCACTGTATCTCAAACTGTGCTTGTGATGAACAAGCTGTGATCGGCAGCATGCATGTCCTTAACTGCCATATGGCATTTTTGTACGTAAACAAAATTATAATTCCTATATATAAATTGCTAAGAGTGTACACATCAAATGCATTCTTTTAACATTCATGCACAATAGTGTTATGAACAGAAAGAAATAATGTTAAATTTTTGTTGAAGAAAACTTTCACTCTACCTGTTTTTGCAATGGCGAACCCTGTGAGGCGTCATAATTTAAACAAAAGAATAGGTTAGCGAGTGGTATGAGGAAGAAGAAAACAAAATGTGTGAACAACACAATCATTCAAGTTTCAAACACTTTAATTAATTAATAGACCATCTCAAAATCAATTCATCATTGATGTTTTTTATACCGACTGAAATTTGACAAGAGTTTGTTTGTTTGTTTGTTCGCGATTTTCTCCGAGACTAATGAACGGATCGTCGCCAAACTTGGTATGCAATGCAGACGGGCCTGGGAAGTGTCCTTACGAAGCCCAAATTTTGATATCACTTATAGTTTTCGAAATATTAAAAGATTAACGAAAATAACAATGCATTTCAGGCCTTTTGACGTCATGACGTCACCAAGATTGCCGTCGCGTCATCCATGACGTCGGCAACGTCATGTGTGGCGGAATGACGTCATTACGCCACTCGAACAGATACTACGTCATTACGTCCCCAAGCGCTCACACATTTTGGTTCCCGAAGCTGCCGCTAGGGCTAGAAGGCTTCGGTACTGGCTGCCATCTTTGCGGCATAGAAGTTGTCGCAGACCTATGTTGATATCACGGGTTATTTTTAGAATGGGGATGCCCGTAACCACGTGGATGCTATGTCATCGAACATGCCTTATCGCGCGGAATGGCAACACTGAGGAATTCTCACGGCTTTGGTTTCGCGTAACTCACTGCGTAACTCGCCAAAATCGCGTAACTTGCCTCGTATCACTGCGTAGCTAGCGAAATTCGCGTAACTCACCGCATAACTCACCTCGTAAGTTACGCGTAACATAGCTCGTGGGTTGTTGCATAAGTTACGCGTAACTTACGTGAATTTAGGGATGTCAATTGTGACCTGTACTGTACGAAGTGCATGCCTTAGGCCTACTCGGCGTGGTCATCATGCTCCCACGGACGAATCCTCGCTATTACGAACTCCTCGTTAGTACGAACTTAACCCTTGGACCCCGAAGGGTTCGTAATAGCGAGGGAGGACTACTCAAAGTTAAACAACACCCATCTTCGTGAACCGAAAAGGAAATGCATGTGCCAATCATCATGATCATAGCCTTGCCTACTTGACGATTACCACCTGTTCCATATCACACAGAAAACATTGTGATCAATACAGGATTCTGAAGAGGTAATTCATATGGGAGGCTCGAGCTACAGGGAAACCGAGATCCATGTGCACAAAGGTCACTATTAGCTGCCGTTTGTTTGCCGATACTGCATTGGAAAACACAGCATGGCAGTGTTTCACGCAAGAGGCATGATCAAATCCCATACCTCAAGTAAGTTTCTGTGAATGCGACTGGCTCACACCACACATGTGACCATGAGGAATTTTGGCATGTCGACCGCTCTGACGTCACCAAAGGTGCGACATTTCATGAAATGTCGACCGGCAATGTCCGCCGCTTTTTTCACTCTCTCGGTTCGCAAGTTCGAACGTCCATAGAACAAATGCACTCTTCAAACAGAAAAATACCACTCACAGTCTCATTTCTTGGCAGTAAGCAGTAGCCTTGATGCAAAATGGTTAACTCAATGCATCCCAAACACTTAGCCGGAGCCAGTCGGCACACCTCAGTCATGTCAGTCCATCTGAGGGCGGACGACGTAGGCCTATGCATGGATGCAATGCGTCACGTCACTTGATTTGGACCTAATTTTGAAGAGATTCTATTTTTTTCATAAAAGAAATTGCTTTCAATCGACTCGACTTTTGGTTCGAGACATTGCATCCCGCGGGGGGACATTTCGGCATGTCACCCTCCATGGCGGGCAACATTTTTCTAATGGCCAAACCGAGGTGGTTTTAAAAGACATAGGTCAAATAATATCACATTGGAGCAATGTCAATGCGGAGCCCATCACATATCTCCCCGCTTTCGACAGTAAGTAATGGTGACATGCTTATTATGGTTCCCGACCAATCAGATCGGGAACCATATTGTTTTTGGTCGTGGTGTGCATCTGTCTGTCTGAGTGTGTCCGTCTGTCATATCTCATCTCCTTGAACAGCTACAGCTTTGGAAACAAATCCTACCCTAGTTTTTTCAACCTGAGCAATCCAATGAGCTAATCATTTTCAATCACAGATGCCTCCATCATGATGTAATCAACATATCAGACTTGATATTTTGTCAAATGGACTAATTACTTTTGATCTGCGATGTTGGGGTCATGGTGGCCTCAAGTGTGTGGGTGATTGATAATTCGAAATATTCTGCCTGTGGCAGAGGTAGAGGCATGATATCACCCATACTTAGGCTACTGAGAATGCCCATTTCGATTACGGGATAACCTTGATGATCAGAGGTCAAGGTCAAGGTCAAACTTTGATAATTTGAAATATCTTGATGATTTGAAATTTCTCTGCCTGTGGTAGAGGAAGAGGCATAATATCAACCACACGTATGTTATTGAGGATGCCCATTTCGATTATGCAATGAGCTTTGATGATCAGAGATCAAGGTCAAGGTCAAACTTGATGATTTGAAATTTCTCTGCCTGTGGCAGAGGTACATGTAGAGGCATGATATCACCCATACTTAAGTTATTGCGGATGCCCATTTCGATTATGCAATAACCTTTATGTTTGCTGGTCAAGGTCAAGGTCAAACGTGGTCAAGGTCAAACGTGAACAAGGCCACGCTTATGTGACCACAAAACAATACAACATGGCCAAACAATATTATTCCGATAGGAAAAAGGACAATGTACATAAAACAAGTCAGGAACCATTGACATCATCAGGATGTCATCTTGTTTTTCATATATTGACCCCTGGTGGAAAGATGCCGAGTTGGACCGAAATACATAGCATGTTGTGCACATTAGTAGTTGAGTATTCTAAACCACCTTGGTCACAGTGAGCCTTGTTTTCAATGGATAATGCATTAGCCTCGTTTTAACCACACCGGGCTTTGGTGTCGCAACCAAAACCGCCAACCATGTGTTTCTCGCTTCGAGCATTCAGAGAGGCGGTGCAGAGAATATGGGCGAGATTTATACTCACTGACCTATCCCAAGAATGTTTTGTATCATAAGCTACACATCCTGCAGAAAATCCGTTGAAGAAAGCGCCCTGCTGTCTCATTTCGGCTCCTGCAGCTTGTTGGGCCTAGCGCTGCACACCGATGTACACGATGTAGGCACGACGTACATGTTGTTACACAGTGACGTCGCGTCATCGACGTAGCGTCATCCGCGGAGCCGGATGCCGGGTCGGATTGACTCTGAACATCTCAAAATAGGCCTATTTGCAATCAAATCGCACTGAACTGAATAGGCCTATGAATGTTTTAGTGCCAGAAAGGTTTATGGAAAGGTGGTTTAGAACAGAAATTAATTGATACCTCACTGTCGGTATTGGTCGTCTCACCAAACCCGCTCGGGTGGAGCTGTCATTCCGACCTAAACCCTCGGCGAAGCGCCTCGGGTTTAGGTCTGCATTTTAGCTCCACCCTCGCGGGTTTGGTGAGACAACCAATACCTCCAGTTCGGTATCAATTCCTTAAGCTAAACATTCTAAATCTGCAGAATCAAGTTTCTCTGATGAATTTAGGCAAAACATGTAGCTGGTAGATGGTGGCAGGCAGCTCAGCCCTGTCACGATTACAGTTAATTATGGGAGCCACGGTGGTGTAGTGGTTCGGGTCTCCAACTAGCGGTCAGAAGGTCCCGGGTTCGAATCCCACTGGGCGTGAGACTTTGGGCAAGTCTCTTTGCCTCACTGGCCTCTCTCCACCCAGGTGTATAAATGGGTACCGGTCAGAAATGCTCGATTGTAGCGCTGAATGAGCAGCTCATCAGAGTTCTACTGAAAGATTTCAGGATAGACTGGGGTTAAAGTGTGAAGTCGGATGACACCTCTACCGTTGTTGATATCAGACTATAAACTCAAACTTTTTTAACTTTAACTTTTACCATTAGGATACAAACAGAGGACAGGCTAACAATCAGGACTAGGGTTTCTCTCATCCCACCCCTTCCCTACTCCCAAGGGGATGATATCTGACGTCTGCGACCTTGAAAATTAGGTCAAGGTCAAAAGCTGATATGTTATGTAGGTCTCACAGATGCACCAATGCACAAAATATTGTAGGTTTACAAAGTCTTATGGAACAATGGTCCACAGCGGGTTTTCACATATCACCCCTCGTTGTGAGGAACTTGGAGCAATGCCACCCCATCCCTACTCCCAAGGGGGATGATATCTGACGTCTGTGACCTTGAAAATTAGGTCAAGGTCAAAAGCAGATATGTTATATCGGTCTCACAGATGCACCAATGCACAAAATGTTGTAGGTTTACAAAGTCTTATGGAACAACGGTCCACAGCGGGTTTTCACATATCACCCCTCGTTGTGAGGAACTTGGAGCAATGCCACCCCATCCCTACTCCCAAGGGGGATGATATCTGACGTCTGTGACCTTGAAAATTAGGTCAAGGTCAAAAGCAGATATGTTATATCGGTCTCACAGATGCACCAATGCACAAAATATTGTAGGTTTACAAAGTCTTATGGAACAATGGTCCACAGCGGTTTTCACATATCACCCCTGGTTATGAGAAACTGTTGGAGCAAAATTCTAAGGCATTGCGCACAGTGGTGCTGAAAGGGTAAATGTCGTCCTGGGTATATACAAAGATTACCCAGGATCTCAATATTCACTAAAACAATACCCTGGGTGTAGTTTCGGTACCCGAACATCACCCCATCCGCAATCAGTGCCAAGGAACGAGTCCTACTTAGAAATCCTGTGGAATCTCGTGGTCTCGCACCGCGGTACTTGTAAAGTGTAGCTGTTCTTGACATTCTTCAGGCTGTCATGTGACCACGGGCGAGACAACCTTGAATCCAGCTGTCATACCACGATGCTGGGTGATGTTTGGCTACCGAAACTACACCCAGGGTATTGTTTTATAGTGAAGACTGAAATCCTGGGTAATCTTTGTATATACACAGGACGACATTTACCCTTTCAGCCACAGTGGTAGATGTGTATCCACACACTGTATTTCAAAGTTGTAGTTGAGCCGTTGAACAGTCTAGGAGGATATACCTCTTTTGGACGGACTGTAACAGTACACAGACAGATGGATGGACTGACAGCAAACAGTCACACTATATATTGGGGACAACAACCGAGTAAGCTTAAATGTACAGTACCAACCTCTAGCGTACATTGTGTCATATCCAAAATCAATGCTTCGTATCCACAGAGACTAAATCGCCAGCATCTTTCATCGGAAGCCCTCTGCTACCACATAGAACGATTCTCGACACATGTATGCATGTGGAACTCGAAGCGTAATCCTCCCCAAGTGTGAAACACCTTTTTGTAAAAAACACTTTACTGCTTGACACTGGTGTCTAATGGAAGCAACAAAGAGGCACACAGGAATTTCATGATCTGAGCATTTACATCGCATAAACCCTCAGAGTAATATATCCATCCAGCAAGCAATCTCTGTACACCAGATTCTCTGAGACAATTACAATTATACCAAGCTTGAACTTAGACACCGAGTCAAGAGTTGATATCACTCCACATGTGAGCACATTCTGACAGTGTTCTTGCAGACATGATATTACAAATAAGTGGTATAGGAACAACTTATTATGCTAGCATTTAATAATCGCAGTAAAAGTGACATGGTGCTGTCATAAGAAGCAAACAGTTATTGACACATCCTCCAGTACGGGGAATCCGATATTCAAAATACAGCCATATATCAGGTCACGTATATGCAGCAGTCCATTTGTGCCAGATCAAGCAAAATTTGATCAGGTTCTCAAAGTCTGCTGACCTCGGACCATGTGTTCACAGGGTGAATCAATCTCAAACCCAGAGATTCGTTACGCTCGGGCCGAGGTTGTAGGTCGCTCCACGAATCTCTGGAGGACGGCTGGCCATTTCACGCCTTAGGTGTGATTTGTGGCATCGTGCAATTGTAGACCGATTTTAAACCGCAGATGCATTGAAATAATTTGTGTATAAAATATTAGACACAAAAATGTCCTTAGGAAGGATTTTATGAGGGATCTGTTGTATTTTTTGAGGAAAAACCCCAGCACTACTTGGCACACCATATAAACTTGGAGTGAAACGGTCAAAAATTAGTACCATAATTTTCGGGCTATAAGGCGCGGCCTTTTTCCTTGAAGAAGGGTCTAAAATTGGGGATGTGCCTTATAGGGTGGTGTGCCTTATCTGTGGCTTGAGTCCGACAATTGTAATTAGGCCTATCAATCATGTTGGGTGTTGTTACCACGAACGGTCAATGCACACTGAGCAGCCATACATTGTATGCATACAATACGCACTGAAGCATTCATTGACGGGACTGCACCTTATACGGCAGTGTGTCTTATGTATGGATTTCGTCAAAGGTTTTTGGGTGAAATTAGGGGGTGCGCCTTATAGTCAGGTGCGCCCTATGTTGCGAAAATACGGTATATATTCACGCGCCGTGTGCAACACACTTGCCTGGGGAACCTCGAAGTAGTCCGCACCTGTCTCCAGAGATTAGTGTAGCGACCTTCAACCTTGGTCGAGTATAACTAATCTCTGGGTCCTTGAAGAAGGGTCTAAAATTGGGGATGCGCCTTATAGGGTGGTGTGCCTTATCTGTGGCTTGAGTCCGACAATTGTAATTCACTGACGGGACTGCGCCTTATACGGCGGTGCGTCTTATGTATGGATTTCGTCAAAGATTTTGGGTGAAATTAGGGGGGTGCGCCTTATAGTCAGGTGCGCCCTATAGTCGTGAAAATACGGTATATATTCACGCGCCGTGTGCAACACACTTGCCTGGGGAACCCCGAAGTAGTCCGTAGCTGTCTCCAGAGATTAGTGTAGCGACCTTCAACCTCAGTCGAGCGTAACTAATCTCTGGGTACGAGATTGAGGGTGAACATATACCAGAAGAATGAATGACATGAAGTGATGTGATCATGGTCAAAATTTGTACAAGTCAAGGTAGAGGGAACCCTAATGTGAAATTTGTCGCCTCCTACAGTTCATTCCACATCCCAGAGGGCGAGGTTTTCAGCCGATATCTCCGCAACGGCTGGGTCAAATTCGACATACCATACATCAATTGACTTGTCTTTCTTGCTGGTATCTTTCTACTATCTTCATTTTTCGCGTAAGGCTGGCATAACGGATCCCTTTCTCAAAACCCATTTCATTTCGCTATGCTGTTCAGTGCAGTTTACACATGTGCGATGCATTGCGTCATTTCAAAATGGCCACCATTTCGGTCGTAAACAAAAACAGTGATTGTGAAAGAACTTTTTTCTGTCATGTTTTTCAGGACAATGACAGTGATGATGGCTGTACCGCCAAGAAGGACAAGTCGATTGACGTATGTTTCATGAAATTCGGCCCTGCCGTTGCGCAGCTATCGTTGACAAACCTCGTGCCACTGGGATTTGGAAGGAACTGTAAATGTTTGCGAATGGCCTAAAAATCATACATTCCTGTAAACTCCTCCCGCAGTTTCAAACCGCTACCCACAACGTTATCCACGTTCTGAAACTGCTATTGTTGACGGCAGCCTTAAAGTATGACCAACAGATGGCATTAGGTGTCCGATTCGGGAAATCCCCATTGGGAATGTGCCAAAATGTGCACATTGCTGGTAAAACAGACTTGCTGGTAAAACAGACCAAATTTGTGGTTCTCGATCAGCTTACATGAAGTAATTGGATTATATAGCCTTCAAAATGTCTGAAACATATTGATCAAATTTGCAAACGGCGTTAATTTTGTTGACTTTCCAGTTCTGTGAGTTTTCTGCCTCACCGAAAATACGCGCACACGCGAGCTATCTGCTGAGCAAACGGTCTCGACTAACTTTTTGCTCAGCAGATAGCTGTAGTGTGCGACAGGCTTAAGCGACACCACAGTGGCTGGCTATAATAGTCCATTTCATCTTGGACGCGGATATTCTTGTGTCCTCCCCAGCCCAGGCTTGGCATTGGCACAACTTTTTCTCAGTTCGGGAAAGTTCCGATATTGGAAACGATTCCAAATTCGGCAACGTTTCTTTTTTTGGAAGTGGTTTTTGATTCCGATATCGGTAATGTTTCTCACTTAATTTGGAAGCCCAGCGATTCTGGCACAACCAACCCTTTTGATGATGATAACTGATGATTATAGATGATTGCAGCCAACTTACGCTAGCAATTCAGATTGTACGCCGTAGAATACAAGTTCACAGGTGCTACCATCTGTTAATGAAAAAATACACATCCCGATTTTTTGATTCTCATGTCCCGATGTACATGTACCGTGCAAGTATGCTAGGCCTACACTGATTCCGATATCGGAATCGAAAACCGCTTCCGAAAAAAAAAACGTTGCCAATACATGTATTGGAATCGCTGGGCTTCCAAAGTCAGAAACGTTTCCAATATTGGAACTATCCCGAACTGTTCTTGTGCCTTCATGGATGATCGCATATCCCCTACTCATCCCGTGAAGAGAGGAGGAGAGTCCACTCAGGAACAGCTAACATCTCTTACAAAGATCCAAGAACTAGCACCTTCTTCCGGAACATGTTATGGACTGACGTTTTCAACACACTTTTGCCACAAGCCGACTCATCATTACCAGTATCGCCACAGTATCAGAAGAATTACCATGGCAACGCAGCCAAATAGAATTTTCGATCCCATCTTTGTGGAGTTTTAGGCAATATTGTGATGAGTGACATTTGGAGACGAATATGATTATTATGTACGGGGATCAGAGCTGGCTGGTCCTGGTGAAATCAACCCATAGCAGTGTGCTCCACGGGTTTTGGTCTAAGAGAGGCGGCGGTGGGCACGGTGCCGACGTCACCGCGTGAGGAGCCAAAGGTGCCTTCTGCCGACGTCACCGCGCGAGGAGCCAAAGGCGCCTTCTGGTGGGAGGTCTGGGAGCCCACCCCCAGCAAAATTTGGATTGTAGGAGCTCTGAGATGCATTTTTTGAGCATCAGAGATGCATAATTGAGCAATCTAAATCATAAATATTAGGGCGGACGAATTTTTAAGAGGGGCGGATTTTGCCGTCGGTATTTTTAAGAGGGGTGGGCCGCCCTTTTTTTAACTGGTGTGGAGAACACTGCCATAGCACACATTCCTGCTTCGGGTGTCGATGAGGATGAGATAATCAGATTCTAATAGCCCTTGGGTACTTGGACATAAATATTGGGATATCAGTCTCATTAGATACTCCCATTATTATGAAATTGTCCATGATCCATGTGCTCACCTTGGTGTACCAGAGAAATAAATGAAATGGTCCAGGGACCATGTGCTCACCTGTGTGACATGAGCAGGCTTTCCCAATTGCTGACTGGCAGATATATTTGAAGGCCAATCTAGCCAAAATTTGCAGTACCGGTATGCACTGAGGGAACACACATCCAACCTACTCCTATTTATGAGATACGGGTCAAAGTCGTTTTTTCAAGATGGCTTCCTGGTAGCCATATTTGAAGTATGATTGAGTCGAAATTTGGTGCACACTTGTTGAGGGTGCCTAGACATATCCTCACACCAAATCAAAACACCCCATGTCAAACAGCCACGAAATGTGCTACTAAACCGCTGTGACCTTGAAAAGTGGGTCAAATCAAAAACCCGGGATTTATGTGTTGTTGTCTCATCAGAGGAACCCACCATTAAAATTTCATGGTTCTAGCTACCAGCATTCAGGATATATGGCCAAAAGAAGGTTTTCACAAAGTGCCACCTACATGTACAGGCCATAGTGTAAAACTAGCAGCANACGACGGACGGAGCCACTAATATATGCTAATGTGGTTAACCACATAAGAAAATGTCGTTAGGTGGTCAAAATATGTCTCCTAACTACTCCAATGTGGTTTGTTAGGGAATAAGGACAATAACCACTTAAGAAATACAACCTCCTTAGAGCTCTCTGCAGTGTCGTCGTCCGAATGCAGAAGTTTTCTTAGGTGGTTAACCACCTAAGAGAAAATGACCACCTAGGAGCCCATTCAAGATGAAAATAACCTCCTAAGCCCCCATCTGCAAACACGGACGACGACGACGGACGACGGACGCTGCACCATCGTAATAGCTCACCCCAGTGAGCTAAAAACGTGAACCAACCGCCCGGTATATTCCATCTGGACATTAGGTGCATATTTCCTATGAGTCCAGTTCTATTGATTGACCCGTGACAAGTCTTTGGCTAGCTTCGCTGTTGGCCGCTACGCGGCGCGTTGGGCCCTTGCGTCAAGTTTCAAGTTTCAAAGCCAAGCAGTAGAAACGTGCCACCCCTTTTAACGACGACGACGGACAAAACGCCATAAGAAAAGCTCACCTCACAGAGGTGAGCTAAAAAGGAAAATATAGTACAAGAAGCAGAAGATTTATTCACCCTCAACATAGTTTATTTTACAACAACATCAACCACAAGAAAGGAAAAATGCATGCAATATCTTCAAAGGAGTCCATAATCCCAATCTGGATGCATGGAAGGCACCTACACCCAGAACACTAGACTCAGGAAGTCAAACCTCTCGTGAAACACTTGAAAAATTCCTTCGTGTAAAGCAAGGAAGTACACAACTTCCCCACCTAAAAAACTAAACTGAACCATTGGCAACCTGACCTTGCCATTGTTCAGCAGATACCATTTTATCCACAAAAGTCAATTCTTCAAACGGCCGACTGGCAGCCATTATATGAAGCCCACTGGGCCAAATTCAGGTGAACACAAAGTCTGGTGCAGCCTTCGCGCGACCCAATGGAATGCAGAAGTAGGCTTACCACAAACCACAGCCTGACCACAAATCTTATTCAACACACGACTCTTGAATAACCGATTGGACAGCGTGTCATCAAATTATACTCTGCTCCACTTTTACACGCAAAAACGAAAATTACACGCAGCATATCTCTCATGAGTCCTTTACTTGTGTGTAAACGGTGTAGAACGGCCGTAAAATGTATGAAATGCGAATAGACTGTAATAGTGCCCAGTCATGTGCAGCCGATCGCCGTTGGTAACGCTGGGGTAGATGGCGTAATTTAGGTAGTCGCAAGCTGTTGTCAGATTTCGTATTACTGCATTCCATTGGGTCGCGCAAAGGCTGCGCCGGACTATAGAATAGAAGGTATCTAGACACAAATCCACACCAGATCAAGCGCTGCAGTCTAGCTGCTACTGTTCTTGCAAAATGGGCCAAAGTAAATTTTTCAAGATGGCTGCCAGTCAGCCATTGATACATCCTACATTGGATATGGGTAAGCACTTAAAGAAAGGCACTCACCAGATGATGTTATTTCATCCTCGTTGTAATCACCCATATCGGATCCTGAGGGATTCGGGTCACTATAAAACGTATTCCATTTAGAACTTGACACTGCTGCTAAGACTGCTCCCTGGCAGGAAAAAAGAATCAAAGTTTTAGTCCAGGGACAATAAAAACGTACTCTATGACAGAAAAAGAGATAGGCCTTTTTATTTTGAAACATCACTTTGTTTGAAATTGACAATGACAGTTTGTCACCTCCCACAAAGAAATCAGTTTGGTGATTCAAAAATGATGACAATGGTTTTTAGTTATGGGGAGGGGGGACTCATCAAAACTTTGTGGGTGACAGTTACTCCCGGTCAACAATCAACCTTTTTTTGACAAATAACTAGAAGCCTGGCGGATTCAATACATGTAGCTTTGTTTGGGAGTAGTCGCGATGAATGGGCGATTATACATGTATATCCGCAAATAAAGACGTTATAAAACTAGATATAATGCAATCGGGGCGATTGCAAGTATGCCCCCGCTCTGGTGCATGCGCTGTGTTCAGATGTTATATAGGTATATACTGGTAGGTATATATACATGTACATGTATAACTGTTAGTTTACAGTTCGGAATGGAAAATCCAAGATGTCTTCCTGGCGGCCATATTGAATATTGGGTAGCAACCAAAATCGATAGGGAACCTCCCCTGATCCACCCCATTACACCATACAAATATGAAATAAATCGGGCAACCCGTTCTTGAGTTACAGTACGGAAGGCTAAAACCAAGATGTCTTCCTGGCGGCCATATTGAATATCGGGTCACAACCAAAATCGACAGGGAACCTCCCCTGATCACCCCATTACACCATACAAATATGAGATAAATCGGGTGACCCAGTCTTGAGTTATGCAGGCGCGGATCCAGAGGGGGGTTTTGGGGGTCGTGACCCCCCTCTGCTCGCCACCACCAATTGTTTTTTTCTTAAATAATTTGCGACAATCAGCAAAAAACGCAAGAATAAAGCTTCTGCTTTGATAGTGAGATGCCAGGAAATTGCGTCTACGGCCTTCTAGATTTCAAAATTTTCTGGGGGAGGCCCCCAGACCCCCAGTCGGCGCGGGTATCTTCGGTGCCCGCCTGCAACGACGCCCTCGGCGGCCCTGACCCCCCTCTGCCAAAAATCCTGGATCCGCGCCTGTTATGGTACGGAATGCTAAAACCAAGACGTCCTCCTGGTGGCCATATTGAATATCGGGTCACAACCAAAATTGATAGGGAACTCCCCCGATCCACCCCATTACACCATGCAAAGACGAGATAAATCGGACAACCGGTTCTAAGTTATAGTCCGATGGCCAAGAGGCAGCCCGATTGGAAGTTGGATTGCGTATTCCATGAAACATGCGACTCAGTGAAAAAAATTTGGACCTTGACCTTTGACCTTGACAAGTACGTCAAATCAGAGGCTCTAGGACAATTCGTCCCCAGACAACTTGTCCCTGGACAACTCATCCCATACGACAATTCGTCCCCATGGACAATTCGTCCCCATGGACAATTCGTCCCAAGACAATTTGTCCCTGGAGAATTCGTCCATAGGACAATTCGTCCCTGCTGAATTGCATTTTAAAGGTTGCTTCACAGCCGGGACTTTGTTGTAGCCGGGACTGGCCATTGTCTTGGGTCTGACAGACAAGGACAGATACACCGGAGTGAATATATAACATATCAAGAGACCTCTCCATCATCCCTGAAATGTCTACCCAGGGCAGTTTCAATGTCATCTTATTTTAATTCCTTGAGCAAGAAACCTCAAGACTCAACACTTACCTATTGATTTCATGCGTGATGTTGTTCATGATGTTTTCATGTTGGGCAATGAAGTTGGCATTTCAACTTTTATGCGTTTTCAGTCATTGTCATATTTGTTGGCATTGTTCAGACATGTTAGAAACAAGTACAGATTTAAAGCAAATTATATCAAGCGCCATTTTGAGAAAAAGGCAAAAGAAGGATTTTAGTTTAAAGGACCACAGTATTGCTTCCCAATCCTGCGTTACACCTACCCGTGTTAAGGGAGACCTCTATTGACGACTTGGTAAACTACGCATGCTACTACGTGCATTGTAGTGTAATCATACATTCTCCAACACTGGGGCGAAACGCTTAACTACAGTATTGGAGAACGGGTACAGTGGCGCCGGCTGTCGACAGAAAGTGGCAATACTGTGGTGCTTTAATGGGAAATGCATTAGACAGCCAAACTTCGGAGGCGTATTCTGCAAAATCTGCTGCTTCGAAATCAATGTGAATAGTATAGTCCGGTCAATAAGCTCAAAATTGTGACCCGACCAGGACATAGCGGACAAAAGCGCCATTTTTTGCCCAAATGTTCCTTCAATATGGTACTTCAATTCTTGAAGGGGCGCCCAAGTCAGATCACCATGGTAACGTCAAAATCGGTGTTGAAGTTTTGGACACTGACTTTATCATTGGACCCTAGAACTGGGCTTTGTACAGGAAAATGGGACCCGATGTACAGCTAACTTTTGAACGGTTGGATTTACACCCCATAAATGTATTATCAACAGATAGAAACATGGTGCCTCAGAAGCAGATAAGCATGTTCTTAATTGTTTTCAGTAGTTATGTAATAAGAAATTATGTTTTTTATGCAAATTAACACAAAATGGGTCAAAATATAGAAAAACGTCGTTTGCAATTACCTAATCAGTTAAAAAATTACTAAAAGCATGCTTATATGATTATAAGACACCATGTTTCAATCTGTTGATAATACATTTATGGGGTGTAAATCCAAGCGTTCAAAAGTTAGCTGTACATCGCGTCCCATTTTCCTGTACAAAGCCCATTTCTAGGGTGCAATGATAAAGTCAGTGTCTAAAACTTCAACACCGATTTTGACGTTACCATGGTGATCTGACTTGGGCGCCCCTTCTAGAATTGAAGTACCATATTAAAGGAACATTTGGGGAAAAAATGGCGCTTTTGTCCAGTTTGCTCCGATTTTTCTCGTTATTGACTCTACTAGTACAAAATGTACATTTTGACCGACTGAATTTGAAAATGTCATTAATCCATTTTAAAAAATTTTGAATGTAACCTCGTCCCCAGGTGCACGTTTGCATATTTGCACAGGTTTTGCATATGACTGGACCACGGCTTTGCCTGGAGGCTAGATTCACTTGCTATGAGAGGGCCGCTCAAAAATCAAAACAAACCCCTTGAGCGATTTGCTTTAAGATGAATTATGAAGCGAAGACATTATCTTAGCTTTTACATTCTTTTTGATTACAAAGCTAATTTATTAATCAAGCTCTTCCCCTTTTCACTTTTTCCTAAATCTAACCAATCCATTCTGGATGGATTGAAACCAAAAGATGTACCCCAAGACTAAAGAGTCCTGACTTCAGACTCCCCCCTCCAAAAAAAACTACCCACCCCTGATTTTGGATGGATTGGAACAAAAAGGACGTACACAAAAACACTAAAGAATGACGAGTCCTGGCTTATTGAAACAAATTTATTCAATTGAGCAGGGATGAATTGTCCTAGGGATGAATTGTCCTAAGGGCGAATTGTCCCGGGACGAATTGTCTGGGGGCTAATTGCTCTTGGGGATGAATTGTCTGGGACGAACTGTCCATGGGGACGAATTGTCTGGGGACGAATTGCCCTAGGGGACGAATTGTGCAGGGACGAAATGTCTTACGGGACGAATTATCTGGGGACCAACTGTCTGCGGACCAATTGTCCGGGGATGAATTGTCGTCAAACCCAAATCAGAAACATTCATGTGATGAAATCTCATTAACCCTTTCGCTACTGCCCCCTTTTTCACCAGCAGACCGAGCCGAAAAATGAGTGTCGAAAAAGGGGTTGCCAGGGGTTTTCAAAGAGCTGCTGTGACCTGACTTGTTCATCGATTTTGAAGCGGTAACTTTTATTAGGTTGGCAACTGCTTCTACTTCATGTAGGCCGCTACCTCGTCGTCAACCGACTCATTTCTAACGCAAATACCGCTCAATTCCACTGATTTTGGGGCCTTTTTCACCATCACCCCTTTGGGAGTGGGTGAAGGTCACCAACGTGGTCATATTCCCACTCTGAGTCAATGTTCTCACAGCCTAAGTCACTAATTTCAACTTCGGAAACAAACTCACGGCCGTCGCCTTCTTGGTCATTCAACACAACAGCGCCAACATTCAGAAGATTGAAGAGCCCTCTGGCCTAGATTCATCGAACCAGCACAGGCCAGACTAGTCACCAAACCTCCGACCCTGGTGTTTATTCAAGCCAGTACACGCTGTAGATTAGTCTCAATGATGAATGATAGATGGCGAGACAATAGTTCTAACATTGTAGCCGTTTGAAAATTTCACCTGAGTGCCACCTAGAGGTGTTATCGGCTTTTGAGCCCCAAAAGTGCCAGTGTGAGGAAGACCGGGACGTCGGATACACACTGGGGCCGAGTGTACCAAATACAGGCAAGAACATGCGACCAACTGCGCTAGAATACCGTCAGGAGTAGAGATAGTTTTTGCCATAACGTATCTGCACACAAAGTTTCAAGTTTTTAAGTTAGAAAACATGCCACCCCTTTCCCAACGGCAACCACGATCAATTTCCCACACAAAAGGCATCCATTGTATTAAGGACCGTGTTTCGGTGTGCTGCCCTCTAGCGTAGCTAGGATGCCCATAGGACTGACCATGGTACAACCCTTACAATATACTAATACATGTTCGAAAAAAAGAGATGGCCCACCTACTCCACCTACCTCTCTGCCGCTGTGCATGTGTTTTAATCATTTGCAATCAAAGCAATAAAAACATCCTATGAAATAGGATACAGCAGAACAGCCAGCATCAATTTTATGGCACAAGCTGCAAGGCGACCTTCAAAACCACAGTGTGAGTTAATCCACTCATTAAACCTGTTGAATGTGTGCCCGTGCTTCAGACAGAACATATAATCCATAAATACGATTTGACGGTATCAGTTGGGATCTCAGCTTGGACTGATAACCATGGGCCTATTATCAATAAAATCCAAATGAAATGGTGCATAACATTTATGACGGTCCACAATGACAAACCAGTGTATATTCGGCATGGAGTCGAGTATCCATGTAGAACTTGTTGCCATGGTTACGAGTGGATCTAACTAAAGAGTGCTTCTCAAGCAACTGATTCTCACCTTCAGTTTCCGCCGAGCATTGAATTTCTTCATTTCTTCCACAGTTTCATGAAGATGTAATTTGGCAACCCGGCTCTTCTCCTGGAGAATAAACAAAATATGAT
>NMRB01000965.1:126640-140350 GCA_002633025.1 Notospermus geniculatus | reverse complement strand
AATTTCTATTCTAAAATACCTCAAACTAAACATAGTATACATAGGTTCAGTGCAGTTTGGTTACAATAAATAGGCCTAAGATATCAGGGAGGACGCTCCGTCGATGACGCGACATCAGTGAATCACGCACTGTGTGTACAAACCTGTACATCGTGCCTACATCGTGTACATCTGTGTGCAGCGCTAGCAGCAAGCTGCAGGAGTCGAAATGAGGCCGCAGGGCGCTTTCTTCCAACGGATTATCCGCAGGAAATGTACCTGATGGTACAAAACCTCGTTGGGATAGGTCACTGAGTATCCACCTGGCCGACATTCGCTGCACTACCTCGCTGAATGCTCGAAGCGAGAAATGTTGGACGCACGCCATTGTGCAAACACTGAGCGGGTCTTGGTTGTGTAACCCAGACCCGCTGCATTCAGAATGAGGCTAATGCATTATCCATTTGAAACATACGCACGAGATACAAAGGTATTTTAGAATTAATGTTTACCCCTTCTGACCTGTCATAGCCGACTTTCGCAGGATGTCTATTGTCTGAAGAGAAATGACACAAGTATGTTACAAGATGGCCACTATAGACAGTCATATGCATTTGCAATAAAATCGGGCCAGAATTCGGGTGGCATGTAGAATTCTACATGCCAACCGAATTCTGGCCTGATTTTATTGCAAATCGCATATGACTGTCTGGCCATCTTGTAGGCACCTAGATACACAACAAGACAACGTTCACCCTGGGTCAAAATAATGAAAAATAAAGAGAAATGGGACATGTTTATATTTTCTTTCAACTTTGACCTCTGCAACCTTGAAAAGTAGGTCAAATCAATAACTCAAGTATATGGTTTTAGCCCTGAAGCAACCAAATCAAGAACCAAATTTCACTGAATTTTCGTCTCTGACTGAGTAACTATGACCTAGGGGTACATGTGCCAAGTTTCAACGCACTAGCTAAAGCCATTTAAATACAAAGCATGCCAACAGAAGACGCATCATGGATCCAAATCGTAAAAACCTCGATTACCCAGGATGCTTCTTTCATTCATGCAATGACACTGAAGTTGGGCGGTCAAGGTCACGTTTAAAATAGAGCTGGATATTAAAGTCGTCGATATTTTTTTGCAGAAAACTAGCTAGTGACCTGGATGTGGAACCAAGTACTTTTGAAGATGATCTTTCAACTATTGCTATCTAGGTCAAGGTCAAGCTTAAACAGTCCCCATACGGAAACATCTTCATGACAATAACAGTCTAGAAGTGTAGCTGGCATTATGGAACCAAAGCTGTGTTCAATTCACTGTTCTCAACAGCACCCGAACAGTACACTCCTCTCGCAGTGTTTTGTTTCGCTCCGTACCTAAGCTTCACAAACCACTGCTTCGAAATGGCCGGTATTCTGCCGATTTACCGCCAGATGGCACCACTACGGTCCAACCAATCAGCGCCCGCCATCAGGCTGCAACTAAGCAAAATCCTAAAACACTTTCTCCAGCGCGGCAGCGGGAACAGTAGTGGTGCCATCTGGTGGTAAATCGGCAGAATACCGGCCATTCGAAGCAGTGGTTTGTGAAGCGTAGGTACGGAGCGAAACAAAACACTGCGAGAGGAGTGTACCGAACAGGCCAAGAACAAGGAACGCATCCTTGAGTCTTGAATACATAAGTGCCTGTTACGACGCTTTCACTTCGGCGTCAATACGGTGGCCTAAAAACGCCAATTTTTCAAGAATACTTCAAAATTATTCAGTTTAGAATACGGATATGTCATTCATGTCATTTCTGCTTGATCCTAAACCTCGAATAATTCACTATAATCTGACGAAAAATCTATACAAAATTGTCGCCGGTGTCCGCCATCTTTGTTCTCAAATGTTCCCGTTCGCACCACCGACCGTGGTGGTGTGAGATACGGGAACAGGAACACGTTCCCGAACAGGTTCTTGGCTGTTCGAATCATTCCAGAACACCGTTCTCTGCACCAGACAATAAGAACAGGAGTCGAATACAGGCCATCATGATGCATTTTATGCGATTCTTTCGATTATGCAATGACCTTTAATGTCAGTTACGAGAATTGGTTCATATATTCACAATTATCTGGCAGCTACAACCCTGTTACACATTACACTTGCATCCACAGCACACATCGGAAACCACTGACATCGCTCCGATGTCGCTATCATTTTTAAGCCTAGTGGAATTTGCCGGGGGCCCATCTGCTGACTGGGCCTACAGCCAGGGGCTGTCAGGCAAGGGCATTCGTGATCAACGCTGTTGATCTGCAGAACATATTCCTAAGATTCTTTACGGTTCCTTGTTTTCAAGGATTCATTAAAATCTATAAATGGCAACCTAGTAAAGAGTGAAAAACCTAATTCACCACATCTTGTTCCATCTAGAACGTTTTCGGTGCTCGAAATTCCTATTTTCAGTCAGTAAGTTCTAGTAGCGATTCCAGATTTGAAATAATTTTGAGAATCTTGCAATCTAGGTATACAGTACAGGCCACAAGTGATATACCAATGGCCTCGCGTAACTTGCGAGCTAATGAGGAACCTGCATAACAAGCTTTGCCAATAGGGGGCCCTGCAGGCAAGTGGACCATGGTTGCAATGAGAAATCCTTTTGCCAAGTCAATGATTATTGAATATTTCATCCCTGAATTACTCTGCACGAGAAAATAGCACCAGAAATGTTATTTTACTGGTCCTTGATTCTATTTTGATGAGTTCTATGAAGAAAATCAACAAAATTTAATTTTTAATTGAAAATGCATTGGATATTGGACCTTTTGTACTGGTGCTGCCATCTGGATTTTTAGTTCTGCCGGTTCCTCATTGCGCCAATGTTTCTCGTAAGTTATGCTTAGGTCACTTATTGGTTGCGTGTGTATTGCCTAAGTCTCTCGGATGACATNCATCCCACCTTTCAGTAGAAAACATCAAAATGACCGAAATGACAGAAATGATTTTTTGCACAATTAACTACGATTTTTTACCCCCAAAAGGACCACAGCACACCCCTCCCCACCCTCTGTGTCACAAAAACCACAAATTTTCATGGTCCAAAGCGAGAGAAAGTGAAAGAAACCAGTGAAATGCATAGGAATAACATTAGCGATTGGTGAGACATCTGATGGTCATCTACTGAACTAAAGTTGAAAACCATCGATAGGCGTTTTTTTGCAGTGAAAGAGTTAATGGTCGTTTGGGCAATGAGTTGCAGAGACCACAATGAACAAGTAAAAAAATACCACGAGTTTGACCGTGGACTTGCCATAAAATTGTGGTACACATCCAGTCAACTTGTTCACAGAACCCATTTTTCTGCAGCTGTGCAACCGGAATTGGGTTAGAAAATTTGACAGTGTGGAGTGAGCTTATTTGTTTACCCTGGTGAAAATAACTTAAATTTTACTATGATGGGGAAAAATATTCCAATTTTTTAAAGAGTAACAGATAACAGATAACAGGTAACAGGTAAACAGGTAACACATAAATTTAAAATATTATTGACAAGTCTCATTCAGTGCAAAGAAAACAACATTTTTTGTGAGACAGACAGAGAATGGTATAAAAGAATGATATTTACCACATCCTGAGGAGTTGAAAAAGGCAAAGGAAGATAGCATTAGGGAATGTTGTAATAAAATATCTAACAATCAAAGAATAATGTTATTTTTTATTAGGCAGTAAGAATTGAAGACAAACAATTCTTTCTCCAAATATGATATGTAGATCATTGATGAGCTCCTTCAGAACATTCCCTTGATATGCAGGGTGGCCCAAAAAAACGCAACCACGTACTTCTACAAAACTTGCACCTGTGTCATTGGTAGGTATGGATGGGGAATTTTCTTACGAGCAAAATGAGACCAAGATTGCCTGATCTGCTTCAGTAGTTTTGATTCTAGAACCATTTTTGTGAAGCAAAGTCAGACCCAGTTGATGATACCTAGGGATTAAAACTGTGACGTTGTTTTGAATGGCAAATTACATGAAGTCAGGTAAAAGGGTTCTAAGTGCTATGTAATAATGAATGGTGCAAGTAAAAGTGTGTAGATTACCAGTACGGCGTGCAGTTATGGCCCGGCCTCACTGTCTTTGTGTATCATCACAATCAGTGCGAGGAATTGATTGACTTTTTAGTCATGCATTGGGACGTGCTGACTTTGCCTCACAAAAATGGCTCTAGAACCAAAACTACAGAACCGAAAATTTGATGCCATTAGATAAAGCTAACCTCAGAATATAGATTTACAAAATTCTGGAACTCGTTGGCTTAACTGGGCAGAAATATTGCATATTTTTCAAAGTATCAAAATCTTGATATTTGGAAAAACATGCTTAACTTCTAACCAAATTCGACCAAACGTTCCAAATCTTCATACTTCTTGGTTTTTAGGTGAGCTCTGTCTACTGGTATCAAAATTTTGTGAAAAATTGAACAATCTCAAATTATCGAAATTTTGATAATCTCAAATATCTCGGTAATCACTCAACAGATTTTGATGAAACAAAGTCCATGATCCTTAGAAGGTTCCACACTATCAAAACTGCAACATGTCACAAAAAAATTACAAAATAAAAATATTGACTTTTAGGATTTTTTCTGATGAGCTATTACATACCGGTAGTTGCGATATTTCCAAATGTCCAAAAATTTTATGCAGAAATATGACCAACAAGATGTACTTTCATATGGAACAAACCGTGTTAAAACTGGCCCAGTAGTATATGAAATATTCAAAATATCAGTTGTAGATAAACTAATGTCCATGACAGTACATGCATGTTTGCTAAAGCGGCCCATACACGATCAATATTATTGCACAATATGAGGATCACAATGGGCAATATTATTGCCAATCTTTCTTCTACCCATCATGCGAAAAGCACACGACCACCCACTTGGGCCCCATATTGTGCAATAATATTGCGCCGTGTATGGGTGGCTTAAGTTAGGAGTCAATAACTGCAATGGTTTAGAAATGTACCCATGTTGAACATACATGTAACTGTAGCCTAAAGGTAGGACAAACTGATACGGTATAAGCTCATCCAGATGAACTAAAAGTTCACAGGAAATAAGGATCAGAAAGATTTTGGGACAAGAACGGGCCAAATCTAGATAGTGGCTCTCAGAAAATCTGAATACCCACAGCTGCAGTTTCCCTGATTGCCAAGTGCTTTTCATGGGAATGAGGTACCGGCAAACCTAATCTGTGACGCGGCACTGAGCTGCGTCATTGAAAGTGAGGCTAATGTTGTTTTCCAATTAATTCTGAATAGCACACCCTGTTTCTAGGCCAAAAATAACTAAAACAGTGCACTCAATTTCAAATTCTACTTTTCTATCATTAAGTACAGAACTGCGAAAATATATCCTATTGCTTTCGAGCAAAAATCTCTGCGGGAACATGATGAATTAAATCAGTAAAGTTGACCATTTTGGGGTAAACAACAGGCCAATGATTGACGTCATGGGTTGTGAGTGACAATGTCAGAATGACGTACGACGCCTGATGACGTTCAACACTGGGGAACCCGCATGACTGCAGATGGCGCAGTCAGTATAAGACCCGAATGACTACTGACATCACTTTTTTCGCTGTTGACGTCACGTCGTCAAAGCATGTGTACATTTTTCTACACAATTTTCCGTGGAAATTTTTCCAAAAGACGTTGTCAGTATTGGCATCCTGTGACATTTCTGACGAAACAAAGCAGTGATATATGGAGAACTTTGAACATGAAACAAGACAGTGTAATTTAATCAAAATTGAACCAAAGAGAGTGGTTATTTTGGGGCAAGAAGTAAATGGAAATACTGTTAGAAAATAGGACTTCCGGGTCTTACACTGACAGCGCCACGTCGTGGCGTAGTTCTGCGGGTTCCTCATTGCAAGGCATGCGCACTTGCACTTTAACCTGATTGATGATCAGCGCCTCCTTTTGTGTTGCCGGTACCCCACTTTGTTCATTAGTTGCTTTCAACAAGTTGGAAATGGAAATGGACTTTTACAGGGAAATTGGAATGAACATGGACACACAGAAACGGCACGGTAAGGGTAGGAAAACCACTGTTGTGGATTCTAGCCTTAGTGTTCAACTGAAAAAAACAGTCAAAGTTTGAGCAGACATCACTTTTTGGTTAGTAAAAGGAAATTCAATCATGCACTGTACAAGTCTACACTACCTCCATATGCCATTCCGTGAAAGTTCTCTTAAAAATTATAAACATTGGATTCAAGAGTTATGAAGCGGCCCAAAGCGGGTGGTAAACCCCAGTAGTGGCATGAAAAATATGCGGATCCGTCACACTTCTTGTCTCCACACACGATAACTTGAGAACCGTTTGAGATTTTCCAAATAAGAAGTCCTGCAGTCCCAGGTGTAAATGTTTCCCTCTGGTTACATTCTTGGCCTGTTCCTACGAGGCCAAAGAAGTCTCTTCATGCACAACCAACCACTGCTACATGTATGATTGGAAGTCAACTTTTGCAGACGACACTAAGTTCGCAAAGTGAAAACGACATTTGTCACCATCGAATAAACAATCTTGAAATCTGACATAGTTTGCACACAATAGCCCCTTATCCACTAGCACAATTTATCCGTGCTCGACCCGGGCCGAGAACGGCACAGCAGACAAGTCGTAAGTGGAAATGGGTCCAGCGTGCTCGGCACCATGCTAAATCTAAGTGGGTCGGGCCCCTCGAGACGAGGTGGGTTCGGCCCGGGTCGAGCACGGCACGGTTGGGAAAACGTGTAGTGGAAACGGTCAGCGGCCAGACCCGGCACGACTCACTTACTTGAGAGGAAATGCGCATGCCCGATAATGACCTTGACCTTGACACTCATCTCATCAATGCCGCGACCGACACGCTTTTTATAATGGGTCATATGAATAAAGACATAGCAAGTGCTTTTACTTTAGATTTGTACAGCTGCATGCCAACTGCATTTATATTGCAGAATTCAAGTAAAAGTGCATTTTATTCTTTATTCATATGACCAGTTGTCTTTGTTTCTTTGGTTATTTACGAATCATGTCATCTGGGACGTCTCCGACCCAGTTTACGATTAATCTTTCGGAAATACATATAAGTGACATAGTTTTATCAAATCCGACAAGTTCACAGGCGTCGCCACAGAGAGAAGAGTTGACTCACTCTGCTTTGGCCCCGATCGACTAGTGCTAGTGGAAACGGTACCGAAACCGTGCTCGGCACGGATCCAGGTCCGGGTCGAACACGGCACACTTTAAGCGGGCCAAGCAGGCCCTAAGTGGAAAAGGGGCTTATAAAAGGATGGGGACCAAGCCCAATGGCAAGGATGGCGGGTATTCAGCATTTCTGCGGTTTGGGGCACATTTTCACTGGGTAACAGAAATAGCTGCCTTCCGTTCATCAATCAGCCAGCAGTGTTGATCCTTGCATTTTGCGGCCAACCATACCAGCAGTTGGCACCCATTATGCACTGAGGGCTAGTGTACCCATACCAAAAACTTGAGGTGCTTCCATCTATACAAAAACAGTGAAGTGAGACTTTCTAAACTACGTGTGCCTGTGAACAGCAAAAGCCTTCCGTGTTTCCGCATGTCAATCAAAAAGATATTGCAGATCACAAGTGACATCCCTACAGATTCGCGCAAGTTATTATTACGCTTGCATCTTGACGCAAAGGACCCGGAACGCCGCGCAGCGGCCAGATAGCGAAGCTGCTGACGTCACAGGCGGTCCGACTCTGAATTTCTCCTCATGTAAGAAATTCGGCTTCTGGCAAACAGCGTGCCAAAAACACACAATACGGCATTGTTAAGCGCTCAAACTTCGCATGAAAGTTAAGGAGGACTGGAAATGATGTATCGATGGCGCAATTAGTCACTTCGCTCAGCAGTTTGTTTGCATCTTGGTTGCGTGAAACTCACTGTGTAAGTCGCATGTAAGTTTCGTGTAACTTACACGAATTATACGCATGTAATACTGCATTGTGTAATATACATGTGCGTAAGTTACACGAAACTTACGAGCAAGTTACATGCACGTTACGCAGTATGTAATACAAGAGTTACGTGAAACATAGCTCGTAGGTTGCGCGTAAGTTACGCGAATTTAGGGATGTCAATTGTGATCTCTTCTGAAGAACCAGAGAGGACATACAGAAACAGTTTCAAGATCTTCCCTCTTAATTGGTGCCATCAGGCTGACTTAGTAGCTGGTGTCCATTTCAAGAGAGCATGTCTTCAAAACTGTACCACATATAACACAACATTGAATCCAAATGAAATTTTTCTACCAAA
Source organism: Notospermus geniculatus (assembly GCA_002633025.1). Classification (NCBI taxonomy): domain Eukaryota; kingdom Metazoa; phylum Nemertea; class Pilidiophora; order Heteronemertea; family Lineidae; genus Notospermus; species Notospermus geniculatus. Next base: position 132,046 of record NMRB01000965.1, on the reverse strand, counting down.
TCTGTCAGTGAGCAAGTGTAAGTTGGTCTACCAATAGGGCCGTATACACCAACGCAGATTAACCCTAACTTCAACTTAAAGCTGACGTGACCAATCAAAAATCCCCCTGGCGTCATGGGGTATCATGTTCTGAGCCTTCGTTTGACGTGTCTGCAGGGCGTTTGCAATTCTCTTGGTCGTCGCATGGGGGCTTTTTGTTCGGTCAGGTCAGCTTTAAGTCGAACAGGGAAATGGAAGTACAACAGAAACTGTGTGGGTTAAGCCGAGTCAGGGTAAAACTCCGTTGATGCATATGGGCCTAGATTTCGTGCAAAAATGTGAGCGAGCAATTCAATGATGAAGCAGTACATCTGAACATGAATTACATGTATCATTTGACATGTTTGACACATGGTACTGGTTGTGTTTTGCATCTGCACTTTTCTCACAGTATAAAAATGGCAATGTTTGAGCCAGCTTGTCCTCATCCCATGCTCGGGTATATCAGGGAGTAATAAGTAGGCGCTATCCATTTGACAAGGAAAAATTTGATATCTTCATTTTGGCCCCCTAGTGGCAAAGTCAAGAATCAGATTGCACCGAAATTTCGTTTGCAAGTCACTACAACCTGGAGGTACGTACATACAAAGTTTCAACGCGATAGCTCAAGCCATTCTCAAAATACAGGCCTTTCATTTTTTTCACAAAATGCCACCTACTGGCCAAAATAGGAATCGCATTGCACCCAAAATTTGACTTGACCTAGATTTTGTGGTCATACACACCCATATGCAAGATGAAAATGATTCGTCAAAAACTGAAGGTGCTGAAGGTCCATCTGACAAGGGAAAAGTTTACGGACACACGCACACACGACAGACCACCACTAAAGGTGCCAAGCACAGCATAAGACTTTTTGGCCTATGGGTCAAGCGGGCTAAATATAAAAAGATGTGACCTTGTGATCGGCAAATATTTGATAGACAGCGATGAGGGCCAAGCTGGACTCAGGAGTGCTTCACAATGCAGAGCAGTAAGCAGCAACAGCGTGCCGATATCACCAGGATATCACAAGTTATTATTACAAAGACATCATCCTCAATGACCTTTCAAAGACAAAATGAGGGCAAGTGCACAACCCAGTGATGTGGTACGACAAAATCAACAGCTAACCACATCAAACCTACATAAAATTTAACTCCGATCTTCATCATTGAGTACGAAGGAGGATTCTGGAAAAAATTACAACGTTTTGGACAGATTTAGCATAGACAAATTCAATCACTGACGCTGAAATCTCAAATAAACTAAAGAGAAATGAACTTAAATGAAACAAGCACAGCATTGAACGTCCCCCGTCGCCCCGGGTGCAAGTCCGACGGGCATGTATTTTGAAGATTCTGTTCAGTATTAATGGCACAAGCACAGTTTATGTGATTCGGATTTTTGGCCCCCTGGTGGCAAAGTGGAAAATCAGATTTGGTCGATTCTTTGACGCGACACACCGTTGGCCCATGATACATCCCTCTACCAAATATCAACCCAAACTTTTCAGTTGTTCTGAAGTTACAGAGCGGAAGGGAACTTTTGTGGATTTTACAAAGTGCCCCCCTACAGGGCTGAATGAAATGGTCCATGGACCATGTGCTCACTGGGTTGGACATAATAGTCTAATGACAGAGGGAGGTACATATCAGTTATGAGCAATCTGGGTCAAGTCATTCCCAGAAAAGACTGAAGATTTTTGGGTTATGCCACCTGGCGGCCATATTGGATGTCCGATCGGGCCGAAACTTCACATGGACATAAAGGTCATCTGCAGGGGGCCACATAGCAAATTGGAGCGCTTTGGGTTAAGGCGTTCCTGAGTTACAGCACTTTGATGATTTTTGGGTTACGCCACCTGGTGGCCATGTTTGAAGTCAAATCAGGCCGAAATTTGACATGCATGTAAAGGTCATCTAGATGGAGGTAAATATCAAATTTGAGCACTCTGCGTCAAGCCGTTCCTGAGTAATAGCACTTACTTGATTTTCAGGTTACGCCACCTGGCGGCCATATTGGATGTCCAATCGGGCCGAAACTTGGTATTTTTTAAGGTACCCCTCCAATGCATGTTTATGCAAGATATGAAGTTGCTCGGTGAAATAATGACAAACTGTGGCAGGTTCGTCACTTTTGTCGAACTTTGACCTCTGTGACCTTGAAAAGTAGGTCAAATCAAAAACCCGTTATATATGTTATGTATCCTTATTAGCTACACCTATGATAAAAATTTGGAGATGATCTAGTCATTAGTTCAGGAGTTATTGCACTTTTTGTGTTTTTGGTTTCCGCCACCTGGTGGCCAAACTGAGAGTCGAATCGGACCGAAACATGGTGTCGTGGGTCATCTGACCTAGGGGTATATATGTACCAAGTTTCAGATCAATAGCTCCAGCGGTTACGAAACGTGCCCTGCTAACGGACCACGACGGACGACGGACGACGACGACGGACGACGACGGACGACGGACGCTGCACCATCGTAATAGCTCACCCCAGTGAGCTAAAAATCAATTAAACTTTAAAATCCTATGATATATTATGTACCCTTGCTAGCTGAGCCTACCATAAAACTTTGATGAAATGCCGTTCAGTATTAAGGCAAAACCACAGTTTTTGTGTTTCGGCTTTTCATCCCCCTCCGAGGGCTCCGGGGGACAACTACAGAGAAATGAACTTAAATGAAAAAAGACACATTTTGACAGAGCTGAGATCAACTCAGTATCAGACCGGTAAGCCTTCTTGGAGTTGTAAGCAGTGATGCTGCTAAGACTAGAGGTCTGGCAGCCTCGGAGCTTTGCTGGGGGTGAGTGAATTATGGTCGGAGAAATCGGCGTAAACAATATTGCAGGTTGCAGTACAGTATAAATTTTCTACTAGGCCGAGTATGAATGAACAATGCACAAGATCGAGGTGAGAAATTATGAAAGTATGAAAATACTGGTGTTACAGTACAGATGCCCTCAGCTGACAATGTTGATTTTAGGTGCAACGGAGTTGTAGGCACATGCCCATACCTCTAAGTACTGCACAGTGGTGGCAATGTACACTGGCCATATGGTGGGCTGGAAATTTTTGAAAATCTCCGTCAGTTCTCAAGTTCTGAGTATGCTGAATATGAAAAGGAACTGTCCTCTACTGATCAGCAAGCCAATGCGGAAGAAATGTTTTGAAAATCTCGATCGGTTCTCATGTTATCATGGAGACAAGGTTTCTGTTTTTGCTCTGCACCCCCTAGTGGCAAGGTCGTAAAACCACTTCATGCTGAATATCAAAGGAGCGGTCCATTACTGATCATCAACCAAATACATACTTCTTTGGTTGAATTCACATGTATGTCAATCAATAGGGAACCCGATCACGCGAGAATATACGCGTGGGTTTGAACTGATAGTACACCGACGCCACCTATTATTCATGACGATTCAAGGTGTGATTGGCCGTGCTTGGTGAACCGCATCTCTCGAACAATGAGCCTCTGTAGGTGTCACGTCTGCTCTATCAGTCTCATGTGACCAATTGGCGTCCCCATTCTCAAATTATTGTGGACACGAGTATTCTGTTTCTGCTTTGTGCCCACAAAATGGCAAGGCGGAAAATTACATCAGACTGAATGTTGAAAGGAACTATACTCTGCTGACAACAGGGTTCTGCCCAGGACTGAACGAATGCCGGCCAGAACTGGGGGCCCTCCCCCAGAAAAATTTGAAATCTAGAATTGCTGAAATGCAATTTCCTGGCACCTGCGAGTTGAAATAATGAGCTCATTTGGCGTCAAAATGACCCCGATCCACTCTACTGCAACTTAGGCAGCCCACCGTTGTCGTTGGTCAGAACTGTGTCAGGAAGCACATTTGGTGAATTAGGAACAGAAAGGAAATTTTGAAGTGTGTGTGGCGGGCATCACTCGTGGCACACTTCATTAGTTCTGATGGTCGGAAAATACTCTTTTTAGGCTAAGTGCCGGTCGGCATTTCTGCATCCTGGACGGGGCCGTCCGGCGCTGACCAGCAGCAGCAGAACCCTGTGACAAGCAATGCAATGCATAAATTTTTTTCTGAAAATCCCAACTTCCACTCAAATTCTTGTGGAGACTAGCTTTATATTTCCTACTTGCCAGGGGTAAATCACTTTACACTGAATATTGAAAGGAATTCTTGTCCTCTACTGACCAACAATGGCAAGGGTTGTCAAGTTGCTGTGTGGAGCTTTTAGTTTTTTGCTGACCAACAATGGCAATGGTTGTCAAGTTGCTGTGGGGAGCTTTTAGTTTTTTGCTGACCAACAATGGCAATGGTTGTCAAGTTGCTCTGGAGAGCTTTTAGTTTTTTGCTGACCAACAATGGCAATGGTTGTCAAGTTGCTCTGGAGAGCTTTTAGTTTTTTGCTGACCAACAATGGCAATGGTTGTCAAGTTGCTCTTTTGGAGAGCTTTTAGTTTTTTGCTTTGTACCCCCTGATGATGAGGTGTTGAATTAAAACAAGATCAACGCAGAGCATGACATATGCCTCTGACCAGTATCTTGTTTGTGGGCATGGCTCAGATGGTACAATTGGGAGACGCGGTCATTAAAAGAAACCTTCCCCTCATAAAGACAAACACTCACAACACTAACTTCAAGATGGCCACCTGTGCAACCATCTTGGATGTGCTGTGGTAGGCCTACTGGTAATTAAAAGGTAAGTTCCCTTCACAGAGACCAAAAATCATCAAAATTTTCAGGGCAATCGCTCAAAGAATTCTCAAGATATTTGACAGAAATCAAATTCAAGATGGCCGCCATAGCCACCATCGTGGATGGGCTGCAGTGCTGGTCATTGAAAGCAACCTTCCCCTCATAGAGACAAAGCCTCACAACAATTTCAGGTTGATCACTCAAAGTGTTCTCAAGTGAATTGAAGGAAACCGAATTCAAGATGGCTGCCACCTTGAATGAGCGGCAGTGCCAACCATTAAAAGGAATCTTGCGGTCATAGAGAAAAACCCTCACAAAAAATTTCAGGTTCATCACTCAAAGCGTGCTGAAGTTAATTGACGGAAACCGAATTCAAGATGGCCACCCCAGTCACCATCTTGGACGAGTGGCAGTGCTGGTCATCGAAAGGAACCTTCCTCTCATAAAGACAAGCCCTCATAGAGACAAATCCTCACAAAAAATTTCAGGTACATCGCTCAAAACATTACCAAGTTAACTGACAGAAACAAAGTATTTACGGACACCGACACCGACTCACATGCCACGACATAATCCCCTAGACATTCGGAGGTCGGGGGCATAGAACTCCACAAGTGTAAGGCACCAGAGGGGCCATCTTGGATGAGTGATGCAGCCATTCATTGAAAGAAACCTCCCTCTGGTCACACAAAGGTATGTCACCGAA